>JANAVB010017400.1:692461-1079961 GCA_029216955.1 Iris pallida
GAAGCGGCTCGCTTCATAACTTGGTCGCATAGCTAACTCTCAGACTTAGCCATTCCTTGAACTATTCGGTTGATTTGGCCTATCGCGCCCATGCCACAATCCGTTGCAAGGCCACGATTTGGTTTCGCGAACACTTCATTGCATAAGGCAAAATGTCGACCTCTTATCGTCCAGCGTAAAGGCATAGCCTGCACACCAGATCAACTAAAATCAGTACTTGCTCAACGGGACTTATCTTTTGCATCGATTATTCATAGACAATAAACTCAAAGCTTACCTTTGGCCAACGTAACTCTTGCATCGATTCGCATCGATACCTCATCGGGTCAACGCAACTCTTCGAGTCAACGACTCATCGTAATGCACCGAGCGGAACGGGGCATTACATAATATACCACTCAAAATCAGGTTCGTCCTCGAACCAAAACAACACTTAAATCCAAGTGTCTAGCTAGATCGTTTTACGATCTAGTGCTACTATCGTTGGAATCATACAACTTAGTTTGGATCATACACATATTTTAGGCGTCCCACCAATATATGCATTTCAGCCAAGCTCAGTTGTAGGATATCAGAACAACTAACAAGCTCAACTTAAATCTCAAGCACCAATCAGTCCGTACTCGACTTAGTCATATCTTAGTGCCTATTCCCAAAATACTCCTCGTATATTTATTCTATAACATGCGGTCATCTTCCAACATCTTGCACATAACTTAACTCGAAGCTATTAGTTCGATCTCATAAGTTTCTCGTCGACCACCTAACACTCGCATTGCATCGAGTCATTGCGCATCCGATCACAATAATTCTCTGCAACGCCTATTCGTCCAACCGTTTGCCTATCTCTCACGTAACCCAAGTCTTTCATCCAATCATTCATAACACTTGGCCTTAACGACATGGACTATGTCCAATATGTCACAGATTTCTTTGCCTGTAATCCGTACTAAGTCTCGCACACAACTATCCCAATACGACCCACGTTCTCGAACTGCCTACGTACCGTGTCTGGGGCTACCCCCGCTAGGTAACTTATCCAGACATCATGCTCGTGCTCTCCCGACACAAGAGGTCAACTTGAGTCTACGATGCTCAAAGGCAACAATCTTCCTGACCCAAGGTCTCTTACGATACGTCTCTCCTATTCTCGACCGAGTACGAATCCTTTACTCAATTCTCGTATCAATCCCGACTAGTTCGTTTCATAACATAAATCGTGCGCTCAACACACATAGCCTAACGTTACTCAAATCGATCTACGACACAACTCTTAGGGTCGTTCTATTATTCGTCGCTCTCGCGCATTGCAAAAATCCTTGCAATTGTCTTACCGCACCGCTATGCTAAGCACATTCCTCGACATCTATTCGATCATCGACCAACCAAGTCTACTTATGCACTCATTCGATCGATCATAACTTTTCTAGCCGTATCGATCTATTCGAAGGCTACTCGCTAACTTCCGAAACACGATACTCACTCGCTTAGACTTATCTTCAACATACACTACATTTGTATTCTCCTCGACGAAATTTCTTATGCGACTTCATTGGGTCATCCTATGGGACTTCAATATTTACTTGATTTGGCGGTCAAGTCTTCTAGGGTCACCTGCCCCGAAACTACGCTCGATAATTGAAGATCATCAACGAGGGACAGTTATAACGAACCATGCTATATCCTATTGCGGAGCCAAATCAATTCCCGACGTTTCCTATGGGACTTTACCCAATCCGACATACATCATAAATCCTCAATTTATCTATCCCCGCACAACTGATACGCCGTTACTACTCGAATCACTTATGCACACTGCGTACCGTTACTACTCGAATCACTCATATATTACCGTCGACTATCCTTGCCAGTCATACGACATCTACTCGCCTCAAGTCGAGTTTACCTATCGTGATCATAGTCCGACACATTCCATACTCATCAAAACCATCCTCGAACAACTTTCGCATCAAACCACAAGTCAAATCCGATTTGCCATGTCAGGTAAGTTTGATCATCCCCGCTGTATGAATCGCCATACCAGCGTTCACGGCGAACGATCGTCCTAATTTGACGTGACGCATGTGCGGTGCTAGAGTTGCACTCGCATAAGACAAGAATATCAACATAGTGGTTATCCACGAATCAATCCAGACACTTTCGATTTCATCCAAGTAACATCCATCCACTCTTAAATTTTCCGAAGCACTCCTACCGTTATCATCCCAATTGCCATAACTTAACTTGCATCTTATTCATCCAACAACAATGCTCAACACAATTTTTGTTCATTCGATCAGAGTATCTCCGAGTTATTGCATATCATCTTTGATATGCCTCAATACCATTGTCGATATGCATAACTTGAACATCTTCCTTTCTCATAAGATCAAACCCGTTGCAATCATTGCCATTATCCGAACTCGAATACGAATCAAGTCTCGCACTTATCAAGATCCATTCAGTTGTAACTACTTAACATCGTCGCGACACAATTTCAAATTCACATATCCATTCTCATATCCCTAACTCGCACTTCCAAATCGTGCTACCGACTCCTCGCGCTAACCCAAATCGGTTCGCACGATTTCTCCGTACCTACTCAACTGTAAAACCCCTAAATTTCTACTATATTTTTTCGATTTTGGTGCTGATTTAAAAATTTGTATTGTACGTCACGTAGTCGTATTGTACGTCGTGTGCGGAAGTTCGTTTTTCGAATTTGCTCGACGAGTGCGAATATGTGCGAGCATACATATCTTTTTAGAAAAATATTTTATTTATTATTTTATAGTTTCAAAATAATATATATAAAAATTATTTTGCTATCATTTCCAAGTTGTTATTTTAGTTACTAGAAGCCTTCATTTATGCAGTTATTAATGGTGAATGATATTCCTATACTAGAAAAGCATAAATATTACTCGTGCTTGCATATATATTCATAATATTTTATTAGTTATTTTTAAATAATAATATATTTTCGAAATTATTATAATAGCATTTTTGGAAAATATATTTTAAAAATATTTTGGTAATTTAAATCTTGATTCAATTTTTGGAATTATTTAAATAGATTAGATATTTGGAATTTAAAATTTCTCAATTGATTTTTAAGCCAAAAGAATTTAAATTCGTGCATACATATATTTCAAAATTATTTATTAGTCTATTTTAATAAAAATGTAATTTTCGAGATTTATTAATATTAATATTTTATTATTCAAAAAGACATTTAAAAATATTTATTATTTCGAAATTATTATTATTGGTAATTTGAAAAATATATTTGGAAGTTATTGTAGCCATTTAAATATTGATTTAATATTTGGATTTATTTTTATAGAGTAAAATAATATCTATATGTGGAGTTTGAATTATGTTGTTGATTTTAAACTAAAGCATAAAAATTAATTTGATTTAAAATTAGATTTTGATTTGGATTTAGATTTATTAAATTAATTTAAATTAATAGATGAATTATCTAACTGGGTTTAAATCCTAATCCTAATCCTATCTAAATGGAAATTCCCACATCCTATAAATAGGCATGTACTCCTCCATAAATTCCTCACAACCACAAATTTTCTCCAAAAATAATTTCCCAAACCCCTCGTGTATCGTGATCCGTGTACGTGTACAATTCTTATTCCACAAGTACATATACACTGCATAAATTCCAGTGTCGGACAAATCCCGACACAATCAAAACCTAATCCTATTCTAGCTAATTCCCGCCGTCCACCACTGTCCTCGGCCTCGACTCCCTGGCCTTCCCCTGTCAACCCAACTCCGTCTACACCTAACCTGAACCCTACGACTACCTCCCCTAGTCTCGACGATCGCCACCGAAATCCCCGTAACCTTCCTCCTCCCCATACCCGGGGTACTGGCCAGCCACACCAGGGCTGCCACCAGCAACACCAACTACTCTCCCGTCGCCCCACAGACCTCCCCGACTACCACAAACAGTGTCGCCACCACCAGACCACCGTCCCGACCAACCCGTCTCCCCGACACCACCTAGCAACTACCATCACCACCAAAAATCCCAGCAAAGAAAACTCTAAATAAAACACCACCGCCACCAGCCCTTACCTTCGCCGCGACGGCCAACGCCGCCAGCATCCTCCACCGTGCGGGCGCCTGAGCGAACGCCGTCGTTCCCGATCCACGCCTCCGGATGGAGCGCGCCGCCAGCGCCCAACCGTTGTCTCCGTCGCACGCATCCCCGCGTGGCCGACGACCGCCCTTTTTTCCGCTCCGGTGACCTAACGCCCCGCTTCCATCCACCGCCGGAGCCGACCTCCCCGTGCCCTCTCTTCCGCTCACCTCTGCCTCGTCCTCCGCGACCACGGCGAACCGCCTGCGCCGTTCCCACCGTGCGCGCGCGAACCACGCCGCCGGATCTCCCCTCTCCGTCGCTCCTCACCTCGCTCCCTCTTGATCCTCTCCGACTAGTCTCAAACTCCGGCCGACGCGCCGTCGTTTTCCCACCTCAGCACCTCCGCCCGGCGCCGCGCTCACCACCCGTCGAAACCCCCACATCTCCTCCTCCGACCATCTCCCCTCCCTATCTCTCTCCTCTCTTCCTCTCGTCTTCTCTTTCTCTTCCTTTATTTTTTTCTTTGCTTTTTGTTTTGTTATGAAAAAGCTTCTCTCTCTCGAAAGAGAAGAGACTGCTAAAAATTGATTTTTTTTATTTTTATTATATTCTTTTCTTTTTGTTTGTTTATATAATTACTTTAGCTTTTGTTGCTTACTGTGTACTGTGAGGGGATATTTTTGATATTAATATTTTATTATTATATTATTACTATTTTTATTATTATGATTATGGTTGTCATTATTATCAAAATTATTTAGTTGTTAATATTAATTTACGAAAATATTATGATAAAGATTTCTAACTATTTTCATAGGTAGTTTTCACCAAAAAAATGGTACTTGGAAAACATTTTTTATTATTTTTCCCTAAATTATCTATTTGTTTTCTGCTTAGATTTATATTTTCTAGAAATATTTTGATCAATAAAACGGTAGTCACCAAATTATACCATGAATTTCTAGTCTACTATATAATCTTTTGGCTAATAAAAATATATGGTTTCCTACAAAAACTATATTTGACAAATTTAGGTTATTTGCCTAGAAACGATTTTTTGATTTTTAAGTATGAATCTATATAAATATTTTTGGGGATATTTTACATACAGTTGTAGGCTAAAGGTAATTTGATAAATTAAGGGTTGCCTACTAGATTTTCAGTCGTAAATTTTAAATTACTTTAACTAATAGTTATTGTATTCGATTATTATAAATAGTCTTATAAATCGTATATAAACCTTATCAAATTTTCTTTAATTATCCTTCTGTCCGAGACCAATCCTGTTATCCTATTCCTTTGTCAAATTCGTAATACCTTATGTCGGTCCTAACTAATTTGACCCTTCTGGACCCAATGGAACCGTCCGTGCCACCATCCGAGGTCACATTGTACAGTTGTTGCACCGGAGTCGCAGATCGTGCCACCTTGATCATGGCAGCACACCAGGCGTCCTACCAGGCAAGATACCTTGCCATCTTGTACTTACATTTGATTCATGATATTTATATGTTGCTAGTGTTTTTACATTAGTAAGAGTATGTCCAAGTATGACTTGGGTGCCATCGATATGTATATCGATGTTTGTGTGTGTGCGTGTGTGTGTGTGTGTGGACCATATGTGGTAGCGGACTTTCCCGGTGTGTTGAAGTTATGCTTCATAACTTCTTTGACTTGTTGACACGTCTCATACACGACACATGAGTGAGGATCATTGAGTCGACACGAACCTACGTATTCGACTTGCTACCGATACGGGCGGTTCGTGTGTCGGTTCATTTATGGATTAGCGGAGTCTAGATAGCGACTTGCATAGAGACGTGGATCGCCAAGACATGGATATGACTTGTGTGATACATGGGCGGGGAAAACTACTGGGACGTATGAGCTAGCCCAAAGCCTTCTAGATTGCCCGGTTATGGGTTCATGGTTTCCCTGTTATGGGTGTGTCGCTAGAGGATATATCCATTGCACGGCCCTGACCACGACGTCAGATACGGTCAGGAGGTATGCTAGCGATGCAAAGTATGAACTAGGGGATATATCCATTGCACGGCCCTGACCACAGTCGTCAGATACGGTCAGAGACGTATACTAGTTCATGCGAAAGCCTCTAGTGGATGCTATGCTTTATTCCTACCCACTTATACGTTCCAGTATAGTTTTCGACTTGCATTACACCTAGATGGTTAGGTTCCATTGTGTTGGAGCATGTGGTCTTTTCTTTATCATGTATCATTTACAGTTCATCATGGTATTGTTTTATGTATCTTGTTACGTCCCTCTGAGGACCTGGTTTTTCCCCAGGTGTGTGTTCATGTTTCCACAGGTATCCTAGCCAAGGTCGTGGTCTTCTTCATTCCTTCGAAGACATTGCGCTTGGTTCGTCTTGCCGTTTTTATCGTTCGATTTATTGTACATTTCTTTCATTGATGGTTGGTAGTGGACTTTGTCTCCGCCCAACGATTGTATCATAAATATTCGAGTTGATATTTATATATTATTCTTTTCATTGTGGATGAGATTTAGTTTTGTCTTGGATACTACATTTACAGCTTATGTATCATACGAGACCTATGTATTTCGTATAAATACAGCTGGCATGTCTTCGTTCCTAGTCCTACGTATTTTGGGACTGGGGCGTTACATCAACACGTTCCGAACAAGCTTTCGTACTAACTCAACATAAATTCGACCGGTTCGACCATTTCCTCAACGTACATTTCTTCGCTATGCTCAGCATAGCGTTCGACTTACACTTAACGAATCCTCGTCCGACGTATCCTCCGTGGATATGACTTCGCACATTATCGTTCAACTCAATTCACCGGCGCATACTTGCATCGACTTCTATCAAATTATTCCCACTCGAGTCCCGGTACTACTTCGTCCGTTGAGGACAACATATCATAACAACAAAATTGTCTCGACGTAACCTATTGCAAGTTACCAAGCGGCTTAACATAGCTATCGCTAAGTGGTACTCCATATACCACTCAGGATCGAGCCTATCGTTATCGATATAATACTTCACTACACTTGCTCGCATAATTGGTATTACATATACCACTCGAAATCGAGTCATTACTCGGTATCACATTCCGCATAGGTCCGACATCTATTCTCAATCAACTATCCGTATGGCGATCTTTCCGATCCCAGCTCTAGCGTTAGCTCAAGTTTGACACACATTCAATCTCACCGTATCTTAGCGATCATATAGATCACGCCCGCAACATTCGCTTATTCAAAGCTCAACGCGATATTCGGCCAACATACATGTTCGCCTACTCAACTCAACTTAGCGACCAACTCGACTCGTACTATCGCATCCGCGATCTTCCAATCTCACTCGTTGCAACTCGTGCAACAATTCATTCTCGATACTGAAGGTCTTTACTCAATCTCGCGCAACATATCGCTATCCATCCGCATAGCCATACAACACGCATCATACCATATCGACTCGTTGCACCGATGCAACGAACGATTCACGACTTGCTGCACTCCGTGCAACCAACATATAACCGTTCGCATAGCAACATAACACGCATCGCCTCACATATCGACCCGTTGCACTTCGTGCAACCAACAACACATATCTCCTCGCACTTCGTGCGACCAACAATACATAACTTCTCGCACTTCGTACGACCGACAACACATAACTTTTTGCACTTCGTACGATCGACAACACGCATACCATTGCACTTCATGCAACCAACATCACCATATTCGTTGCACTTCGTGCTATCAACGACTCACAACTTTTTTGTACTTCAAAAAACCATAATCTCATAACCCGTTGCACTTCGTGCAACCAACATTCTCCGATGGCACCCGAAGATAGCGCGATAGTCACGACATACTTGTGGCAGACGTACGCACTTAATATAGACTTATTGTATGGAACATCCAATGTAGCGTCGAGCAGATCCATGAGCCATGCGGTTGCGAAAACAACTTAGAGTCAACTGAATTCGATAGCGAAGCAACTTAGGGTCAAAGAGATTCATGTACGGTCCAAAGGATGGAACCGCTCTAATACCAACTTGTCACGCCCCGATCCGGGAAATCGCTCGTCCTCACTAGATTTTACCCGAATCATCGTCCTCGCTGGGGCATGATGCCGCACGAGCCTGGAGCTACGCTCGTGCAAGGCAAGATAACGGTTCACATAGTGATTACCTCAAAGTCGTAACATAAGCAGCGGAAGGAAACAAAGAATACAATAAGAATCTCTTTTATTCATGATGAACTGAAGGTTACAAAGGCTCTGAATAGCCCAACTTAACATGCCAATTGGCTACAACGCTCATGATCTCTTTAGCTCACAAAGGATTACATTGTTCCATACATTATGTCTCTTTATAGCCACCAATTAGTCTTCGGCCGAACATCTCTATGTCGCAAGTCCGAACGCCTATGCGGTAGCTCCTCTTGAAACGCTAAGGACTCCATGCCTCGGCGCGTCCAAGCGAAGCTCCGCCCGTGCTGAGCATACCTGAACCTGCACATAAACTAGTGGGAGATCAGTGCTTTCGTCCTCGCTTCGCACTGATCAAGACCTGCTCGCACCCAAACCAAACACTTAATCATTTTAGTGAAACATGCATCTTAATTTGTGCTCTTTCTATTTAGCCTTAGGATCAGTTTCATGGCATATTTATGCATAGCAACTTTATCATAACGTGTCCACTACCGTGTTCCTGCAGCAGATACAGTTAGGGATAATATGAATGTAAACATAGTGTTCGTGCTCATCTCCGCCCCATTTTCCTTAGCCAGCACTGGTTAGAACTTACGTAAGAAACCATATAATTCATGCAACATTCCGACCATAAACTTAGACAATGCATAAGGGTCGCAGGCCCTGTGCCTGTACCCAACTCTCATCTCAGCCCACCGGCCCTATCTACATGAAGGTCACGGTGTTTCGCACCGTAATGGACTTGGCATCTCTTATGTGTAAGCCTACAATCACTTCGATACGGGTTGCTAGCCCAGTATTCGAAGGATCCCAAACTTACGGATATCATAGCTTATCACAGCATTGGACGGTCGCAATCCGTCCGAATGATGTGCACCATAAATACCACACATAATTCTCCCTAGGCCGAACGGTCCCGGTGCCCCGGTCGTAACCGTCCGAGGGAAGTCGCACCCGTGCATGGGCCATCCGAGTCCATTGACCATGCAATACGTACCATAGCAAACTTCCATAACATTCCAACCAAATCCTCCGTTGCATAAACATAGTCTCGATCCATAAACGATTTTTCATGCCATAAACATATTCGCGTCTCATAAACATAATCCACCATCCATATGGGGAGCTCCGTCGGCGTTATGTCCCAACACATCCATATTGATGCACGACGCCCAACGGCTTAGTCATCTCGTACTCATATTCAACGTACCATTCGTAAGTCATTCTCATAGCCTAGTTCCGTAGTTACTTAGTCTTTTCGTAGCATAAGTGCACGAGTGCACGTTCATCGCCGTAATCAATGTTCTACGCCTAGTGTTCAATGTTCTTGGAGCCGTGCACATGATGCACACCTCATATTGTCTTTCAATGTTCTAGCATCACCGCCCAAACCGCGACTTGTACACTTGATGCACGTCGCTTCAATTGTTCGATTGTTCAATGCTCTACCTTAATGTTCAACACATACTTAGACCTTTCGTCGCCGAGCCACGCTCGCTAACATCGATAACATCTTACACATACAATAACATTTTTTATTAGACGTGAAGGAATAGGGAGAGAGAGTCAAGAACCCGCCCACCTTAAGTCGATACGCCTTGCCGTTTCGTCGAGTTGAAGCGGCTCGCTTCCATAACTTGGTCGCATAGCTAACTCTCAGATTTAGCCATTCCTTGAACTACTCGGTTGATTTGGCCTATCGCGTCAATGCCACAATCCGTTGCAAGGCCATGATTTGGTTTCCCGGACACTTCATTGCATAAGGCAAAATGCCGACCTCTTATCGTCCAGCGTAAAAGTATAGTCTGCATACCAGATCAACTAAATCAACACTTGCTCAACGGAACTTATCTTTTGCATCGATTCGATTCATAGACAATCGACTCAAAGCTTACCTTTGGCCAACGTAACTCTTGCATCGATTCGCATCGATACCTCATCGGGTCAACGCAACTCTTCGAGTCAACGAACTCATCGTAATGCACCTAACGGAGCGGGGCATTACACCACCACCGCCAGGACTTACCTCCGCTGCGCTTTGCCGCGCCCGTCCGCCTACGACCGCCCTCGTCGCTTCGATCTCCGCCCGCGCCCACCGAAGCCTCTGACCGCCTCTCGCTCCTCCCTGATCTCTCCCAGTTTGAGCTCGTCTTCCCTCCGCCGTTCACTGATCCCCACTCCTCCGCAGCCGACGACTCCGCTCACTTCCCGATCTCTCCGCCGTCGTCGCGTGATGGCGAGCCGCCGTCGTCGCGTGCGCGCCGCCTCTGCCTAGTCTCTGCGCCCGCTCCCGTCAGCAAGCTCCTCCACTGGCGTGCCCTAGCCGCCCGCTCTGCCGCCGCGCCAAAATCCCTCTTCGTGCGAGCCGCCTCCCTCCGCGCACCCACTGGCCGACCGGACCCCGGCGAACCCACTGGCGACTCCGCCCTTCTCTCTCTTCCCTTCATCCTCTCTCTCTCCCTCTCTAAATCTCTTCTCTCTCCAGTAGTTCGGAAAGTTGGTCTCCTCCAAGAGGAGAACCACTGACTGCTTTTGTTATTTTTTCTTCTCTTTCTTATCTTTTTGTTAATTATTATTATTATTTCGATTATTATTTCTATTATTATAATTATTAATATTGTTATAGTTTTTTGTTGTTGTTGTTCTGTAATTTAAGAAGATCAACTATTAAAAGTTTCTTAACTTCTAATATTATTACTATTATCTTGTTTCTCTGTTTAATGCGGAATAAGCTGGTTATTTTACTGATATAATAAAATTATTATTATTCTCATTGTTTTCATTATGATTATTGTTGTTACTTGCAAAACTATCTTATTGCTAAATATTATTATTTATAAATTTTATGAAAATATTATTTTGACTAAAAGGAAACAAATATTTTGATCAATAAAAAGGTAGTCACCAAATTATGCTATGAATTTCTAGTATATTATTTGGCTAATAAAATATATAGTTTCAAAACTATAGAATAATTTCCTAGTATTTTTACATTGTTTCTGACTAATAAAATATAGTTTTTTCCTTCTTCTTTTACTTAAAAATTCTATTTTAAAACTTAGAGTTTTTTTTCCCTAAAACCACTTCCTATTTTTCGCAGCATTAATTGGAAAGCATATTTTAGCTAATAAAATTATTTTCTAGTATTACGAATATCTTTCGAAATTTCTTTTATATTATTTATCCAATTTTTCCTTGATTATCCTCTTGTCCATAATTAATCCCATTACTCCTATTTCTTCGCCAATTCAAGCCTACCTTATGTCCACCCTAACTAAATTGACCGTCCTGGACTCGATGGAACTGTCCGTGCCACCACCCGAGGTCACCTTGCATAGTTGTTGCACCAAATTGCAGTTCATGCCACATTGATCATTGCAGTACACCAGGCGTCCTACCAGGCAAGACCCTTGCCATTTGCTGTTTTATTTTAGCTCATATTTCATGCATTATTTTTTATGCAAAATAAACTGTGATACATGGCATAACCTGTTAGAACTTACTGTTCTGTTATATTTCATGTTATGTATTAGTTTTCTTACACATTAAACCTAGATTTAAGGGACCACCTTGTGTGTTGCATTCATTGGCCTTGACACGTTGTACCACGAAGTTGTGTGTCGCATGTAGAATACGGACATGCGTGACTGGCTGGCCACCGGTACGTATAAGCCGTGCGATAGGAACAACCGCTAATAGAGGTTGCATGCTTAGTTTGACTTAGCGGTTAAAAGGTTTTATGTTGTGGATACAACATAGTAGGCATTGGGCGGTGAGGACAATTCCTTAGCGTATGGGCTTCGATGCACTTTCCCTTATGACCCGGAAGCTCCGCTGGAGATACGGGGTTGATGACCCATGATTACTGATGGCTACTGACGTTCTACGGAACGTTATGCAATTACTGATTGGGCCTCTGGTGCCCCAAGGGGAGACCATGCCGATACTATTTAGCCAGGGCCCATGCGTAGGAAGGATTGTTCTTAACTACATTTCACTTAGACTGGATAGGCTACCTTATCCGTTAGGTATGAGTACTTTTGGTTTGGGTACTTGTATCTGATCGTAGCTTGAACAATAACTTGTCCCGGATTAGTTCGACATTTTGTCCTTGTTTGGTTGTAGGTGTGGCTTACTACTTCGATGAGAAGGTATTGAACCTTGTTGGGGTCCAGATACCATATTGGATTCATAGCATGAAAAGATACGTCATCGTGAATTAGTTTACCATCTCATGTCCTTGTTTGGTTGGGGAGATGGTAAGCTTGTTCAATAGGTGTGTATTGGACCATGTTATAATCCAATTGGCTTATTTATTTGAGCAATTTATATTTAGTTATATTGGCATGATTTATGTGTCTTGTTACGTCCCTCTGAGGACCTGGTTATCTCGCCAGGTGTGTGCTTTTGTCTTTCGCAGGTGTTCTAGCCGTGGCCATAATCATCACTATTTCTCCGATGATGATTGTACTTTGATCGTCTTCGCTTCGCTCGCCAAATTCAGTCTTTGTATATCATGTATTTACTTGTTGATAGTGGATTTGTCTCCGCCCAACATATTGTATCAAGACAATTCATTATCATTATATGATATCTTTTATTCATTTATTTTATGTGGATGAGATTAGTCATGGTTTTACTGCATTTTACAGCTTACGTATATTTATTATACGGCTGGCATGTCTACGTTCCTAGTCCTACGTATTTTGGGACTGGGGCGTTACACTAGCTAAGGACCTCATATATGTATATGTGACCAAGATCAATGATGGTAACACTAGTATCACTCTTGATACCAAGTTTTCTACTAAGTCAATATTGGGTTTTAACAGAAAATCAAAACCTTGCTTAAACAAATTTTGGAAACATGCATATATATGAGAATCATAAGGAAAACATATTTAACAAAATGAGTTTAGGAAAATTCTAAGTATTTACCACCAAGGAAAATAAAATGACAACAAAATATTTTTGTTCAAGATTTGGCAAGATGTACTTGCCTAGGTTAAGCTCCAAGCCAAATCTTCTACTCCTCCTCCTAGGGGGGTTAGACACCACACCCAAGGCCTCAAGGCCAAGCTCTTGGCAAGCTCCAAGGGGGAGAGAAGGGAAGAAGAAATGAAGAGAGAGTGAAGAGAATGAAAGAGAGAGGAGAGAGAAAGTGAAATGGTATATATAGAAGGGAAAATTAATCTTAGCCGTTGGATGGTGATCCATATGAAGATCTAAGTCAATCTTAGCCATCCAAAGAAAACCAAGTATCTATTGGATAAAAGGGTGCATCTACACTATTCACGAAAATATCTAAACACTATTCATCAAAATATCTAAAATACTATTCACGAAAATACCGGAAACACTATTCATGAAAATATCTGAAATCGAAAATATCTAAAATGTGGAAAATCTATCGGACGGTATGACGTCGGTATACACCGGTATACTAGTGGTATGACGGCCAAGGAGAAAATCTATAAGTTAGGAAAATTTTTAAAACATTACGAAAACCAAAAAAATACGAAATATACTACAAAATACGTATCCGTATATAAATACTGATACTGTGAGACGAGTCTCAAAACTCTCCACAACTTAAAAATAAATTCCTTCCTCGAAATTTCCTAAATCTAGTCAAGCATGAAAACGAAACCAAAGAGCTGAAAAATCATGTCAATCAAAACAAAGCATGACATGTTGGTAAGATAAAGACAACAATAATATAAGTAAATGCGTAAGCAATAATACAACCGTAATCAAGAAGGGTTGGAGGCATATGAATAAATATGTCTCCTGAGTCAGTTGAGTAGGAGCAGGCCTACGCTGACTCCAAAAAATGGATAAGGGTCAAGTCTCAAAGTAAGTCGGTACCAATGACTTAGTCCAAGACATGACTCTACCCAGGACGTATCTTCGTAGTCGAGACATGTGATAAATATCATGTATCTCAAGATACGAAGATAGAAGAGTGGGGCGAGAAACTTGCCAAATATGCGTGACCCAAGAGATAAATAAGAGTGGAAGAACAATAGGACAGTACCTACAACATAATCACCCTCGGCCAAAACCTGCTCTAACATACCAAACTCTGCTTGTCCACGTCTTGGAACAGCTGCTCTGACCTGCTGCTGCTGAACCGGTACCAAAGCCATATACTGCTGGACTGTCGGGGTAGCCGGTGAAGCTGGACTTTGGCAGGACCGACCCTGCTGGCTGATCAGGCTGAACTGACACCTCTGCCCTCTGGTCATCTCTGAACTCTGCCCCTGAATGCTGAGACTGATCCTCCATAATTGGCCTGACAGAAGATTGCTGACCTGCCATCGGCAGAACCCAAATAAGATGATCGAAAGGATTAGGAATAGTGTCCCTGAAAGATAAAGGACACAAGGATCAAATAGAGAGAACAGGAAAGATCAACGATCAAGGCAGATATCAGGTTAAAGGATCAGAGATATATAATAACACGAAGGATATCAATAAAGGAGAAATGTGACTGAGATATCTAAACATCAGTAACCCCCACATATCTGATAAATCAGACCCTGTATGGGCCACCACTAAAACCTATGTCACGCCCTAGAACCAGAATACTGGCAAGTAGGGACGGACCAGGCCAGCTACGTATACCAAAGTACTCCAGTACTCCGAAATAACGTATAAGCTGTATAGATGGGGGTTACTACTACAAGCCAACAGTCAATCCTAGGTCAAACAATTCTAGGTATCTCAATCACAGGCAGTAAACAATGTACAAGAAGTAAGATCAACTGGAATATAAATAGTAAAGCGTCCCAAACTATCATATATCAATGATCATGAAGCTAGTAATACAGAGTGAAGACTAGCTAGAGTAATAGTTATACATGATAAGCTCTAGCTATAGTCTAGAATACGCAAATCATGTCTGACCCGTAGGCTAAATGTCAAGTCCAAATACGAGCTAAACACGTGCTCGGAGGCTAAACGCCATAAAAGAATAATGTACATAACTAATGGAAGAATGATATAGGAAACCCACTAAGGTACTCTGGTGCTCCGGGTAGTCACCGTCGAGTATATGGTACGGAAGATCCTTGTAACTCCACTTTTCCCAATTTTGGTGAAATTTAATTTTTTTAATAATAAATACTTTATTTCTTTTATTATAAATATATAGTTATGAGTATTTTGGAGGAAAGGAATTTGAAGCAGGAATATATATTATTATTTTTTTTAATTTTGAAAGTTGGTTACAACTAATTGTGTGGTCCCCAAAACTTTTGGAATCTTCTAACAAATTTCTAACTGTTTTTCAACCCATTCTGCAATTAATGAAAAGGATGAGGGCTTTTTCGCAAAAAATATATTGCGGAAGGACTGTTAGAAAATGAGTTTAGGCCGGGGGGGGGGGGGGGGGGTTAATCGCATAATTGCCATTCATTCTTTTAACTGAAAAGAGAAAGAGAGAGTGAGATCTGAATCATTATTTTTCCTCTGCTATTCTTCTCGTCCTCAATTCTGATCCAACCCTAATCGACGACGAGCGGCTACTTCGAGCGGCGATTTCCGGTGACGACTCCGGTGACAACGACGGCGGTCGTTTCTTTCCGACCAGTGGCACTCATCTGCTCCTTGGCGGACGCCGAGTCGTCCATCCTCTCCGACGATGGCACGGTTCACTTCTTCGACCAGGCGACTTCATCTCTCCGGCTTCGATGCAGATCTCCCTCACCGACTACTGGAGGCGAAGACATCTCCAGTAGCAGCGGCGAATCCCCTGTCTCCGGCGACCCTGTCGACGTCCTCCGACCTAGGGTTCACCACTTGGTGAGCGATTCCTTCCTTGATTTTTCCTTCAGATCTGGAGATGATTAGGTCTTGCTAGAAATTCATTTGTTTCCTTTCTTAATTTTGCGGATCCAGTGAACAATCGGTCGGAAAATCGATCTGGGTGTTCTAGCTTTTCTGAACAGTAGGATTCGTAAGTTTCAATTCCAGTTTATTTTTAGATCTGGTGATTTCCTTTAATATTTGAGTTGATAGATTAATTAGAACCTTTGTGTTGATCAGATCAGTAAGGAATTATTTCTCCAGGCAACCAATTTGTTTTGTAGCCGTATTATCGAGATGTGAGTTCTGTGGATTTAATCTTGTGAATTTAATCTTCTCCCAGTCGAAATTTGGATTGCAAATTGAGCTTTGTTTCCTTTTGATGATCAATGGAATGATCGAACAGGACTTGGTTCTCTTCGACCAGGGAACAACTGTGATTCATTCCTGGTGGTGTCTACTTCTTTTGGTTTTATTCATTCCTGGAAACTCAGATTGGAAACTCATAATCAGGTAATTGTTTCTATATTCTTTTACTTGTTCTTTGATTTTGTTCATTAGTTGCAGTTAATGTGGGGTTGGGACGCGTTGTGTTTGGGAGTGGCCGTGTCCAGCCTGGGTTATCAATAATTGTTGTGTTCGTGTTCAAACAAATTGGGATCGGTTCAATACCAATCTCGAATGGATTGGCATTGGCGGGAATAGCTACCTGGAGCTGAGTTGATCGTGCCGAACTGCAGCTCGTGTCCGTTAGTATTCAGTGTTGGGGTCGAGACTGCAGGACAGTTTGTTTTGCTGAGATAGTTGATGTTGAATTGTCTATTTTATCTTACTGATTGTATATTTTTGAGGTTGTTACCTCCATTTCAATCTACTTGTATATTATATTTTGGATTGGAGTTGGTTTAGCAGTTGAATGATTTTGTTTATTTTCAAATTGTATAATTCCTATTTCAGTCAGTGCCGAGGGTTTAAATGTTGGCTAAGGGCGGGAAATTATGAAATTTGTTTGTTCATAATCTTCAATCTGCTGGGAAAACTTTCTGATCTATTATGCTAAGATTACAGGAATTTACCCATGAGATCTTCTGATCCATAATCCGATCTCAACATTCTTGTGGCAGGCCGATTATATAAGCTCTGGTCTCTATTACTGATGATCTAGGCTGTTTTGACATTCTAAAAATATTATATTCTTGAGTTTGGAAATGTTGCATTTGAGTGAGAGTAGCTGTAGAGATTATTTTCTGAGTTGGAGAGACTACTCTGAATTTTGGTGAGGAAGCTTATTTTTTTTAAGGGTACTTTCATATATAAAATGGACATTGTTTCCTCGATTATAATATATACCATCTTCTTTTAAAAGTATAGAATACTTTGGGATTTAACATTTAGTGTACTAATTGGTAAGAGTAGGGAAATGGTTTAAACTAAGAACCATTAGTGTTTTCTTTTACAAAAGAATTTCTAGAATTTATTTGTTTATCAAATAACTTATATCATTGTAGAAACTCTTGAATTTTTGCTTATCTAAGAATAGGTTAGTGCTACTTGATTAATTTTAATATGAGAGTAAGTTCCAAGAATTATTGGACAGTTGCCTAACTAATATGGTTGGTAATCAAGTCTTGAACCCTAGAATAATAACCAATTAGTTTAAATGATAGATAGTTAGCATTGGGTATTCATTAACCAACTTGTACACATCATTATCAAATTCAGGTGAACATAGAGACTACTATCTTCCTATTCCCGATCTTCCCGGAGCAAAGGCAAGTACATTCTATGGTTTTGATCAGTGCATTTTCTTGTTCTTTATTGCTGACACACTGCGACACGTTCATGATCTTTTCTGGCTTGTTCTTTCATGATCTTACTTGCATCTTGGGGTGGAGAAATACTCTAGATATATGACCAAACCCGGATACTTATTCATGATCTTTAGCTTAGGCCTCGCACAGTGCACGCGGGTCCTAAGCCGTACCTTATATGATCTTTCAGGATCTTTTCATGCTCTTTCATGGTCTTACCCAAGCCGGTCACATATCATAGAAGTATTTCAAATTCTTAATACACATGTTCAGGATTTTGTTCTTACATTAGTTCCTATGATCTTGATCTTGATTTTAGCTATAGTCGTGATCTTTCCTACATCTTTACATAGTCATGATCTTTCATGTATCTTTATAGCAGTAGTTCATGTTCTTCATGTTCTTTACATACCTTGTTCTTATCCTGTTCTTTCAGTATTTATTTCCATACCATGATGTCATTGTTCATTACCTAGAACTGTTCTTTGCTCCGCTCTTGAATAGGATATGTTGCAGGTATGCTTGCTGGACATTGATCTACTTTATGGGCCAGAGCCCAGGATTTAGCTGAGCAGGATGAGGCTTAGCTTGAGGTTTCAGGTTTAGACTGTTAGCTTTACTCTTAGATATTGTCTTTAGAATTCATGTACATTTCATTCTTGATGACTCGTACTTTATGATATCTAGATTTATGGATTATGGTGATCATTCTGGGATACGTTTTTAGATGCTGTGATTCTACATTTTCATGTTTATCTGGTTAGTTTTCCCTAGCTTGGTACAACTTACTTCGTCGTGTCTAACGACGAAGGCTGGGCGTGTCCGACTCGTGTCCGATTATTCGGGAGCGGGTCGTGACAATCCTCCGGGCTCCTCTATCAGATCTGGCTAAACAAAACCAGTGGGGTCAGACCCCCAATAGCAAGTACCACAAAGGAAGCCAAACTATGAACTAAAACCAGCATGCAAATCATAGCAACGGATAAAGACAGAAATAAGTAAAAGCAAATCGAGACTCGTGTGCTACCAATGCACTTATCCCGAGAATAGAAAAGACAATAAGTAAAGCAACATGTAGCATAAAGTAATGGACATGTTACATAATGTAAACTGTGGACATGTGAATTAAACTGAACACGTGAGCATGTAAGGTAACTGGAACATGTAAGATAACTGGAACATGTGAGCATGTAGGATAACTGGAACATGTGAGCATGTTAGGTAACTGGAACATGTAAGATAACTGGAACATGTAAGCATGTAGGGTAACTGGAATATATGAGCATGTTAGGTCTATATAGAACGACAAATGATAAGATGACTTAGGAACTATTCCGAAACCCAAGTTACAACCCGTAAACCAAACAAGGACCGGGGTTGTAATCCTTCTCCCGAACAGAACTTAGTCTCTAATCATTTATCGACAAAAGTAAAGCATAATAATGATGTACTGAAATAAACAAATCCAGACACTGCCTAGACAAACTAGACTAGACTAGACTGGACTCCATACAACCAACACGACCAAGCAATGAGTACGGCTTTATACATTAGCTAACTAGGGTTATCACAATCCTAATTACTAACAAATGCAAGTTTGAGAAATCCAAGTCCAATTACCTGCCTGTTACTACCTGAATGATCCAAGCCAAGGATGCAATGGTATATAGTGGATACATCGTCTGGGAGACAAATATATCCTATAATATTGGTACATCGCCCGGGAGACAAATGTACCGTAAGACATATAATAATGGGTACATCGTCTAGGAGGCAAATGTACCCGGTGCAACACTCGACGGTGAGCTGGAAGTGTGCTCATCATGACAGATAGCTCCAAATCCCATGTATATATATATATATATATATATATATATATATATATATATATATATATATATATATATATATAAGACCAAGACCAAAGGAGCAGCAGGTAACTGGGAAGTTCTCAATGATCTAAGTAATCAAGCTAGTTGTTTAGTCCTTAATATTTTCTTGTTGGATTCCGGGTGTGGCATTCCGCAGAATCCATCCTAGACATGAGACATGCGAGACTGGACAAAAGCAAGAATGTGCACTATAACAAGCCACAACAAGAAAATATAATAAACTGGAAGCTAGGAGTGCGCTACGACGAGCCACTATAGGGAGTGCGCCATGACAGGCCACTATCATGTAAACAAAGAAGGACATGTATCATGAGTGCGCCACGACGGACCACTATCTAGTAAGCAAAGAAGACATGTAAGAATAGTGCGCCACGACGGGCCACTATCATGTAAGCAAAGAAGACATGTAAGAAGAGTACGCCACGACGGGCCACTATCATGTAAGCAAAGAAGACATGGCAACAATTATCATAGCTTGTAAGAAAGAATCTATCAAAAAGACATATCATGGCATGTGGAAAAGAATAATTAATGCTAAGTACATTTCATAGAAAAATGATTGAACATGCGTTAGTATCAAGTGCATATAGGGTGTACAATCATTCTCTAACTATGCAAGATCATCTAATCATGTTAAGAAATCATTGTAGTCGAAGAAAATATCAAAAACGGACAAAAACGGGCAGAAATGGACAAAAACAGACTAAAACGGCATAAAACGGCATACCGGCGGTATACAGCGGCATACCGGCCTAAAGACAGAAAGTTTCTGGTGCAAAAATCGGCATACCGTCGGTATACCGATTTTCCAAACAACAACAAAATCCAAATTTTTGCCAAAACTTGTTTCGCCCATAAAAACTTCATTTTAAATCGAAATTCGGATTTTCAAAAGTCAAAATTGCATAGAATTGAATTTCCTACCACATGGAAGTATTAATTTTCACAAATTCAAAGATTTGATAGATCAATACCTCAAAATAATCCAAAAATAGGTCCTCGGGATACCGAAACGGGTTCTGATTTCCACCAAACTCAAAATCTATGGTATACAAACTAGGTAAGGACCTCATATATGTATATGCGACCAAGATCCATGATAGTAACACTAGTATCACTCTTGATACCAAGTTTTCTACTAAGTCAATATTGGATTTTAACAGAAAATCAAAATCTTGCTTAAACAAATTTTGGAAACATGCATATATACGAGAATCATAAGGAACACATATTTAACAAAATGAGTAGGAAAATTCTAAGTATTTACCACCAAGGAAAATAAAATGACAACAAAAATATTTTTGTTCAAGATTTGGCAAGATGTACTTGCCTAGGTTAAGCTCCAAGCCTAATCTTCTACTCCTCCTCCTAGGGGGGTTAGACACCACACCCAAGGCCTCAAGACCAAGCTCTTGGCAAGCTCCAAGGGGGAGAGAAGGGAAGAAGAAATGAAGAGAGAGTGAAGAGAATGAAAAGAGAGAGGAGAGAGAAAGTGAAATGGTATATATAGAAGGGAGAATTAATCTTAGCCGTTGGATGGTGATCCATGTGAAGATCTAAGTCAATCCTAGCCATCCAAAGAAAACCAAGTATCCATTGGATAAAATGGTACATCTACACTATTCACGAAAATATCTAAATACTATTCATCAAAATATCCAAAACACTATTCACGAAAATATCGGAAACACTATTCATGAAAATATCTGAAATCGAAAATATCTAAAATGTGAAAAATCTATCCGGACGGTATGCCGTCGGTATACATCGGTATACTGGCGGTATGACGGCCAAGGAGAAAATCTATAAGTTAGAAATTTTTTTAAAGCATTACGAAAACCAAGAAAATACGAAATATACTACAAAATACGTATCCGTATATAAATACTGATACTGTGAGACGAGTCTCACATAGGTAATAGCTATCATATCACGAATATAACTGTAAGTATAAAAAGTGCAAACTCGGATAAATCTTGAAGAACGTGAAGTCACCCTTTCTGTCGGTCGCTTGCCAATAGAAGACTTGTGCCTGATTAGTAATTTCCAGCGAAATAGTCCATTGCCGTTGTGAATTGTTTTCGAACAAGAGCTCTAGTTTGGTGATAATTTTTGGGAGAACGTGTCCAACTGTCAACCCCACATTCTCCCCGTGATCGCTTTTTGGGTCGTGCAATTGCAACCGCACGAACCATGTGTCTTCCTTGTACTGTTTTAGAAGAACGTTTCTCGCTTCATGTGCAAAAGGTGGGCCACGTCAACATTCAATTATTGTTCTGCATAAAACATTGATTTCTGATCAGAGACCGTTTTCCGCTGGGTAGTGATCCTAGTGGTAGTTTCTAAAACCGTGGGTGGGGTGGAGTCGGGGGTGGGGGTGGGGGTGGGGGGAGGGGACGCAAAATAACTGCTTTTCTCTAATTTGCTATAAATAGCTAGTTCTTTGCAACTTTTTAGGATGACAAACAAGGCAGTTACATGCACTTTTCAGCAATCAAAGTTCTAGTAATCAAGAGAAAAACTTTTGCTCATTTCGTGCACTTGCACTTTCCAGTTTTTGAAGTCTTATCAGATCGTCAACATAGCTTCTTTTTTTTTTTTGGTGTCCATTTCTTGAGGTCGCCAGCTTGGGACCGTGGCCGTCCCGTGACCACCCAGCCATCCCATGCCCACGGGGGAGGGGGGGGGGGGGGGGGGGGGGGGGGGGGGGGGGGGACTCGAACTTGGGACCTCCCCAAGTGAGCCCCCCTCCCTAACCACTTGGGCTAGGGAGCTTGGACTTCAACATAGCATATGAATTGCGTGTTGATTCAACCTCCATCGTCTCCTCTCTCCAAAATCTCAACTTGGCTCGCAATTTTGTATTTCAACAATTTTGTAATCGAATTTTGAGTGGAAGCAAGATTTTAAGTTTTTCGAAAAGAGAGTTCCACTTTTTTTCCCTACCCGAAAACAATGGGGAAAGATAGAATCTCATTTCCTATGAAGCTTTGGCTGGGATCATCTTGTTCCCATCATTTTTCTTGGATTAGAAGAAAAAAGTCTCATTAGTTTTGCTTCACAACTGTGTTCACATGACCACATTCCACTTTTATCCCAATATGTATGGACAACTGATGCAAAACAAACAACATCATATGTTACCAAAAGTACATGAGCGGTAGGACATGATCAAGCATCACTAACAAAACATGCCATTGCAACATGGGTCAAGTTATGGGCTTACCTTTTTAATGGCACACGCTGTATTGGCTGCATATGAAGGTTGTATTCTACATAGAGCCCATAATCTCGATTTAGATCAAGTATTTTTCAGGATGCTCGACAATTTTTCACATTTAATAGTCGATAGTTAATTTTGGAAGATAGTTTTTGGCTCACTGTGAACTTCATTCCCAACTGAAAGTGCGAAATGAACACTGTGCGAATGTAGGTATGAACAGGTCTGAGGATTCTTATTGTAAATGCATCTGTGAATTTAACATGTTTGTCGACACATGATTGTAATCCTGGAACTTTATTTAAATTGATTGAATTCCTTCTTCGTCAATGCCTTAAATATGTCATGCCCATTTGAAAGGATGGGGGAGCTCCACATCTTAATTTGTCCACTCTTGACTAGTTCTGCTACTTGAAGCAGCTGAACTTCAAACCTTTTGACCATCTCTGGTTCTCTTTTGCAAATTTGCTTTACTGTTAGATTTCTTATCTCTGCTTGTTTTGCTCAACTCAACCCAGCTTCTAATACTTATTTGACTATGATATAACCAAACCTGATCAGCATACATTGTCAAACTTTGTCTGAGTTGACTAGTGCACAAGCATTTAGTTTTGTACCCAATTCCCTGAACTCTTTTAAATATCGACTTCTTTGCCTTATTTCACACTTCAATTCTTCTTCTCCACCTGGTAGGGTGTTCCTAACTTCCATCTTAATTCATGATGCAGGACATTGACAAGGAGATCAGCAAGTTAAAACTATCCGTAAATACCCATGGGCCGCGGGCGCCTACCGAATGTCGGAAGCAGTTAATCTAGTGGGTTTTTATTTTACTTTAACTATACATGAAGAATAATGTTTACACTTTTTCATAAAATCTCCACTGGTTATACTGCAAAGCTTTCTTGGATTGTTCTGTTTCAAGCAAGCATGCTGACCTACAGTTACATATCAGCCATTTTGAAGTACAACAAATCTTTGTGACAAGCCAGAACACAATAAATATATATGACATTTTTGTGGAAGTCTGACAGAGACTTCTACATTGAAAGAGCGAAGTGTCGATGCAAAAATTACCATTTAGTTTTGGATATGGACCTTTGATGATGTTGAATTCTCACACAAGCTAAGACTCAAACTCAAACTAGGGCGTGTATTCTGATCTATGATTACAATTTTATTGATTCTCTAAACTAAAGGCTCATATTCATAGTTACCATGAAAAATGGTACGAAAATTATATCCTTTTATTAGTCTAATTATCTGGATTAAGGACTTGTTGGAGTTTTTCATTTCTTTGACTTGTAGAGAGCTTGCTCTCAAACAAGCCATGTAATTTTAGTCCCACATTGGCTACAAAAACTCATGGATATCTCAATATAACTCCTCTTGAGGAGTGGAGAGATGCACATGGGGTGGTGACCCCAATGAGGGGACCATGTAGGTGATTTTACATGGAGGTAAGGAGAAGACACCTGTTAAAAACATTCATGCTTTTTGGCCAAGTTCAACTTAATTCCATATGGGCCAAGTCCGAAGGGGCTTAGCGACTCGGACTCGGACTCATGAGGCGTAATGTGGCGTTTTATTGGCGTACTTTGCACTTAGCAGCACTTGAGCGCTGAACGCTAGGCGCGCGCAACCATGTGCGCAGTGGCGCAACATGGTGCTCGTGCACGTTGGCACTCAGTAGCGCGCAGGTTGTAACTGAACCGTTTCGTAACGTGCGATAACGGATCTGATAATTTCGGATTTGACATTCAAACGTCGCGCACATTTCGGATATGGGTAGTTACAGAGAGAGCTTACATATAGAGTCTCTCTTCTCTCTCAGGGGCTGTACGTTTTGACGAAATTTTCTACAGAGAGAGAAAAGAGAGCTTCTGTGTAGACGCCACTTGTGAGTTCTCAGTTTTTCGAGGAGTCCGTCCGTGAGCAGATTGGCAGAGCGTTCCAGAGTTCTTTTGAGCTTGCTGGTTCCTGGAAGCTGACCGTGTTGGCGGATCTAGCTTTGAGCGCCGGTGTTCTAAACACCCTAGCAGACTTTCTCCAATTACGAAAATCTTTCTAGATTTCTCGTTTGTCACCTTTACGAAAATCTTCTTAGATTTTTCGTTTTCAGAATCCTCCTAGAATTTCTGTTTTGCACCTTCTGTTAAAGTGCTGCAATCGAATCATAAGAGTTTTCTTCTGATATTCACGTCCAGGGACTAACAGGACTATTTGTTGGAACTTTTGGTTTTTTTAGTTCCACTTTATAGATATTTCAAATACACCATAGACAAAAGGGAAGAGACTTTTGTTTAGTCCCACATCGCTTAAAACCCACACTTGAGAGTGGGTATATATATGTTTACACCTTCTACATGGTTGTGATGAGTGGGAAGCTAGAGGGGTGCTCGCGCGCCCGGGGGCATTGGGCTAAATGCACCCGGGTTGGAGGGAAGCTCCAGAAAACCTTAATGCGCATGTGCGGGCACGTCGCACGCGCAGGGGGGGGTGCAAATCCGGGCCGTTTAGCCTCGCGCGTAGGCGGGACACGACCCTACTTTTTGCATTTTCTTTTGGTAAGTGAGCCCGCAATTTATGCGTAACCGCCCCTACTCATTCAACACGACTCATTCTCGTTCCTGATTCTTCTCCTGAGATTTGGTTCACGATCTAACAGTATTAGAGTTTTGCAACTCTATATATTCATTCGTTCTTCATTGAAAGAACACACCGCTGAGATCCAAAACCACCAAATAGAGAAAGAACTGAAACGCTGCCGTTCGTCTTCTTCCCTGTTCGACTGTAGGTTGCAGATAGGTACTGCTATCTGTAACTCGTTGTATCCTGGAGGAAAGTCGCCGTTCGAACCTTACAGTATCGATAAGGGACGAATCTTTTCTTAAGGACAGTGATTCACACGCCTCAGCGACTCCGAGTTCTGTTCCACGAAGCTTCTACCCCAACAATCTCAAGAAAAGATGGCTTCTCAGAACAATGATCTCGCTGCTGCTGGATCCGCTCAATCTCGTTCAAGGCTACCTGACGTATCGAAGATCGAAGTTTTCAACGGTACCCACTTCAAACGCTGGAGGGAGAGGATCTACGTCTGCCTGGACGTGCTGAACTATGCGAAGTACATGACTGAACCTGAACCTGAAAAGCCGACGGCTATGGAGTTCGATTCGGCTAACATAGAAGATGCTGCAAACGCTTTCGATGATTTCCAAAAGCTGCACGATGAGTGGCAGCAAGGAAACAAGATATGCCGATACACTATTCTAAATACCTTGTCGAATGAGATCTTCGATATATACTATTCATATAAATCAGCTTACGAAATCTGGGAAAATATGAATAAGAAGTATATAATCGAAGATGCTGGTACTCAAAAGTACGCTATTGGGAATTATCTTAAATTCCAGTTTGTTGACTCTAGAGATATCTCTTCTCAAATCATTGAATTTCAAGTTCTTTTAAATAATTTGAAAACTGAGGATATTGAACTCCCTGATGCTTTCGTCTCTGGTTGTTTGGTTGAGAAACTACCTGAATCATGGAAAGACTACAAGGACAAGGTGAAGCACAAAAGGAGGCAGATGAGTCTGGAAGACGTGATTATTCATGTCCGGATTGAAGAGAAAAACAGGAAACTTGACGCAAGATTAGCTACGGAGTTTGACTCTAAGGCTAATATTGTGGAAGGTAATCCTAGTTCTGCTTCTAATCGGTTTAGGAGAAATCCTAAGAAAACCGATAAGAAATCTTCTATTCCGAAGACTAACAATTCCCGTCCTTTTAAGAAGAATAAAGGAAATTGTTATGTTTGTGGAAAACCCGGACATCATGCTTTTCAGTGCAGACACAAGAAGGATGGAGACAACAAAGACGTCACTCCGAAAGCTAATATAGTGAAGGATGATGTCTTTACTGCTGTTGTCTCTGTTGTGAACATGGTGGCTGAGAAAAAAGACTGGGTTATTGATTCTGGAGCAACCCGTCACATCTGTGGTGACTTAAAGTCTTTCTCAGAGTACACCCAAGTGAAAGATGGAGAAGAACGAGTCTATATGGGTGACTCTAGGCCTGTACCCGTCCTGGGAAAAGGCACAGTTCTTCTCAACTTGACTTCAGGGAAAACCCTTTCACTGGGTAATGTACTGCATGTTCCTGACATTCGCTGCAATCTGATCTCTGTGTCGCTGTTGGTTCAAGCTGGAATCAAAGTGAACATGGAATGCAACAAGGTAGTGCTTTCTAAGAATGAGACATTCATAGGAAAAGGGTATTGTAACCAGGGTTTATTTATTCTGAATGTACTCAAAACTGTTATTAATGAAAATTCTGCTTCTTCTGCTTACATGGTTGACTCTTTTGATTTGTGGCATGGTAGACTAGGACATGTTTCTGCACCTTATATTAAGGAAATGAGAAAAACTGGTTTATTGCCTAACATCACTAAACCAACGAATGATAAGTGCGAAGTATGTGCTGAAGTTAAAGCTATCAAAAAGGGTTGTTTACCTATTGTTTCTAGAGATAATACTGATTTGCTTTCTTTAGTTCACACCGATCTTGCTGAATTTAGAAGCTTAATGTCTAGAGGAGGGAAATATTATTATATTACCTTTATAGATGATTACTCTAGATACACGAAGGTATATCTCCTTAGAAACAAGCATGAAGCAGGTGATATGTTTCTGAAATATAAAGCTGAAGTTGAGAATCAACTAGATAGGAAAATTAAAAGGCTTAGGTCAGATAGGGGAGGTGAATATGAGTCTAATCCCTTTGCTGACCATTGTGAACAACTTGGCATAATTCATGAGACTACCCCTCCATATTCACCAGAATCGAATGGGGTAGCTGAAAGAAAGAATAGAACCTTGAAAGAGATGATGAATGCTATGCTGGTTAGTTCAGGTGCACCCCTGAACTTGTAGGGGGAAGCCATCCTATCTGCTTGTTTTGTTCAGAACAGAATACCTTATAAAGCAACTGGCAAGACACCCTATGAGTTATGGAAAGGCTATACGCCTAACCTAAAATATCTCAAAATGTGGGGGTGCCTCGCCAAAGTTCTGTTAGTAGGACCTAAAAAGTCAAAATTAGATTCTAGAACTGTTGATTGTGCGTTCATTGGTTATGCTAATAACAGTGCTGCGTATAGATTTTTGGTGGTTAAGAGTGACTCTGACCAGGTTACTGTCAATACTACTCTGGAAACCAAAAATGCTGATTTCTTCGAAACTATTTTTCCTTGGAAATCCGGTCTCGAAAGAACTGTTAACCATACCGAACGTATCTCTGAGACTACCGAACGTATCTCTGAGACTCCTGAAAATTCAGAATTTGAATTGAGAAGGAGTAAAAGAGCGAGGATATCCACCAATTTTGGTGATGATTTTCACATGTTTCTTGTGGATGATGATCCGATAACCTATGATAATGCTATGCATTCTAGAGACGCACCTTTCTGGATAGAAGCAATCAACAGCGAGTTAACCTCAATTATGTCTAATCATACTTGGGAAGTTGTTGATTTACCTCCTGGTGCTAGAGCTATAGGTTGCAAATGGATCTTTAAGAAGAAACTAAAAGCAGATGGCTCTATTGAGAAATACAAGGCTAGGTTGGTTGCGAAGGGATTCTCCCAGAAGAAAGACATAGACTATTTTGACACTTTCGCCCCTGTGACACGAATCTCTTCTATTAGGATTTTAATTGCATTGGCAGCAGTTCATAAGTTAATTATCCATCAAATGGATGTGAAAACTGCTTTCTTAAATGGTGATTTAGAGGAGGAGATTTATATGTCACAGCCAGAAGGTACTATTGTACCAGGTAGTGAGAAGAAAGTATGCAAACTAGTTAAGTCTTTATATGGGTTGAAACAGGCACCTAAACAATGGCATGAGAAATTTGACTCTGTGATGGTGTCTAATGGATACCTGATCAATGATGCAGACAAATGCGTATACTATAAGTCTTTTAATAACTCTTATATTATGCTTTGTCTCTATGTGGATGACATGCTTATTTTGGGACCTAACCTTGATATTATAAATGAGACCAAAAGATTTTTAGTTTCAAATTTTGATATGAAAGATCTTGGTGAAGCTGATTTAATCTTAGGTATTAAAGTTGTAAAGACAAAAGATGGTCTTACATTGTGTCAAGAACACTATGTCGAGAAGTTTTTGAAAAGATTTGGATATTATGACTGTAAGAGGGTGTCGACGCCATATGATGCTAATATCCATCTTAAGAAAAATAAAGGACATAGTGTCTCTCAGAAAGAATATGCCCAAATTATTGGTAGCTTAATGTACTTGACGAACTGTACAAGGCCTGACATAGCTTATGCTGTTGGCAGACTGAGCAGATATACTCAGAGTCCTAGTAAGGAACACTGGGTTGCCATTGAGAGATTAGCCAAGTACTTAAAAGGTACCATTAATCATAGGATATCTTTCAAAGGGTCCCCACCTGTGTTAGAGGGTTATTGTGATGCTAACTGGATCTCAGATTCAGATGAGATCAAATCCACTAGTGGTTATGTGTTTACCCTTGGTAGGGGTGCAGTGTCTTGGAAATCTACCAAGCAAACATGTATAGCTCGTTCAACCATGGAGTCCGAGCTAATCGCCTTAGAGAAGGCATGTTCTGAGGCTGAGTGGCTTAGAAACCTCTTAGCGGATCTTCCTATTAGTGTAAATGCTCCTCCTCCTGTGCCTATGCATTGTGATTGTCAAGCTGCTATCGCAAAAGCAAAAAGCAAGATTTACAATGGGAAAAGTAGACATATACGTCTAAGACATACAGTGGTAAAACAGCTGTTAAAATCCGGAGTTATATCCTTGGATTATGTGAGGTCAGAGTTGAATTTGGCCGATCCTCTGACCAAACCACTTAATAGGAGGCAAGTGGAAGACACGTCGAGGGGAATGGGACTTATGCCTAAAACAGAAAACAAGAGTGATGGTAACCCCACCTATTTGATTGGTGAACCCATGACTTAGGTTCATAGGGGTAAGAACAAGTCACTGGTTGTTTTTGTGTACTATCGACTATTGTATTTGAGATGTTCCATTCCTATGACTAGATAGTACTGTATTTATGAATACAACTACTGCAGTGAGAAGGTTGAGCTTTGCTCTTAATAGAATCCATATCCCAAATCTTGAGGTGGTGTGTCTAAACTGCAGTACACACTTGATGGAAATCTACCTATACGAGTGAGGAACTGGGTCGGTTCCTATGAAAGCCTTTGGCAGGCTTTCTAGAGCACTCATGAAAAACCAGGAATCAGCGCAGGGCCAAAAAGCGCAAAACCGCAGAACAATGAAGTACTAAGAATTATAATGTGGATGCAAGTCCTCTGTTCACATTTAAGGTTGTTGGTTCATAGAAATTTATTTCACCAACCTCCTGTGAACAAGATTTGCTATCCTAATGGCTGGTTCATAGCTGAAAGGCACCAGTACTTAGGCATTGTGTTCGTGCTACGGCTAGCAGATGAGACAACCACATATTTCAAAATATGTGGGGGAGGTGTAGTCGGTATAGACATAGCATGTGTGGTGTATTTTGAAATAGTGGGGGATTGTTGGAACTTTTGGTTTTTTGAGTTCCACTTTATAGATATTTCAAATATACCATAGACAAAAGGGAAGAGACTTTTGTTTAGTCCCACATCGCTTAAAACCCACACTTGAGAGTGGGTATATATATGTTTACACCTTCTACATGGTTGTGATGAGTGGGAAGCTAGAGGGGTGCTCGCGCGCCCGGGGGCATTGGGCTAGAATGCACCCGGGTTGGAGGGAAGCTCCAGAAAACCTTAATGCGCATGTGCGGGCACGTCGCACGCGCAGGGGGGGTGCAAATCCGGGCCGTTTAGCCTCGCGCGTAGGCGGGACACGACCCTACTTTTTGCATTTTCTCTTGGTAAGTGAGCCCGCAATTTATGCGTAACCGCCCCTACTCATTCAACACGACTCATTCTCGTTCCTGATTCTTCTCCTGAGATTTGGTTCACGATCTAACAGTATTAGAGTTTTGCAACTCTATATATTCATTCGTTCATTGAAAGAACACACCGCTGAGATCCAAAACCACCAAATAGAGAAAGAACTGAAACGCTGCCGTTCGTCTTCTTCCCTGTTCGACTGTAGGTTGCAGATAGGTACTGCTATCTGTAACTCGTTGTTGTATCCTGGAGGAAAGTCGCTGTTCGAACCTTACAGTATCGATAAGGGGCGAATCTTTTCTTGAGGACAGTGATTCACACGCCTCAGCGACTCCGAGTTCTGTTCCACGAAGCTTCTACCCCAACACTATTCAGGTGGGCATCTTTAGAACCGAGATATGCATATAATGGATTTGGAAAACAATTCCCTATACCGTGAACTGGTGTTATGTTAGTATCATATCATTGTTTTGATCACTCGTTTGGGTGGCTGCCACTATTTATTTGCTATACTAAACTCGTGCTAGATAATACAGAAATAAATTGGTGTGGAGCTTATTGGGAAATATTACACCTCTCCGTGTTCCATGAGTTCTCTGGCCATATTTCTTACGGATACCCAGAAGAAAAATAGAGTTGAAAGGAATTACCCAATTGATTTTACATTCCAGAAGCAGCCTTCGATGCTTCTTTGAGTGCCTTCATTATCTCCTCCGACCGGATTCCCTCGTTGGTGTACACGATCAGAGGGCTCTCTCCAGGAACGATATCTTCCCTCTGGTAGCTTCCTGCTGTTCTTAGAAGCTCTTCAGAACCTTTCTCCACGATTCCTTTCATGATCACCGTCTTGTGTGATCCTGATATGAGCTCCTCGTGATCAGTATCTCCCTTTTCTCCAAGAATGACGTACATGTTCATGACACTCAGGCCCCAACGCACGAACAGATACCTTTGTTAAGTACACAAATGAATATTATGATAGCACCATAATTTCATTGGTAACAGAAGTGCAGACAATGTTTATGAATCATACAAGGCAGGAAGAAAATAGCATCCTAGTTATTTATTAAATTTAATTTAGAAAGTGAAAGGAAGAATGGAACATTAATCGTTGATCTGCATATTTGGGCTTTACATGGCCGGTGTACTGCAAAAAGGGCAGATGTATACAATTACAATGACACCTCTACCCTAAGAATTTAAGGTCCATACTTTCTCGTACTGATTATTCAGTAAATTTCATTGTCATAGCTGTAACCAATAATACGGTGTTATTCGATTTATTTTAATTATTTCTAGTTTTCTACTTAATTTTTTTTTTAAATAATGTAGTTTGATGAAGTTTTTCTTTCATAAATATTAATAATTGCATAAAAGTCATGGGTTAAATTTTGTAATTTCAAAATTAGGTATAGACACCTTATGGGATAGGTGTCAAAACCTAACACCTTCAAGGCCACATGGCTTTTCCTAACAACTCTTAGTCACCACATCATAATAGTTAATAATAATAATATAACAATAAAGGAGAGAGAGAGAGAAACCCATAACTTACTCCATCCCTCTCCCTCTCCCTTACATTTTCTTCTCCCCCTTTCAACCGAACACTCCCCCTCCCTCTCCCTCTCGGCACCCCCTCTCTCCCGCAGACCCACTCCCACTCTCTCTCTCGGCTCACTCTCACTCTCACTCTCTCTCTCGGTCTCTCCCTCTCACTCCTCTCACTCGCACACGCGCCCGATCACCCGCCGCCACCGGCCAACCGCCGGCCTCACCTCCTGGCCGCCGACGACACCACCTTCAACGCCACCATCTTCATCTTATCTTCATCTCAATCATCACCACCATTATCAAAAATCTAATTCCCCTTCTTCAAAAAAGAAGAAGAAGAAGATTGAGCAAAGGATGAGAAGAAATTAGAGAAGATAGAGCAAAACCTAAATTCCCAAATTCCCAAGGCAAGCCCTCTCCTTGTTATCTTATTTTTATTTTATTTTTTTTACTCTTCAAATTTTGCTCATAACATTTTCGTTATAAAGTCTTTTCCAATTTTATGATATGTTATAAATTATGTTTTGAGTTTAGTAAAATTGGTGGTATATTCAAATAGACATGGTAACTCTTGTTTGTCTAAGGTATCAATGAAAAACCCATTGCAAACTTAAATTTAGATTTATTTTGGTACGTTAGTTATTTTAAATTTGATAGAATTGGTATTGTTGTATGTTGCATTGTCTTTTCATTACTACCAAGATTAAATTTCATACTTAGAAATATGTTTTCATCTACTATTCTAGAGGAAATATATGCTACTACTTTAACATGTTAAAAATCTAGTTAGAAGTGGAGTACTAGTTATTCTCCAATGTATTTTTGAACAATATACATGTTGTCCAGATTTATTTTTGGAAGTTAAGTTGTGTTTTACGGGTGGAAATGAGGTTTATTTATTGAAGATTAGTACCACAAGTACCCGAGGTAGGTCCAAATTAATTTCAAACGTATTTCGAGGCCGTATCGGACCTCAAAAAGCTAGATAATCCACTTTTAACTACTAGGACAACGCTTATGCGAGTTGTACATGTTCCGGAGGTTATCATAAAGTGATACAAGCATATTGAAAACTTTTAGTAACTATAAATGCGAAGTGTAAGCCGAATCTTAGTCTAAACTCTTAGCCTCCAGATACTACGATACATATATATATATATATATATATATATATATATATATATATATATATATATATATATATATATATATATATACATGCTCCGGCCACGCGGGAGGACATCCCTCATGCGAGAGATCAGGACGACCAGACTGAGGCCAATCCTGACTGGGCTCTTACACTTAGCAGGATTCAGGCACATCTTGCTCCTTCCTCTATGGTGGATGCAGACATTGACCAGGCGGATGAGACACTTCCCTCGAGTGTTGATCCAGACGAGTTTCAGGGGGACCCCACATTTATTAATTAATGTCGGTCCTAGCATGGAACATTAGGGGGGGTGTTCCATTGGTCGCTGGAGAGAGATTGGAGGAGTTCTGAGGAGAGAGGCTTGTGACATTGCCATTTTGCTGGAGACGAAGATCAGAGGGGCCGCGATGCTCTCGCGTAGGACTCCGGCAAACTGGGACCACATTCACAACTTAGATCTATGCGATATGACAAGGATCTGGGTTAGGTGAAACCGAGACAGCTGGGAGGGGGTGCAGATTCAGAAATCGGAACAACTCATTGGCATTTCTTTGAGAACAAAGGTGGGTTCCACTTCATTTTGGGTGCTGTAGACGAGCACAATGATAGAAGACTCCGGGAGTCCCTGTGGGAGGACATTGTGCACCTGGGTCAGATGGCGGACAACATGCATCTTCCTCTGCTTATCATGGGGGACTTCAATGCTATGCTGCTTCGTCAGGAGAAGGTGGGAGGTCGTCCTGTTCCGGATTCGGTCTTATCTGACTTTCAGAGATGTCTGCTTCTGTCTGGGATGAGGGGGCTGGAGAGAGCTGGCCATATCTGGACCTGGCACAACAAGGCTACACATAATCGGATTGCATGTCAGTTGGATCGGGCCTTGGGCAATAGTGATTGGTTCCGGTGCTTCCCTAATTCTGTGGCGGAAGGTCTTGCGACTGGTACTAGCGATCACTCTCCTATCCGAGTTGGCCTTTGTGAGAGACCTACTTTGCGGTCGAGGCCGTTTCGGTATAACAATAGCTGGTACCTGTCGGCTGGATATGAGGAGGTGGTTACGGGGGAGATACAGCACTTCCGAGAAGGCACGACTCAGTTCCGAATGGTTAATAAACTCAAGCAGATCAAGTGAGCGCTCAGGGGTTGGGTGAAGATGAGACTGCGGACTTCTTTGGCGGAAAAGGAAGCCGAGCTTCGGGACATACAGGTGGCTCTACAAGCTGACATTCTGGATGAGGAGTTGACGGCTAGGGAGAAGATCCTGATAGAGGAGGTCAGCATCATGAGATTACAGGAGGAGATTAGTACGGCACAGAGGGCTAAATGCACCTGGCTCAAGGATGGTGACCGTTGCACCAAATTCTTCTATGATGTGATCCGTACTCGGCAGCACCGGAACAGCATCCCCAGACTTCTGAATGGCGAGGGGCGTCTGGTAGGGGATCTGGTGGAGATTCAAAAGGAGGCCGTCAGATTTTATTCTGACTTATACCAGCAGACGGATTACACTAGTACGTTCCCAGCCCTTGTCACGAAAAGGCTGGTGACGAACCTTGGAAATCGCCTGCTATTGGCCCCTGTGAGACTGGAGGAGGTGGAAGACATTGTGATGAAGGCTAATCCCAACAAAGCACCTGGGCCATATGGCTTCTCTTCAGAGTTCTTTAAGCGACACTGGGGTGTGCCTAAGTACCATGTTTTGGAGGCGGTTCAGGAGTTCTTCACGGAGGGCAGGCTTCTGAAAGAGATGAACCACACTTTCTTGACGCTGGTTCCTAAGAAGGAGGGCACGACCTCACTTGCTGACTTTAGACCCATTGCTTGTTGCAACTTTCTTTATAAGATTATTACCCATCTTATGTGCAGGCGTATGGAGGGGATTATGCAGGGATTGGTGTCCCAGAATCAGGCAGCTTTCATCAAGGGCCGATCGATAGCGGAGCACAGCCTTCTTGCTCATGAGATGGTGAGGGAGTTCAGCAAACCTGGGGGGATAAAGGCTTGTGTGAAGCTGGATCTACGGAAAGCCTATGATACGGTCAACCGGAACTTCCTTTGTCACCTGATACTCGCCACGAGGTTCGACGAGAGGTGGGTTGCGAGGGTGAAGGAGTGCATCTGCTCCCCTACTTTCTCAGTCCTCATCTAGGGCACGCCACATGGATTCTTCATGATCACCTTGGTGATGGAATATTTCACTTGCATGATTGACACGGCGGTGCATAGCAAGAGGATCGTTCCCCTGTTTCGATTGGTGAGACCGGTGGTCTCACATCTGATCTATGCTGATGACTTATTGGTACTCCTCCAGCCTTCCATGCGGGGCATGACAGCGCTATCAGACATTATGGGGGAGATTGGGAGGCTATCTGGACTTCAGTTAAATCGGGAGAAAAGCAGAGTCTACTTCAGCTCCCGATGCATGCTTAAGGAGGAGAGAGCCTTCGCTCTGGAAGTGGAAAAAGGAGAGCTCCCAGTGAAATACCTGGGGGTCCCGCTGACGGTCAACTACGCCAGAGAGCAGAATTGTCACAGCTTGGTAAATTTTGCTCAGAGGAGAATGGAAGGCTGGCAGGCTGCGGGTCTATCCTTTGGCGGACGAATTGAGTTGGTGAGTGTCACCCTCATTTTCCGTATTTCGTATTTATACTCGTAGTTGGATTTTGGCCTGTATTTTATTTTCTCGACTTGCAAAATTTTGGGTTTTCTCGTATTTTGGGTTTCGGCTTGGCTCGGTTTAGTTGGTTTGGTTTGGTTTGGTTAGATTTTAAACCCCATGGAACACCTTAACCTATACTCCACCCTCATTCCACCACAATCACCCTCATTAAAATCCCCACCAACCATTCTCTCTCCTCATTACTTCTCTCATTAAATTCCTAACTCCTTCCTTCTTCCACACAACACCCCACCCATAGGCAAGTGCATCTTGCCACCACATGAAGACCAAATTTTATTTGTCTAATAGCTTAATTAGATGATTTGGAACAACATTAGAATTTGACATTTTTGGATTTGGAGCTTGGATTCTCCTAGATCTAAGTTTTTAACATTTTCGGAATTTCTTGGGTTTGATCTACCAAACTTAGATTTTTGCTTATTTTGATGCTTCTATGTTGTAGAGAATCGAATTTTACACAAGTTAGACTCTTGAAATTCCGGATTTCGCGTTTTATGGACCGAGTTGTGATGTTCTAAGTTTTAATGCCAATTGTGTTCTTCCTCTCAGCATGAGGAAGAAGAAGACCCCTCCCAGCCGCGCTGTTTAGCGCCGGGCTGCTTTCTCCCGCGCCGCGCTCTTTAGCGCTGGTCGCTGGCCTACGCGCCTTGCTGGCCCGTGCGCCCCTGCGCGCCTCGCTGGCCCGCGCGCCCCTGCACGCCTCGCTGGCCCGCGCGCCCCTGCACGCCTTGCTAACCGCACATGCCCTGCGCGCCTTGCTGCCTTGCGCTCCTGCGCGCCTGGCTGCCTTGCCCCCTGCATGCCCCGCGCGCAGTTGTTCCTGTTGACCCCGCTCGTGCCCCTTGGCGCGCTGCGACCGTTCCCGAGCGCATCTCTTGGCGCCGCTTGCCCGAGCCCCTTGCCTGGCACACCCTGTGCCATGGCTTCCCTTCCTGACCCTTGGTGTTCCCCTTGGTCCTCGGTTTCTCTCTTGCTGATTTTGTTTTCTGAGATCTTGATGCCCACAACACGACTTGACTTAACCCGACACGTCTTGACACGATTTTCTGTGTTTTTAATTTATGACTAGCATTCTCTGATCTTGACAGTAACTCGATGTGGTACATTTGTAACTTGTAGCTTTTAACTTGTAACCTGCAACCTGTAAATAATCCCCTGTAACTTGATATCTTGATAGTGGCCGCCGTCGCGCACTATTGACTTGACTTGACTTAACTTGATAACTGGTCGTACATTGACTTGCCCTGACACCGTGGGTGTTCTTTCTTGTTGTTTTGTGCAATCCACTTGCCTTGTCTTGCATCATGTCTAGGACGTGACTCCCTGGGTACCACGGACAGGGACTCGCGCTAAATCGGATTAGGCTAATGGTTAGATCAAACTAGAACATGGAGAATTTCCAGTCACAGGCGATCTCGTTATCTGGGCGCTTTAAATGGACTTGTAGCCTGCCGACGAGTAGGGCACATTTCCAGTACACTGTCATGTGTTGCACTCTCTAAGTCACCTAAGGGTATATCGTCTCCAGGGCGATGTACCCAACCATACTCTCAACCCGCGGAAGGATAACTGGATAGTCTGCAGGGCTTGGAACTGAAAATTTTTCGTTTGCATCTTATTAGTAACTAGGCTTGTGATAACCCTAGTTAGTTAAGTAGTAAGCCGTTGTATTTGCTTGGCAGCTTGTGAATGGATGGTGTCCAGCATTGTCTAAGTCTCGTCTAGTCCCTGTACCTGGTACCCCTGGACATGATTGTTTAACTTATCTTAACAATAAATGGGTAGAGACAAGTGCTATTCAGGCGAAGGGTTACAACTCCGGTCCTTGTTTGGTTTACGGATTGTAATCTGGCTCCCGGAATGGTCCCATGTCCCTAGTCGTTTATTGTCCTGTTGTACTCTTTATTACTTGTAATTTTCTTCCATTTTTTTATGTTCTGATATGCTGGCTTTTGTTCTTATTTCGTGGCCTCCTTTGTGGCACTTGCTCTTTCTGGGGTTTGACCCAGCTGGTTTTGTGTGGCCAGATTTCGGAGCAGCACTCGAGGATCTACCAACCTCCAGCCCGATGGTGGCGACTAGAAGGAACCCAGGCTACGAGTGGATTTCCCATTTTGTTTCACCCACTTCATTGTAAAATTATTCTTTTGAGGCGTTTAGCCGACGAGCACCTGTTAGCTCGATGCAATTATTTACTGTCTGCCTACGGGCTGTAACATGATTAACAAATCCTAGGGTGATCATGTATGACTTAACTCTTGCTAGTCCTCGCTTTTTGTATGAATAGCTTCATGATCAGCTGAATATGTAATATTTGGGACGCCTTTTATTATATATTTGGTGGTCTAACATCTTGTAATTATATTACTTACTTGAGATTGAGACAATAGGCTTTACCTTAAGAGACCGTTGGCTTGTAGTAAACCCTCATATCTAGACAGCCGTGACCGTATAGCGAGGTGGACTCCATTTCAATATACGTAGCTGGCTATGTACGCCCCCGCTCTCCAGCATTCTGGTTCTGGGGCGTCACATGGTTTAAGTGGTGGCCCATACAGGTCTTGTAAATCAAGATATGTGAGGGTTTACCAAATAGATGTCTCAATCAGTACTCGTCCTTGAACTCCGTTCATATCCTCTGAATCTCTGGATTCTTGCCCTGATCATGTGCTTGTATCGTTGATCTATCCTGGTCCTTCCTTATTGTTTTCCTGTGTCGTCTTCTTCAGCGGCACTGTACCTGACCCCGCCGATCAGCAAGGTGGAGCACTTCCCGTGGACCAGCCGCAACTTGGAGATCAAGCCCAGCATTGTCTAAGTCTCGTCTAGTCCCTGTACCTGGTACCCTTGGACATGATTGTTTAACTTATCTTAACAATAAATGGGTAGAGACAAGTGCTATTCAGGCGAAGGGTTACAACTCCGGTCCTTGTTTGGTTTACGGGTTGTAATCTGGCTCCCGGAATGGTCCCATGTCCCTAGTCGTTTATTGTCCTGTTGTACTCTTTATTACTTGTACTTTTCTTCTATTTTTTTATGTTCTGATATGCTGGCTTTTGTTCTTATTTCGTGGCCTCCTTTGTGGCACTTGCTCTTTCTGGAGTTTGACCCAGCTGGTTTTGTGTGGCCAGATTTCGGAGCAGCACTCGAGGATCTACCGAACCTCCAGCCCGATGGTGGCGACTAGAAGGAACCCGGGCTACGAGTGGGTTTCCCATTTTGTTTCACCCACTTTATTGTAAAATTATTCTTTTGAGGCGTTTAGCTGACGAGCACCTGTTAGCTCGATGCAATTATTTACTGTCTGCCTACGGGCTGTAACATGATTAACAAATCCTAGGGTTGATCATGTATGACTTAACTCTTGCTAGTCCTCGCTTTTTGTATGGCTAGCTTCATGATCAGCTGAATATGTAATATTTGGGACGCCTTTTATTATATATTTGGTGGTCTAACATCTTGTAATTATATTACTTACTTGAGATTGAGACAATAGGCTTGACCTTAAGAGCCCGTTGGCTTCTAGTAAACCCTCATATCTAGACAGCCGTGACCGTATAGCGAGGTGGACTCCATTTCAATATACGTAGCTGGCTATGTACGCCCTCACTCTCCAGCATTCTGGTTCTGGGGCGTCACATGGTTTAAGTGGTGGCCCATGCAGGTCTTCTAAATCAAGATATGTGAGGGTTTACCAAATAGATGTCTCAATCAGTACTCGTCCTTGAACTACGTTCATATCCGAATCTCTGGATTCTTGCCCTGATCATGTGCTTGTATCGTTGATCTGTCCTGGTCCTTCCTTATTGTTTTCCTGTGTCGTCTTCTTCAGCGGCACTGTACCTGACCCCGCCGATCAGCAAGGTGGAGCACTTCCCGTGGACCAGCCGCAACTTGGAGATCAAGCCCAGCATTCCGGAGTAGCCTCCAGAGTTGTACCTACTGGAGGAGAGCCCCCAGTTCAGCCCGTTCGACCTGCCGAGCCTGACGATGGCACCTTAGTAGGTCTCATCAGGACTTTGATAGCTTCCCAGGATCGTAGAGGAGACGCCTTGCACCAGGTAGTGGCATATGTTTTGACCAGAGGCGGTCATCCAGGGAACATCGCGGCCAACAGCTTCAAGCGCTTGAACCCTCCATTCTTCGACGACAGCGAAGATGCGATTGCCGCGGACGCTTGGCTTCAGGATACCGAGGTGATTCTGGAAGCAGCTAGGACTCCTGAGAATGAGAAGGTGGCCGTGGTACGACTACAGTTGCTGGACTTAGCTAGCAGTTGGTGGGCGGCGCAGGCCGTGGGATTAGCGGCGCCGGTCACTTGGGCGGTGTTTAGAGAAAGATTCCAGACGAAGTATTTCGATGCTGTAACTCGGTACGACCTACAGATGAGATTTACCAACTTGAAGCAAGGAGGCAGAACGGTCGACGGTTATGCATCTGAGTTTGCTAGACTCAGTAGGTTTGCCCCCACCTTGGTGGCGACCGAGTTTGATAGGACCCAGCGGTTCCAGCAGGGACTGCATTTGGAGATCTTGTTGGCAGTCGAGCAGTTCGAGCACCAGACGTTCGATACAGTATTGAGAGCAGCTAGGAGGCATGAGTACACCTCCCAGAGGATCGTGGATAGGACCGGAAGCGATCCCACAACCAGATGCACCAATCATCAGCTCCAGCCCCGGCAGCTAGGAGTTTGACCATTGGAACTCCGAGGCGGGCGGCCTCAGTGACGTCGGTTCAACATTCGACCCTGACGTACCCGCAGCAGCAGAAGCAGAAGCAGACTTCCGCGATGGGATGTTCTCATTGCGGGAAGCCAGGGCACGTGGTGGCAGATTGTCGCAGGGCGCAGGGATTGTGCCTAGCTTGTGGAGCGGCAGATCACAAGTTAGGAGCCTGCCCGAACAAGGGTAGTTCGTCCTCTTCTAACCTAACCAGTCCATCGGTTAGGGGACCAGCACCTATGCAGCAGCAGCAGTACCCGAGGCCATTGTTGCCTCAGGCCCAGACGTTTCATCAGCAGAACCAGCAGCAGTATACCCAAGCCCAAGTGCAGAACAGGCAGAGAGGTTTCCAGCAGAGGGGACCCGCAGCTAGAGGACAAGGTCAGGCAATGATGATGGCTATGGAAGAAGAAGTTGCACCAGGTGAGGTAGTGGCAGATACTATTCTCGTCAACTCCTCTCCAGCATCGGTATTATTTGATTCTGGTGCATCGCATTCATTCATGTCTGCACGATTCGCGACACGGATAGGATTGGAGCCCGAGTCATTATCAGTGAGGCTCAATATACTTACTGGTAATGGTCTTGTGGGAGTAGATCGAGTATTTTCCTCGTGTCGGATCGTAGTTAGCGGTAGAGAGTTCTCCGCTAGATTTATAGAGTTCCCTATGGCAGACTATGATGTAGTCTTAGGCATGGATTGGTTGAGGAACCAGTATGCTAGGATAGACTGCCATGTTGGCAGGGTTGTCTTTAGTATTCCAGGCGAGCCAGAGTTTTCATTTTCTAGAGGCGCATTGGAGCCATCTTCCCCAGTATTGCGGATGGCAGTAGCAGTGGTACAGTTACCCTGGATAGTTGAAGAGTTTCCAGATGTCTTCCCAGAGGAACTTCCAGGGATGCCGCCAGAGCGGGAAATCGAGTTCACTATAGACTTGATCCCCGGGACAGCACCAGTATCAGAGCGAGTCTACAGGATGGCGCCTTCAGAGTTGGAGATTTTGTACAAGATGATTGAAGAACTCAGGACCAAGGGATTCATTCGTGCAAGTGGATCGCCTTGGGGAGCCTCGATGCTTCTTGTGAAAAAGAAGGATGGTACGTCCAGGTTATGTGTAGATTATCGTACCTTGAACTCGATGACAATCAAGAACAGATACCCTCTCCCGAGGATAGATGACTTGTTTGATCAACTCAAGGGGGCTTCAGTGTTTTCGAAGATAGACTTGCGGTCAGGATACCACCAGATCAGAGTCAGAGAGCAGGACATTCCAAAGACAACGTTTAGATCGAGATATGGGCATTGGGAGTTCCTTGTTATGCTCTTTGGAGCGACCAATGCGCCGGCCGTATTCATGGACCTCATGAATCGCATTTTCATACCTTACTTGGATCAGTTCGTGATCGTGTTCCTAGATGATATCCTGGTCTACAGCAAGAGCGAAGCAGAGCATGAGCAGCATCTCAGAATCGTCCTTCAGACGCTTAGAGAGCACCAGTTGTACGCCAAGTTCAGTAAATGCGAGTTCTGGCTCGATCGCATTTCGTACTTGGGTCACATTATTACCCGAGGAGGAGTGGAAGTAGATCCCCAGAAGATTGTGGCTATCGAGACATGGCCAGTACCTAGCTCAGTGGCAGAGGTTCGCAGCTTCCTTGGATTAGCCAGCTACTACCGGCGATTCGTTTCAGATTTTGCAAGGATTTCAGCGCCGATGACCCAGTTGATCCGCAAGGACGTACAGTTTGCTTGGACAGCAGAGTGTCAGGAATCATTTGAGAAGTTGAAGCGAGGTTTGATAACGGCCTCCATTCTCACACTTCCAGATGGGACCGGAGGATTCACAGTTTATTGCGACGCTTCAGGCAGAGGATTGGGGTGTGTCTTGATGCAGCATGGGAAGGTAATATCTTATGCATCACGTCAACTTCGTGATCATTAGAAGAATTATCCGACCCACGACTTGGAACTGGCAGCAGTAGTGTTTGCACTTAAGCTTTGGTGGCACTACTTGTACGGAGATAGAGTGGAGATATTTACTGATCACAAGAGCCTGAAGTATGTTTTCACCCAGAAGGACCTCAACATGCGGCAGAGAAGATGGCTCGAGCTACTGGTAGACTACGATGTGGACTTGCAGTATCACCCAGGAAAGGCCAACGTTGTAGCAGATGCATTGAGCATGAGAGCCGGAGTTTATTTTCTAACGGCACAACCAGAATTATTGGCAGATCTTCAGAATATGGGAATTGAAGTGGTTCTTCCTACCAACGTGGCGTTGATGGCCAGTCTACAGGTTCAGTCCAGCATAGTTGAGAGGATCCGGAGAGCGCAATCAGCAGATTCCAAGATTCAGCGAATCAGAGCAGAGTGTGAGGCAGAAAGAAGGCCAGAGTTATGTATCTATGAAGATGGTACACTTCGACACGACACTCGTCTTTGTGTACCCAGTGGAGATATCAGACAGGAGGTCATGGCAGAAGCTCACAGTTCACAGTATTCTATTCATCCCGGTGGCATGAAGATGTACCGTGATATTCGTCAGCATTTCTGGTGGAATGGAATGAAGAGGGAGATAGCCCGGTTTGTCTCTCGGTGTTTGGTTTGCCAGCAAGTTAAAGCTGAACATCAGAGGCCCGCTGGACTTCTTCAGCCCTTGCCGATTCCAGAATGGAAGTAGGAGCATGTGATCATGGATTTTGTAACTGGATTGCCTAGATCTCCAGCTGGTCGAGATGCTATTTGGGTTATAGTCGACAGGCTCACAAAGGTGGCTCATTTTCTCCCATTCAGAGTTGGACAGTCTACGGCTCAGCTAGCAGAGATGTACCTCAGGCAGATTGTTAGGCTTCACGGTGTGCCCGTCAGTATCACCTCGGACAGGGATTCAAGATTCACATCACACTTTTGGCGCAGCCTGCAAGAGAGTTTGGGAACTCACCTTCAGTTTAGCTCAGCTTATCAGCCGCAGACAGATGGCCAGTCGGAACGCACGATCCAGACCCTTGAAGATATGTTGAGATCTTGTACCCTTGACTTCGGTGGTTCGTGGGAGGATCACCTGCACCTGGTAGAATTCTCGTACAACAATAGTTTCCAGGCCAGTATTCAGATGGCTCCATTCGAGGCACTGTATAGTAGGAAGTGCAGATCCCCGCTAGCATGGGATGATGTTGGAGAGAGACAGATGCTTGGTCCAGAAATGATTGTCCAGACAGTTGAAGTGGTCAGAAGGATCAGAGATTGCCTTCGAGTGGCCCAAGATCGCCAGCGCCATTGGGCCGATGCTCATCGACGTCCCTTAGAGTTTGCTATCGGCGACCATGTATTCCTTAGGATCTCGCCTAACCGCGGCGTCATTCGCTTTGACGTACAGGGAAAGCTTAGTCCTAGGTATATAGGGCCGTTCGATATCCTGGAGCGAGTAGGAAATGTATCCTATCGTCTCGCTCTTCCGCCGTCGCTAAGTGAGGTGCATGATGTATTCCATGTGTCCCAATTACGACGGTACATCCCGGACCCGAGCCATATCCTGGACCATTCGGAATTGGTTGTTGGTACCAACCTTTCGTACGAGGAGAGGCCCGTGTCTATATTGGACCGGAGGGAGAAGACGCTCAAGAATAAGACTAACTTAGTCCGTATTGCTTGGGGTCATCACTCTCTCGGTGAGTCAACGTGGGAGCGTGAGGACGACATCCGATCACGATATCCCTACCTATTTGACTCGTAAGGTATAATGTCTTCCTTATACCTTATGCTTTTCATTCCTTGATTGCATGTATGATTGTATAATTGAACTGCTTAGTGTAGTTGTTGGTGCTTAATGTAGCTTGTCGTGGCAGTCTCTAGCTCCTCGATTAAATTCCGAGGACGAAATTCTTTTAAGGTGGGTAGAGTTGTCACCCTCATTTCCCGTATTTCGCATTTATACTCGTAGTTGGATTTTGGCCGGTATTTTATTTTCTCGACTTGCGAAATTTTGGGTTTTCTCGTATTTTGGGTTTCGGCTTGGCTCGGTTTAAGTTGGTTTGGTTTGGTTAGATTTTAAACCCCATGGAACACCTTAACCTTGTTATTCCCTTGACGAACAATCGATGGAAAAAACACGAGTTCAGAAACAATTGTAAAGACAATGTTTCTGGCAACAACACCCTAAAGAAGGTGAAGTTGTTTTGCGAGAATCTAAAAAGATTATTTCGTACTATTTTTCGAAGGCAACAGAACCGTATAACTTCTAAAGAGAAGCGACGGTATTCTCGAAGGCAACCGAACCGTGTTACTTCTAAAGAGAAGCGACGGTATTCTCGAAGGCAACCGAACCGTATTACTTCTAAAGAGAAGCGACGGTATTCTCGAAGGCAACAAGAGATGATCAACAACAGTTGAGTCTCAGATTCTCGAAGGCAACAGAAAGAGGGAGGAAGAAGAAGTCTCGCTGGGGTGTAGAACACCGGCGCTCAAAGCTATACCCGCAGTACGGATAAGCTCCCAGGAACCAGCAAGTTCAGGAGAACTTCTGGAACGCTCGTAAGTCAATATTTGAGACTTGAACGGGCTTCCTGGACTTAACAGACTCCCTCAACTCTCTTCTTGGTGCATCTTTCAAAGGAGGCCAAGGGGCTCTATTTATAGAGTGGAGTTGAGACTTCACCTCTTCTCCTATCCGATGTGGGACTAAAATACCAATACTCAAAAATAGAGTTTGATATTTTAGATCATCCCACAATCAGCATAGAAGTGTGCCAGTCCACGCCTACCCCCCGAACACTCCCGTGCATGCACGAGACATCCTGGAGTCCGTGTCCGAGTCCGAGTCCGCATTCGCACAACAAAAATTAACTTTCATCCTTGTTGGATTTAATCATTTTTCCTTTTAGAAAATACTTCCACATGGCACAAACTTGTGCCCCACTACACCTCATGTGCACACCTCAACACAAGCAATGCATTATATTGAGATAATCACCATTTGGTGTAGCCGATGTGGGACTATCTTTTCTAGTCCAAAGGCAAAAACACCAACAATCCCCCACATATCTCAATATATGGGTTGAGCGTTCCCCACAGTGATTGTCCATCATGCATTAGGAGAGATATCGCTACGACTTGAATCTTCCCGCATAGGTTAAATAACAGCATGATACAAGAATGGACTAAGCCTTGAATTCTGCACCATAACTGCAATTCTTCCTACTCACATAATGACATCAACTGTGCTTCTGGCTGCACATTGAAGGCCTTGTGCCAGCCTGGTTTCAGTGTATAATTTTGGGCGTCTACAAGCTTATCCTCAAGAGACGGCCTGATATCTCTTTCCATACACTATAGGTGAGTTCTTTATAAAGAGTCATTGGCATGAAGCATTGTGCTTCTTTGCGGTGCTACGCCGCTATGACATGGCTGACAAAGCCGAGGCTTTACCCCACCTGGGTACCTCATCGTAGTGTCATACTACTGTAGCATGAGGTCACAAGCCCCTTTGTAGTGCCAAACTACCCAGCATGAAGCCTTGCGCTTCCGTGCGGTGTTACGCCGCTATGACATGGCTTGCGAAGCCGAGGCTTTACCCTACCTGGTACCTCTTCGTGGTGTCATGCCACTGTAACATGAGGACATCGTCCTCTTTGTAGTGCTGTCTACCTCTCTTTATTACGATTATCATACAGCATTAGGCTACCTGCCTATTTGCGGTGCTACTCCGCTGTGACTTAGCTTGCAAAGCCGAGGCATTATCCCTACCTGGGAACCTCATGGTGGAGTCACCCCACTGTAGCATGGAGTTTCACTCCTTGTAGTGCTGCTCTACCGTGCTTCCTGTAAAGCACACCAGGCATTCACTCTGCCTGAGAACTCATTAAGGCGTTTAAGCCAACCTCCCACAGGATCAATTTTCCGCAGAAAATACATAGTAGACAACAGTGGTTATGGGTCCGTAACCCTTCCATGTTCCGCAGAACAAGTACCCACTGTTAACTGATATTATTCTAGTCAATGATCCTCCTTTGAACCAAAAATTAAATGTCTAGTAGATTTCTCTTTGAACCAATAACATAAAATTTTATGGTAGGATTACAATGACACAATACCAGAAAGTCTTCAAGCCCATCTTCCTTGCTGTGTCCTCGACCAGCTGACGCTTGAGACCCTTCGTGAACGGATCCGCCAGGTTTTCCTGACTCCGAACATCGATCACTGCAATGACGCCCCTTTTGATGAGATCGTTCACTGCTCTGTGCTTCAACCGCACAGTCCTCTTCTTCCCATTGAAGAGTTCATTTGATGCCACCGCTGCTGCCGCCTGGTTGTCACAGTATATCGGAATCGCCGGTATCTGAGCCCCAACCATTGGAAGGTCATACATGAGCTCCCGAAGCCACTCTGCTTCATCTGCAGCAGCGTCTAATGCAAAGAATTCAAATTCTATGGAGGAGCGAGATAACATAGTCTGCTTCTTCGACTTCCACGATATAGCAGCTCCACCCATGGCGAACATATATCCACCTGTGGAATATTCGCTCTCCACCTCTGAACACCAGCTAGCATCACTGAAGCCTTCCACTACTGACGGATCTCCGCTGTAGTATAGTGCATATGTCTGAGTTTTCTTGAGATATCTCATAACACGCTTCACAGCTTTCCAATGCTTTACGCCTGGATTGCTCGTAAATCGACTCAGCATTCCCACTGCAAAGGCTATGTCAGGCCTTGTGGCAGTAGTAGCGTACATCAAACTTCCGATGACGCTAGCGTACTCCAACTGCCTGACGCTCTCCTTCGAATTTGGCTCCAGTTTCAGATCACTCCTGTACGGTGTATCAATAATAGGAAGATCTTGATACCCGTAGCGAGTGAGCATCTTCTCAATGTAATGAGACTGTGACAGCGCTATTCCAGTGTCTGTTCGGATGATCTTGAGCCCCAAGATTACGTCGGCATCCCCCAAGTCCTTCATACTGAATTTGGTCGAGAGGAATTTCTTTGTCTCTGTGACGCAGCTTAAATCCGTACCTAGGATTAGCATGTCGTCCATGTATAGACAAACAATTACTCCTCTTCCGTCAGCAAACTTCGTATAGACACACTTGTCTGTTTCACTGACCCTGTAGCCATTTGACCTTATCACCTTGTCAAACTTCTCATGCCACATTTTGGGAGCTTGCTTCAAACCATACAGAGACTTCATCAACTTGCAGACTTTGTCTTCCAGACCTCTGACGACAAAACCTTCTGGTTGTTGCATGTAGATCTCTTCGGTCAGCTCGCCATTAAGGAATGCCGTTTTCACATCCATCTGATGTATCACCAGCTTGTGTATTGCTGCTAAAGCAATTAACAATCTGATAGTTGTCATCCGAGCTACTGGAGCATAAGTGTCAAAGTAGTCGATCCCCTGCTTCTGAGCAAACCCCTTGGCCACTAGCCTGGCCTTGAACTTGTCAATGGTTCCATCTGCTTTCATCTTCTTCTTGAAGATCCATTTGCATCCGATGGGTCTTGCTCCTTCTGGTAGGTCGACCAATACCCATGTATTATTGGAGGTGATTGAGTCAATCTCGTTGTCTATCGCCTCCTTCCAGAATACAGCATCTCTGGTCTTCATCGCCTCATCATAGGTAAGCGGATCTGCTTCCACATGATAGGTGACGAAGTCATCTCCGAAGTCTTTCGGCCTCCTTGCTCGCTTAGTTGACGGCTCAGCGAGTTCTGGTTCAGCTGGTGTCTCCTCGACAACAGCTCCATCTTGGACTACTGGTTTGATAAAGACCTCTGTCTGCTTTGCACCCTCATTATTCTCCGGAATGTCCGCGAGAACAATGTTCTTGTGCCTTGCAAACTTTTCTTCAAAATATTCAGCATCGCGAGATTCGATGATATGATTTGACTCGATATCAAGGAATCTCCGAGCATCACTCTTCTCGGCATACCCCAGGAAGATCGCCTTAGTAGTCCTTGTCCCCAGCTTCTGAATCTTTAGATCCGGGAGCTTCACATAAGCCAGGCACCCCCACACTCGAATGACATTCAGGTTGGGTCTGACTTTGAACCAGAGTTCATGAGAAGTTATGTCGGAAGTTGCATATGGCACTCTGTTCAGAATGAAAGTGGCCGTTAATGCAGCTTCTCCCCAATAGCACTTTGGGAGACCCGCAGTCAACAGCATAGAGTTCATCATCTCTGTCAACGTTCTGTTCTTCCTTTCTGCTACTCCGTTGGATTGTGGAGAATACGGAGCCGTCGTCTCGTTGATGATTCCATGTTCTTTGCAGAATGATGAGAATTCGTGAGACCTATATTCCCCACCTCGATCACTCCTCAGCCTCTTGAGTTGTTGTCCAGTTTGCCGTTCAGCCTCGGCCCTGAACTCCTTGAACTTCTCGAATGCTTCGTCTTTAGATTTGAGTAAATAGACGAAGGCATACTTGGAGAAGTCGTCTATGAAAGTAATGAAATACTTCATCCCGGCCTTTGTAGAGAATTGTTTGAAGTCACAGATATCTGAGTGAACCAACTCCAGAAGATCTGTGCTTCGATTGACCCTGTGAAAGGGTTTCCTAGTGATCTTCGTCTGAGCACATATCTCACATTTCTCTACCTTACCCCCACACTTGGAGATAAGTCCTAGACTAGACATTTTGTTTATTCGCTTACAATGAACATGTCCTAGTCTATTATGCCACAATTCAAGAGAGTAATTCAAACTAGTGATAGCATTAACATTATTATGCTGGGTTACAACAAGCTGAATTTTGTACATTCCTTCAGTCTGAAAAGCTTTCCCGAAGAAAGTACCCTTCTTGGACATCACCATTTGGCCAGCATTGATGTCCATCCTCAAGCCTGCGTTGCAGAGCAGGCTCCCAGAGATCAGGTTCTTAGCGATTGCAGGAACATGCTTCACACCTTGAAGCGTCAGAATGTTCCCCGATGTAAGCTTCAGCTCCACCGTCCCGATCCCCAGTACTTCAGCTTGTGCCTGGTTCGCCATCATGACTTTCTCGGAAGTAGGCTCATAGGAGACGAACCAGTCCTTGTCTGAACAGACATGACATGTCGCGCCAGTGTCTATCCACCAGTCTAAGTCTGCCCCCACAGTTGCAACCTGTGCTATCATGGCAACCTGATTAGTAACCAAAGAAACCTTGTTAGGCTCACCTTGCTCTTTGGGCTTGGACTTGCATTCACTTTTATAGTGACCCTTCTTGCCACAGTTGAAGCAAGTCACATGGGACTTGGACTTCTGTTGCTTGAATCCTGGACCCTTCACTTTCAGATTCGAGAAGTCCTTCTTCTTGTGGTGAGAAGCCGCCTGCTTCCCTTTGTTCTCTCTGGTGGCTTGAACCAGATTTGCCGTTGCTAGTTGCTTGGATAGGGCGTCCAACTTCTGTTGAGAGCGCATTTCGTCCTCAACATGAATCTCACTGAGGAGATTATCCAGGCTAATCTCCATCTTCTTCCTATGCATCCTTGCATAGATGTTGCTCCATCCTGGAGGAAGTTTTGCCACGATCCCTCCAACGACGAACTTGTCGACGAGGGGCATGCTATCATCCTCCAGTTTCTGGCGCAGCTTCAGGAACTCTTTCACTTGGGGCAGCATGGTCTTCTCGTCTTCAAAGACCCATTTGTGGTATTTTTCAACCATGAACATCTTCGACCGGGCCTCGTCGTCGTCATACAGCTTCCCCACGAACTCCCAGATCTCTTTGGCAGAAGTCTTCTTTGTGTAGGACTCGGCCAGAGAGTCTTCCATGGAATTCAGGATCAGCAGCCTGCATATGCTGTTATCCTTTTTCCACTTCGTCTGCTTGCTCGTAGCAGCGGCTAGAACAGCAGCAGATCCTGTTGCTGGAACGATTGGTTCTTCCTCATCCAACACGTGATCAACATCCACGAGTTGAAGGTTCAGAGTCACCTTTCGCTTCCAGATCTGGAAGTGTTCACCGTCGAATTTCTCCAACTTGTTAAAGCCGGTATCGACAAGCGAAGCACGAGTGTTTTCCATCGAATCGTATAGCTTTGAGATTGTTATTCCCTTGACGAACAATCGATAGAAAAAACACGAGTTCAGAAACAATTGTAAAGACAATGTTTCTGGCAACAACACCCTAAAGAAGGTGAAGTTGTTTTACGAGAATCTAAAAAGATTATTTCGTAATATTTCTCGAAGGCAACAGAACCGTATAACTTCTAAAGAGAAGCGACGGTATTCTCGAAGGCAACCGAACCGTGTTACTTCTAAAGAGAAGCGACGGTATTCTCGAAGGCAACAAGAGATGATCAACAACAGTTGAGTCTCAGATTCTCGAAGGCAACAGAAAGAGGGAGGAAGAAGAAGTCTCGCTGGGGTGTAGAACACCGGCGCTCAAAGCTATACCCGCAGTACGGATAAGCTCCCAGGAACCAGCAAGTTCAGGAGAACTTCTGGAACGCTCGTAAGTCAATATTTGAGACTTGAACGGGCTTCCTGGACTTAACAGACTCCCTCAACTCTCTTCTTGGTGCATCTTTCAAAGGAGGCCAAGGGGCTCTATTTATAGAGTGGAGTTGAGACTTCACCTCTTCTCCTATCCGATGTGGGACTAAAATACCAATACTCAAAAATAGAGTTTGATATTTTAGATCATCCCACAATCAGCATAGAAGTGTGCCAGTCCACGCCTACCCCCCGAACACTCCCGTGCATGCACGAGACATCCTGGAGTCCGTGTCCGAGTCCGAGTCCGCATCCGCACAACAAAAATTAACTTTCATCCTTGTTGGATTTAATCCTTTTTCCTTCTAGAAAATACTTCCACATGGCACAAACTTGTGCCCCACTACACCTCATGTGCACACCTCAACACAAGCAATGCATTATATTGAGATAATCACCATTTGGTGTAGCCGATGTGGGACTATCTTTTCTAGTCCAAAGGCAAAAACACCAACAAACCTATACTCCACCCTCATTCCACCACAACCACCCTCATTAAAATCCCCACCAACCATTCTCTCCTCATTACTTCCCTCATTAAATTCCTAACTCCTTCTTCTTCCTTCTTCCACACAACACCCCACCTATAGGCAAGTGCATCTTACCATCACAAGAAGACCAAATTTTATTTGCCTAATAGCTTAATTAGATGATTTGGAACAACATTAGAATTTGATATTTTTGGATTTGGAGCTTGGATTCTCCTAGATCTAAGTTTTTACCATTTTCGGAATTTCTTGGGTTTGATCTACCAAACTTGGATTTTTGCTTATTTTGATGCTTCTATGTTGTAGAAAATCGAATTTTACACAAGTTAGACTCTTGAAATTACGGATTTCGCGTTTTATGGACCGAGTTGTGATGTTCCAAGTTTTGAGGCCAATTGTGTTCTTCCTCTCAGCACGAGGAAGAAGAAGACCCCTCCCAGGCGTGCTGTTTAGCGCCGGGCTGCTTTCCCCCGCGCCGCGCTCTTTAGCGCTGGTCGCTGGCCTGCGCGCCTTGCTGGCCCGCGCGCCCCTGCGCGCCTTGCTGCCTTGCGCGCCCCTGCGCGCCTCGCTGGCCCGCGCGCCCCTGCGCGCCTCGTTGGCCCGTGTGCCCCTGCGCGCCTTGCTGACCGCGCATGCCCTGCGCGCCTTGCTGCCTTGCGCTCCTGCGCGCCTGGGTGCCTTGCCCCCTGCATGCCCCACGCGCAGTTGTCCCTGTTGACCCCGCTCGTGCCCCTTGGCGCGCTGCGACCGTTCCCAAGCGCATCTCTTGGCGCCGCTTGCCCGAGCCCCTTGCCTGGCACACCTTTTGCCATGGCTTCCCTTCCTGACCCTTGGTGTTCCCCTTGGTCCTCGGTTTCTCTCTTGCTGATTTTGTTTTCTGAGATCTTGATGCCCACAGCACGACTTGACTTAACCCGACACGTCTTGACACGATTTTCTGTGTTTTTAATTTATGGCTAGCATTCTCTGATCTTGGCAGTAACTCGATGTGGTACATTTGTAACTTGTGCCTTTTAACTTGTAACCTGCAACCTGTAAATAATCCCCTGTAACTTGATATCTTGATAGTGGCCGCCGTGGCGCACTCTTGACTTGACTTGACTTAACTTGATAACTGGTTGTACATTGACTTGCCCTGACACCATGGGTGTTCTTTCTTGTTGTTTTGTGCAATCCACTTTACTTGTCTTGCATCATGTCTAGGACGTGACTCCCTGGGTACCATGGACAGGGACTCGCGCTAAATCGGATTAGGCTAATGGTTAGATCAAACTAGAACATGGAGAATTTCCAGTCACAGGCGATCTCGTAATATGGACGCTTTAAATGGACTTGTAGCCTGCCAACGAGTAGGGCACATTTTTAGCACACTGTCATGTGTTGCACTCTCTAAGTCACCTAAGGGTATATCGTCTCCAGGGCGATGTACCCAACCATACTCTCAACCCGCGGAAGGATAACTAGATAGTCTGCAGGACTTGGGACTGGAAATTTCTCGTTTGCATCTTGTTAGTAATTAGGCTTGTGATAACCCTAGTCAGTTAAGTAGTAAGCCGTAGTATTTGCTTGGCCGCTTGTGAATGGATGGTGTCCAGCATTGTCTAAGTCTCGTCTAGTCCCTGTACCTGGTACCCCTGGACATGATTGTTTAACTTATCTTAACAATAAATGGGTAGAGACAAGTGCTATTCAGGCGAAGGGTTACAACTCCGGTCCTTGTTTGGTTTACGGGTTGTAATCTGGCTCCCGGAATGGTCCCATGTCCCTAGTCATTTATTGTCCTGTTGTACTCTTTATTACTTGTACTTTTCTTCTATTTTTTTATGTTCTGATATGCTGGCTTTTGTTCTTATTTCGTGGCCTCCTTTGTGGCACTTGCTCTTTCTGGGGTTTGACCCAGCTGGTTTTGTGTGGCCAGATTTCGGAGCAGCACTCAATGATCTACCGAACCTCCAGCCCGATGGTGGCGACTAGAAGGAACCCGGGCTACGAGTTGGTTTTCCATTTTGTTTCACCCACGTCATTGTAAAATTATTCTTTTGAGGCGTTTAGCCGACAAGCACTTGTTAGCTCGATGCAATTATTTACTGTCTGCCTACGGGCTGTAACATGATTAACAAATCCTAGGGTTGATCATGTATGACTTAACTCTTGCTAGTCCTCGCTTTTTGTATGACTAGCTTAATGATCAGCTGAATATGTAATATTTGGGACGCCTTTTATTGTATATTTGGTGGTCTAACATCTTGTAATTATATTACTTACTTGAGATTGAGACAATAGGCTTGACCTTAAGAGACCGTTGGCTTGTAGTAAACCCTCATATCTAGACAGTCGTGACCGTATAGCGAGGTGGACTCCATTTCAATATACGTAGCTGGCTATGTACGCCCCCGCTCTCCAGCATTCTGGTTCTGGGGCGTCACAGTGAGGTCAGTTATTGCTGGCATCACGATGTTCTGGCTCCAGTCTATACAGATCCCGACGGACACTATTCGGAAAGTGGAGTCCATCTGTGCTGACTTCATCTGGAGGGGAGGGATGCATACGATATCCTGGGACCAGCTATGTCGTCCCCGGGAGGAGGGTGGAGTGGGACTACGGCCTCTACATGCGGTCAGGAAGGCTGCTTGTGTGAAGATGGCCTGGAAATTCATCAGGGGGGTCGCTATGGGCGGAATGGATGGCGAACAGATACCTAAGGCGGACGAACTTCTGGACCTGCATGATAGTCAATAACTTCTCGGTCACGTTTAAGGCCATCCTGAGGTGTCGGCCGGTGCTTAAGACCGCTATATGCAGGAACATGAAAGATGGGACGACCACTGATCTCTGGCTTGATCCTTGGTTGGGTTCCAGATTCTTGCTGGAGATATTGGGAGGATAGCTGGACAGAGGGGCAGGCAGGGGGCTCACATGTAGTCGGATCATCAGAGATGGGATATGGCGGCCAAAAGATTATACCTATACAGCTCAGCTAGCCGAGGAGATACGCCTTATTACTATTGACGATAACCAGCATGAGGACTCCTGGAGCTGGGCCGGCCCTGGTTCGGGGGGAGGGAGTGGGTTATTCTGCTTTCGTAGCTGCTATGACTTGGTTCGGACTCACCACGACCGGGCTGAGGAGGTGGACTTCATTTGGGGGAAGGAGATTGCCCGAAAAATGCAACTATGTGCCTACCGACTTCTGCGGGACAGACTGATGACGAGAGACAGGCTCCTCAGGTTTGGAATGCAGATCCCAGATGCAAAGTGTGTGCTATGTCTTGGGGAGGACGAATCTATGGGACATCTCTTCTTTGTATGTCCGACGACCTAGCACATTTGGACTGAGCAGTGCGTGCAGCTGAGAGGAGGAGTTGGTGTGGATAGAGACATCAAGAGCATTCTTAGCTGGATCCGAGACCACAGAGGCCGGGATCCGTGGTGGACCAGAAAAGCCAAAGTTCGTCTTGCCGCTTCCGTTTGGCACATCTGGAAGGAGCGGAACAGACATTTTCGAAGGCCTGACAACCCCCTATTGGAATTCTACATAACATAGAATTCGATGTATCAGTAATGGCCCCATAGCATTAGGTTGGGGCATGAGAAGTTGTGATATTATGTATTGTAATACCTTTACCGCTATGTGCGAGGAATAAAATTCACCCTTATTCCAAAAAAAAAACTTGAGTAATGGGATGACGGTGGAGAGTCATTTATTTTTCGGTATTTATGACTCTGGGCAATACCAAAATTCGATATCTTGAGTATATAAGTATGTGTGTTGTGCCTAAAGAATGAACTTTAACCCATTAGGTTTAAAGTAAGTTTTATTTTCAATTATTAACTTAGCAAGTTCCTCCCCTTAATCTCCAATTTATTTTGTTCATACCTATACGTGGTTGTCAAAAGGTTCCTTCCTATTCTTTTTATTCATATCTTTTATGCTTAAATAATTTCTTTTTTTTGAAAAACTTTGAAATATATATATATATATATATATATATATATATATATATATATATATACTAATCCATGACATTGGTACAGAAGTAGGACACGACTTAGACACTTATATGTTATATATGATTGATAAATATGGTATGTGTGAATATGTTGATTTTTAATCTTATTATGTAATGTATATAAATCTGGACATAAAGATAATTAGGCTGAAATTAGTACCATTGGTCTAATTTGGGGGCCCTTTTTGAAAATTATACTCTTCAGAGGTGTTGGTAAACTTAGTTTTGATTTTGGATATAAAATTGCCGCATGAAATCATGTTTAGAACCTTGGAGTTGAAATGTTTACAATTAGCAACGGAATAATATAGTTATATATATATATTATGTATGAGACTCTTCGTAAATAAAATGCTATGGAATTTTAGGATTGTATTACGGATCAAATTTAGGCAAGCCAAGTTCCAATTGCATTTGGAAGTTTAGAAAACCTAGTCCTATACGCAAATCTAGTATATGGATGAGTTAGAATTCTTTTCTACAATTGGCTAAATAAAATTTTGAGTTTTATTTGATAATGTTTTCTATGTGTAAATTCTGTCCAAAGATTTTAAAATGTTAATATATGAAAAATTTACTTTCCTTTGGTTACATTAGTATACTTTTGGGACACCGAATACATATAAGCCAATTATATCATCTTTTAAGAGCACTATAGGCTTAATTGAATTTTTGGACAACCTCGTTATGATACAATCTTTTTGTTTTCATATTTGACCAATTTGGAAATGCTAGGATTGAATTTTGCCTTGAATGCATGTGTTTGCTATATATTTATATATATATACATTGCGTGGTTACCAATGTTGAGGATTGCTTCACCGAAGGGGTCGGCGTACCCGGAATATACATTGCGTGGTACCGGTGTTGAGGGTTGCTCCACCGAAGGGGTCGACGAACCCAGGGTTTTATTATTTCATAGTATGCTTCTTATGAATTTTTCCGGATCAGTAAATACAAAGGAGACTCTGCCGAAATTTTCAATAATTTTGGGAGTTAGCCAAGTTAGAGAATTCCTGGATTAAGAAAACTTAATTGAATAATTTAAGTTCATATCCAGCTTCCTAGTCACAAGATATTACCATATGGCGTGTTGTCTTTGACACACGAGATGGTAAAATAAGTTGAACAATTCCTTGCCAACGATTATTACCATATGGCGTGTTGTTCCGACACACGAGATGGTAATGAGTTGGATAATCTTTTGCCAACAAGATATTACCGTATGGCGTATTGTCTTTGACATACGAGATGGTAATCAAGTTGGAACCGAATATTAGACCTAGGAGTCAATAGACTATTGTATGTGTTTGTAATTGCATCATGGGGTGGGAGAGAACAAATGGATCACATCTATCGAAATTCCTGCAATATAATAACAACAGAAAAAGCTGATCAGTAGTCCCGCATCTGTAAGGCCTTGCGATGTCGAGGGGTGAGGCCTAGCTCACAAACAGAGAACAGTCCAGTAAATTTCAGAAATAAAACGGAATTTAAAAAGTTAATGCATACAAGTTTCCCACAAGATGTGGGGGGTTGGATCTAAGGTACCGTACCCAATCCATACACCACCTGGTCCCGGATAAATGGGATTATTGTCGAAAAATTAGAGAGTGATCGTGATCCAAATGTGTTCTCTAAACTGCATCATCATATAGAAAACTTGATTATGATTGTGGTAGTGAATTTAGGTGGTTGTGATTGTGACGGTAGTCGTTATTTATGAATTATTAGGATTTAGTCGTAAGACGAACACTGAGGAATTCACTAGAATATAATCTAGTCAGAGTCATATTTTATGTTAATGTTATAATCTCTCAGAATTAATTTCTTAATTTCTTTACTTTGGAATTCCAAGAATCCGATCATCTTAGAGATTCTCAATTTATATATTTTATTTTTTCGTCCTTGACTGAGGGCTTGCATGTCGTTTGACGACCTAGTATTGTTCACTAGATTTGTAGACCAAGGAACTACTATTGTACATTGGAGAGAAGCTGGAGAACAAGAACGAGATGGGACGATTGAAGGCAATTATATTGAAATCAGATCTTATCATAAATTCAGGTATATAAATATATAATTATATTGGGTTAATAGTTGTATTGGGTAGAATAGTCCATCTCAATTTATAGTTTCAGAAATGTCCTTTTGAATAATATTAATTTTATTTTGCAATGATGACCTGAAATGAACCTATCCTAGAACCTTACAGGCGACAATCACGAATATGGGTACTAGAGTATTCGTATGTCGCGTAGCCTGAGGATGCTGTTACGTACCCGGCTCATCGTATTCTGGGAGCGGGGCGTGACATTCATGCAAGGTTGAAATGAGGATACTGCATTGGAAGAGTTACAAGAGAAAGAAAGAAGTTTGATTTTAATACAATATGTCAATTTAGGTAACCAGAAGGGAAATGAAGGCAGAGTTTGATATAAGGGGTTGCATCTAAGTTGAAGGCAGGTAACCAGAAAGATGTAAGACACAACGAAACCATGTAAAACCCTAGGGTAGTCTATGGCTGTTGAATGAGATATCATAAGACAACAATTTCAATATTAAGCAAGACAGAGAGCAAACTCACACCAACATGGGCAGCAATTACCTGAGTGCTTGAGAGCGAGACGCTAAAAGAGGAACAACCTGTAACCTCGTAGAGTTCCTGCAATACATAAGATGGCATCGTAGACCACGCATGCGAAGCTTCTGACGAAGCTCGTCAACTGGTCTCGCCTGAAAAGAAATAGCCATTCACTCGCAGCAACCTCGAGAAATCAACTTAGTACAATCAGAAACACCACTTAAATAATACCTGTTCTGACTTTTTAATCAAGAACGAGACACAGTGGGCATTGCTAGCTGTCGCATCCTCTACAACAAGTTTATCCCCTTGTTCATCACGAGAGTTCATCATTTTGGATATAGTTCTCTTCACACCATCATATCCCCAACGATAGTCAATGTGTGTGGCATAATCCGGATCTGCCCTCAACTTCCCTTCTGAATCCATGCACTGAGCTGTGCCTGGGTAATACACCTCGCCCCCGCTACTGCATATCAAGGCATCAAAATCCGTAGTCTTGATCTTTCCAGACCTCAGAAGCTCCAGCGTCTCTGAAATAGGCATGGCAGTAGAGAGAGCAAACCCCGAGATCCGTGACATCTGAATGTCCGACCTGATGGCTCTGAAAACCTCCTTTATCAACTCAAGCATCTTCTTCATGGGTTCACCCTTGTCGTCATAGCAGTCCAGAGCTATCACAAATAGCCTCCTTCGCCTTCTCAGAAGTGGGTACTTGGAAACAGTATGCCCTGAGACCTCAGCTTGTTTCTTAGTATTGTCAATACCTTGGTTGGGTGAATGCTTCTTGATCTTGTCCAGGATCCGTTTAACTTGGTCTTGTAGTTCTGGATCACCCTCCGTCACTTTGTTAAGTTCCTCTGCATCGTAGTCTGTAGAACCATTGAGGGAGCCCTTCTCGCCGTCGATGGATAGCCTGAGAGAAGACTCCTGAACATCCTTAAGAGAGTCTCCTAGGGACTCCTCAACAGCAATCTCATCGGTCGGAGTATCTGTCTGCCACTGAGGGTGCCTCATGCGGCAGGCTGCCACTCTTGTGAGGTAAGTTCTGCAGTGCTCTGGCCACGAGAAGAGGTGGATGTTACGAAACCCGTTCTTCCTGCACTCGAGCCATTGGGCCTTATCTGCTACAAGCTTCAGAAGTGCCTCAGCTATAGCTTTCTGGTCATGTGGGTCTACTAGTAATCCGTTGTTCAGTGCCTAAGTAAGAAATACATACATTTGAGCTGCATTTATATAGTGACATCTGTTGCTCTGCGATCTATGTACTCTTAAGTATGGTTACCCGATGAATGTCGACAGGACCACCATTCTTAGTCGCTACCATTGGAAGCCCGTGAGCAGCTGCCTACAGAAGTTATTATTTATTTTTTTGCATCAAGCAATCAGTGCCCAACGTACAGGAAATCTTGTTTGATTCATGTAGTAATAAACTAGACGGACCTCAATTAGTGTAAGACCAAAAGGCTCAACGAGTGCTGGATTGATGAATACCCCCTGAAAGACAAATTGATCTAACTTAGCTAAGCAGTATATTTACGAACTGAAGGTGACCAGTTTAGAACAACTTAAAATGTTAAATTCAACTTTGAACCTTTGTTTTTGCTGCAAGCCTGTATATCTCTGGTACATCAGACTGGTTATGGTGCTTGGGGTAAGCTACAAGTCCATATAAGTCATACTTATCTATCAACTTCAAAACCGTTACGAGAACGCTGGGGGTAACCCCAGTCATTTCATCTATGTCGTCCCGGTTCCCCATTATCAATGTCTGAGAGGAGTTACGAGTAAGCATAACTTTTGTGAGAGTGAGAAAACTGCTTTACTTTTTCAAACAAATTGAATTCAAAGAACAGAAACCTATATCATTAACAAGTTATACAGTGGAAGTGAGTACTTACAAGATTTGCGAGGTCTCTGAGGGGACGACATTCACCGAAGGCTTTCAAGAGGGTGGTGATGTTCTTTTTGGGATCAGGTCTTGATAAGGCCAAGATCATTGGCTTGTGAGGATTTGTGAAGAAACGCATAACCTTCAGCAATGGGTTTTCAAATTAGAGAAAAGGCTATAAGGTTAATAAGTTTCAGTTTCAGGAAGGAACTTAGTATGGTAAGAATAACCAAGCGAAACCTGAGATCCTGTGTGCCCATTTTTCAGAAATCTGAGTTGCTATGGAAAGTTACTCACCTCAGACCATATGGGTGGAACTGGCTTTCGAGGAGCGCCATCCGCGCTTATAATTGTTGAAAGATCTCCTTCAGCTTCGGAGTTTTCTTCCTGAACCACGACATTGCTGAAATCCATCCCAGGAGGAATAACCTGCAAGAATGTGGACAAGGTAACCGTCTACATAATATCTTCGGATTAGGTTCTGAATGATGGAAATTTTCAAATACTCCAATGGAGAACAATCATTCATGAATGTTTCATTACGACTGACAATTCCTAAGTAAAATAAAATGTGTACATGTAAATCAGTCATCAGAGGTCTATGGAGTATATGTAGATTACGATGGTTTGAATAACCAAGGAGGAACCAATTAAGAGATGTGCTCAAAGACACACCAGTTAGGTGCTCAAACTAGTGTTGAGAGAATACAAAAGACAGAGTAACACAGACTGTAGCGAAGTAAAAGGATTCAGATAGCTAGAAGGGACTGACACCTGAAGAAGCCTCTTTAGCAAGCATGGATGGCAGAAATTGATTCATAAAAACCTATATATCTGGGGAAGGAGTTTTTAGCTATGGTTACGTTTTGATTCTATATAGACTAATATTTTTGACAATGCTTCAATTGAATTCCAAGCCTACTCTTATAGTTTAGGCATATTTGGCATCAAGTAATGGTTTTTGAGAATATGCGAGTTATAGTTCAGGTTCCAAGCAAATGCATTCAGGTTTAAGGAAGTTGACATACCACCATCCTCGGCATATACCGGCCATGGCAGCTAACACCCCTCCGAACCCGAGCTCTTAACACCTTCTCAAGCTTGACATCAAAACCATCATACAATCCCCACTGCTCTTCAATTTCTTGTTTCGTGCTCGTGATGACAAGTTCTGAAGCATCCAAGGAAAGCTCTTCAGCTTCTATACGCCTCATTATCTTGTAAGTGGTGTTTATGTCCTCCTTCGACTGGCGTCCTTGCTTAAGGAGTTGTTCCAATTTGTTCCTCCCGAGAGAATGGCCTGTGAGAACCATAGGAACATTCAGGGCACCAGAGAGAAGCGCAGCACAATCCCCAGCATCCGCATAATGACCATGGATCACATAGGGCCAAACAGGATGGCCTCCCCCAATCTGCTCTCCCAACACCTTCGACATGTTAAGAACGTGAGCTAGAGCTCCATCCACGAACTCTTGTATGTAGGGCCACAACAACTCTTTCCTGAGATACTTATCCCTCGGGCCACAAGGAATTCGTACAATATAAGCTCCAGCACTCTCTCCTGCATCATTCCCTTCATTGTCGTAGGAACCTGCGGTCAACATTTCTGTTGGCTCGCCGTAGCTCCAATCCACATCAGGGGATGATATTTGGCGAGTGAAGAGATCCACTCTATAGACCCCTGGCATCATAGAAAGGGCACGGGAGAGTTCCACAACGTATTTAATCTAGATACAAAGGCAAATCAGTCGTAACATTTTTAGCTTGAACGTGTATAAAGATGTTGCAAGAAAAAATTGAAAGAAACTAGGATTACCTGACCACCTGTGTCCGAATCACGGCCTAGCTCCATGTTTTCTCCACGGACGAGCCCGTGCAGACTATATAAGAACAGATCATAGGAAGTGATTAAATTTACAAAACTAAGAATTGCAGCTAGTTTACAATTATTCGGGCAGATAAAGAGTGCAACGAGTAGTATAAAAAGAAACACTATTATTTGATCAAACAATAGTTTTATATGAACCTTCTTTAATTAGATAACCAAGTCAAGAAAATATCATTCAAGCATGATATGAGCATCATATTGATTTCTATCACACTTAGATACCTTATGAGGACAATGTAGAGCTTCTTCCCTTTGTTGTCATCAGACCAGACTGGAAGATCGGATAAGTTCCTCTGGATTTTTTTCCTCGGGGTCTCACTCTGCACCATCTCCCCCACAGTGTCCCCCTTCTCTCCCTCTGATAGATCTTCTGACATGTCTTCGGTGGCATCCCTCCTTCCCTGCTCCCTTTCCCACCTTCGGTTTGCCAGCCTCTGGATATCTTCCCATTCCACCTGCTCAATGTTGATGCAGGAAAACAGACTTACAACCGGAGATCAACTTTAATTTGTTCATTTTTCCCTTAATATAATCCGTGAATATGTTAAGGAGCAGTCAACATGTCTTAGGACGATAAAAGAAAAGTTACTACATTTTTTCTATTACAACTCACACACACCTACACGTCCTTACGGTTGGGGGGCTCGAACCCGGCCGAGTCCGCCTAATGTACGTGCTGCTTTCTACATGAGCTACAAGCGCTGGACTGGAGACTACATTTATTATGTAATAATATAGCTTTTGTCATTGTAAGTAGGAAAAATGTTGATTGGTTGGCACTTTTATAACATGAAAAAGGGACCGATGCAACAAATATTGCAACTTGTGGCACCTGTATTTATTGCTACCTCTTCTAAAATATGTCGTCTTTTTGACTGTTGGTAGGAAATATGCAAAATATGCATAGTTCTATTTATGGGCAACCATAGATCATCTCAATTATTAGCATATCTTTCTCTAGTCATTTCATTATAATCACACACTTATTCCCTGTTCTCTCAAAGTTGTTGCTTTAGAGCTGCAGTCTTTGTGAATCTTTACTTTTGTAAAGAAGTGAAAATGATCATTTTATATACCAACTTGAATACATGCAGATGTCAATATTCTAATTCTCTTTTGTTTCTTTACTCTTTTGTTGAGTCCCTCAACTGCTTACTGTAGAAAATAATAGTTCAGATAATTTTATTGATGGACTACTTCACTACTTATAGGGAGTCTAGCTCCTCTACATATAACATATTCTGATGTGGGACTAAAAGTCCCTTATTGATTCTCAACACTCCCCCTCAAGATGGGCGATAGATATTGATCATCCCCATCTTGTTACATAACTTTGACAGACTTAATAAACTAAGACCCTTAGTCAGACAGTCTGCAACTTGTTCTTCTGAGCGGACATGGTCAATCTTCAGTATCCCTTGTTCCAGCTTCTCCTTGATGAAGAATCGATCAATCTCGATGTGCTTCGTTCTGTCGTGCTGAACTGGATTGTTAGCTATACTTATTGCAGCTTGACTATCGCTCAGAAGACGCAATGGTGCTCCCTTATCCAGCTGCAACTCTGTCAGCAATGCTTTCACCCACAGCAACTCTGACACTCCCAGAGCCATTGCCCTGTATTCTGCTTCAGCTGTCGACCGTGCTACCACTGACTGTTTCTTGCTTCTCCATGAGACCAGATTTCCTCCTACAAAAACACAGTATCCCGTGGTAGACCTTCTGTCGTCTATGCAGCTCGCCCAGTCTGCATCACAGTATCCCTCAACTTCTATACGTCCATTCTTCTTGAACCATAGTCCCTTTCCCGGCGTTCCTTTCAGATACCTCAAGATCTGAAATACTGCGTCCATATGACCCTTTCTTGGATCATGCATGTAGCGACTCACTACACTCACCGCAAATGAGATATCAGGGCGAGTGTGTCCCAGATAAATCAATCTCCCTACAAGTCGTTGATATCTTTCACGATCAACGGGCTCTCCTGCTTCTGCTCCCAACTTGCACTTCTGGTCAATTGGAGTGACCGCTGCTTTGCATCCCAGCATCCCTGTCTCCTTCAGCAGATCTAGTGTGTACTTTCTCTGTGAGAGAACAATTCCTTGTTCGCCTTCACACACCTCGATACCTAGAAAGTATCTCATCGCTCCTAAATCCTTCACTTCAAACTCCTTTGCGAGTTTTGACTTCAGTTTAGTGATCTCGGCTTCATCATCACCTGTGATCACTATATCATCCACATATACAGTAAGTATAGTGATGTGGCCTCTTGCATGCTGGAGGAAGACCGTATGATCTGCATTTGTTTGACGGTATCCCATGCCTGTAACAGCCTTTCTGAATCTGTCAAACCAGGCTCGAGGAGATTGCTTGAGCCCGTATAGCGACTTCTTCAGTTTACACACCTTTCCTTGCGACGTCCCTCCGTTTGATGCCGTCGCGTAGCATCCTGGCGGGAGCTCCATTTATACTTCTTCTTGCAGGTTCCCATGAAGAAAGGCATTCTTCACATCCAGCTGGTACAGCTTTCACCCATAATTCGCTGCAATGGAGACCAGAGTTCTCACGGTGCTCATTTTTGCTACTGGGGCAAACGTCTCATCATAGTCTATGCCATATGACTGTGTGAATCCTTTTGCAACCAACCTCGCCTTGTATCGCTCAACCTTTCCTTCTGGCGTCTCTTTCACTGTGTACACCCATTTGCATCCTACAGCTTTCTTCCCTTTGGGTAATGGAACCAGCTCCCATGTCTTATTTTTCTCTAGTGCCCCAAGTTCTTCCATCATTGCAGCTTTCCACCTTGGATCTTTCTTTGCTTCCTGCCAACACTTGGGCAACGAAGTAGAGTCTAACGATGCAATGAAGGCTCGATAATTCGAAGAAATGTTAGAATAAGACAAGAAGTTGGCAATGTCATGTTCGTAATCATCAAAACGAGCAGGAGCCTTACCCGCATTGATACGCGAAGATCTCCTTAAGGGAGCAATAGGTGGTGGAGAGATCATACCGTCCGAGTCAGAGAGATCCGCATCAGAATCCGAGTGATTCAGTGCGGGGGCAACATCTTCAGGAGTTGGGGCAGGAGTAGACGAGGGACTTGGTACAGTAGGCACAGGGCACGGCATAGGCACAGTACTGGACTTCTGTTGTCTCCTTCTGTAGACTTGGAGCTCCTTTTCCCTTGTCTGCTGCTCCCCCTGCGTAACATATGGATCTTCTTCTTCAGTTTCTGTATCTGAGTCACTGTGCTCTCCCCCTTTCGTCCAGTTTTCTACAACCGGACACGAAACCGATCCGACGACCACATTTGGGTGTATTATCTCCCCCTCACATCGAACACCATCTGTGTTAGGTGTGTCACCAAATGCGGAACCTTCATCCGAACCATAGTATGGTTCGAGTTCTCGGAAAGTAACGTCCATGCTGACAAACATCTTCCGCTCGACTGGACTCCAACAGGCATAACCCTTCTGAGTCGCCGTGTAACCGACAAAGACACATTTAACTGCCCGAGGATCCAGTTTGCCAACGCCTGGCCGATTATCCTGGACAAAGCATACACATCCAAAAACTTTTGGTGGAACAGTGTATGTATTGGCTCCAGTAAGCATCTCCAATGGTGTCTTCCAGTCCAATACCTGAGATGGCATTCTGTTGATGAGATAAGAGGCCGTCAATATAGCCTGCCCCCATAAGTGCTTCGGTACATTCATAGCCAGCATCATCGTCCGTGCAACTTCCAGCAAGTGTCTGTTCTTTCGTTCCGCCACACCATTTTGAGCCAGAGTATAAGCACATGAAGTTTGATGAAGTATTCCATGAGTTGAAAAATACTCAGCAACCCGCTTATTCGTATACTCCGTCCCATTGTCGGATCGGAAACACTTAATTTTAGCGCCATATTGTATTTCCACTCGTCGATGAAAGTCTTGAAAGGCCTCAAGGACGTCACTTTTATTTTTCAGAAGGTAGACCCATGTCACACGGGTATAACAATCAATAAAGGTGACGAACCATCGAAAGCCGTTAATCCCGGTTGTAGGACAAGGGCCCCATACGTCTGAATGTATCATGTCAAAAGCAACTGAACTCCTATTCCCTGTGCTCACATACGAGCTTCTGGTATGTTTTCCCAAAGCACAAGCATGACAAAATAACTTCTCTTTATTAGCCCTTTGATATAAGGACGGATACATTCTACCAATAACCGGAAAAGAGGAATGACCGACACGCTGGTGGTGGAGTAGCAAGTCGGCTTCAACACTGCGACAGGAAGCTTCTGGTGATGCGTCTGCTACCAAGGATGCCAATGCTTTGTCCAGTCCAGTCCAGTCCTGTCTAAATACCACAGCCCCTTATGTCATGTGCCAGTCCCAAGTCGTCGTCCTGTCCCTTTCTCCTGAAAAGTCACCTGAGGAATGTCAAAGGAAACAGTACAGTTAAGATCAAGTATAATGACACTAATGGATAGAAGATTGACAGGAAAAGATGGAGCATGAAGAACATTGGTTAGAGTGATGGAAGGGGTGCATGCGACAGTGCCTTTATCCATTACAGGGTTGGATGTACCATCAGCGGTCTGAATACTCTCCGGCAATGGTAGGGGAGTATATTCCCGAAACGCATCACGGGACCCCGTGACATGGCGAGATGCCCCAGAGTCCATAATCCATCCTGGCTGATGGATAGATGCAAGAGCACGTGCAGAATCATCGTTGCTGTTTTGGGCAAAGCAAGTGAAATGATCTCCCGAGTTGGAAGATGCCCCAGGACTGTCGGCCGAACCCAGCTTCGTGCCACGCAACTTCTCAAGGAACTCCCGCTCAAGCGGGGTTATTTCAGCCAGGTGATGCTCTCCCCCGTCTTCCGTCAGATTTGCTTTGTGGTCGCCCCGTCGACCAGCATATCCTCCTCTACCACCACGTCGGCCTCCACGACCCCGTCCTCGATCAGTAGACTGACTGCGCAAGGGTTTTGGACAAAATCGGATGTAATGTCCGGAGTCACCACAATTGTGACAAACACCACCCATAGATGGAGGTTGATTGAAGGCAGCAAGGGCAGACTTTTCAACCGCGGCTGGCTCCCCCTGGGAGGAGCCCTTGTTGGGCATCAACTTCAGTCAAGCTTCTTCCTGTGTCATGACAGCGATAGCTTCTTCCAAGGTCGGGAGCGTGGGTTGGGAAAGGAGGATATTCCGTCGCTGCTCAAATACAGGGTGTAGTCCCTTCAGGAATTTCATCATACGCTGCCGGGAAATATAAGCCAGGAACGTCTGAAAGTACTTTGCGAAGGCTGGTTCGACTTGTGCATCTTCCATCCTAAGAGGATCATAATGATCCAGATCAGACCAATACTTCTTCAACAGGGCCGCGTACTCAGAGATGGTACGGTCATCTTGGGCCACCCTATCGAGTTCATCTTGCAGTTGAAAGACTCGCATAGGGTTGCCGGAGCCGGAGTACATATCTTTGAGAGTCTGCCATATATCAGCAACAGCCTCCATAGCCTCGACATTGCCCGACACCTGGTCGGTTAAAGAGGCAGTCAACCACTCAGCCACGACGTTGTTGACAATCTCCCACACAGCAAACTCCTTCGTGGAGTGATCGGCTGGCGCCTTGGCCTGGCCAGTGACATAGCCAACCAGGCCACGTCCCTTCAGTGTCCTCATTGCCTGCCGCGACCACTTCAAGTAGTTGGAAGTTCCTTCCAACTTCGTCTCCAGTTTCTCCAGCTTCCCCATTTTGTAAGGCGACGGATCCACATCAGTATGGATCACACGTGGGGTTACCTCGGTTAATCTCTTGGATAAGATATCATCAACCAAGGTCTTCATCTCATCGGCCGTCAGTTTGCCACTGATCGAATCCATGGCGTCTGCAACTTTGAACTCAATTCGTCGTCTTCTTCGTCGTCGTCGGAGTCTGCAACTGACCCAACGTCGTCGTCTTCGCCGTCTTCGTCGTCTTCGTCGTCTTCGTCGTCGACGTCGTCTTCTTCGACGTCAGAGACTTTACTAATGCGCTACCAACTTGGCCAGCACCGGCGCGCGCATGTAAAGTGAACACGTCAGGTCATAACCCACAGGTCCCAGGATCGGAACCTGGCTCTGATACCATGTAGAAAATAATAGTTCAGATAATTTTATTGATGGACTACTTCACTACTTATAGGGAGTCTAGCTCCTCTACATATAACATATTCCGATGTGGGACTAAAAGTCCCTTATTGATTCTCAACACTTACAATAGTATGCTTAATCTATCCAAATATTTGAAATATATAAAAGAAAAAAAAAAAGAATGTCAAGATGGCTAGAACTTTGGTCAAAATGAACTTGTGAATAAGGAAACATGACATGAAAAAGATGTCACAATTTTTATTTTTTTTATTTTCTTCTGTTCTATTTTATTTTTCCAATTCCAGAAGACTCTCTTTAAAATTATTTACACTAACATATACTAAGAAATCCAACTCTCAAAAACTTACAGTTAAAAGAAACGGGATGATGGAACAGAACAAGTCAACAAATAATAGTAAGAATATGATTTCTTCCTTAGTAAGCTTGTACTCAAAGCTAAAGAAGAGTTCAAATCATGAAGGGGGGAAAAAATTTAAAAATTCAAGAAAATAAAGTAGAATAATTGAAGTTAGCACACTCAATATCATTGACTCCTGTCCTCCCACCAGAATCCATTTTTTTTTTTTTAAAGTCCGATAAAGAATAGAACCAAAACAACACAAACCCATTGCAAAAAAACAATAAAACAAAAAAAAGAGAAAAAAAAAGAGAGAAGCCAAATTAATTCAGAACCAGACCACCACTCCCACCAAAATTCAATCTTTCAAGGACCAATTAAGAACAGAACCAAATAAAAACAAACGTCTCAAAATGGAAAAAAAAAAAAGGATTTTTTTTATGAAGACCAGACTTGAGAAAAACAAAGGAAACCAAATTGAAACAAAATCCAATCTTTCTTCCAAAAAACCGACCAAAATTGCAATCTTGAATGGAGAAAGAAGAAGAATAAGAAGAATTGAAAGCAAGAGAGAAGGAGAGGGAGGGGGAGGGGACCTGCTTCTTCTTCCTGGCGAGGTGCCAGATCCTCCAGCACATGTTCTCGAGCCTGTTGCTCCTCTCCCTGGCGTTCCTGGTCGCCACCACCTTGATCCACGTTCTGTGCAGGTCCGACTCGTCGACCCCGGTCACCACCTCCTCCACGAAGTACTTGGTCGGGTTGAAATGACCCCCGTCTCCCACCACCGGAGCAATTGCAGCGGCGGCGGCGGCGGCAGCAGGCCGCTGCTGCTCCGCCGACGCTCCGCTGTCGAGTATGGCCTCCAAGTAGCCATTGATCCACTCGTTTCCCGCCATCACCAAAATTAACTCGTTAGTTGGTTAGTTACTTACTGGGTGAGTGAGTGAGTGAGTGAATGAATGGAGAGTTTATTAATAAGGAAGGGTTCGGGAGGGATAGAGGAAGGAGGACACGCGGCGACGTGGGGCCCCCTTCCGGGGGCCCCACAAGTGCGCGAGGTCTTCTTCGTTGTTGGGTGAGGGTGTCGAGACTGGACATTGGGTTTCCCTATGCGGATCGGGTTTGCAGGGTGAGGCGCTGCTGCTCACTGCTCACTGCTCACTGTTCATCACTGCTGCTGGTGGTGGGAATGTATGTGGGTGGCTTGTTCACATGATGTCTACATAGGGATTTAAAACATGCAAAAAGTGCATTGTTTGCAATTCAAAAAGATAAGAGTGAAAAAGAAAGCATACGTGTTAATTTGGACAGTGGCACTACGATCTTGGTAATTTAATCTATCTATTATCTAGTAATTAATATAAAATATTAAAAAAATAATTAGCAGAATTATAGATAACCATCTGTCTAGTGTAATTGGTTTCTTACCGTATATCTCGGAGTATCTTATGAGCTACAGTATGAATGAGATTTGAAAGGTCTTCAGCTCAACGATGGACTCCCTATCATCCTCCGTAAGAATGATGTCGTCAACATAAAGCCGCGATCTTTCCTTCCGGATGTCCCTTACCTATCCACGTGGTAGCTGGCTTTGGTCAACGTCACTAAGGAGTCGCTTACCTTCGTACACCTCTATTACTCTTTAGGAGACATCTGCCCCAGATAACCAGCAGTATCCCGCCAACGGGGGAAGGTTTTCGTTGACAAAACTTAGACAGATAACCAGCAATATCCCGCCAACGGGGGAAGGTTTTCTTTGACAACACTTAGAGCTCCAAGCGTGATTCTGTTATTATTATGTCGAAACACAATAAAATAACATAACAAAGCATAAAAGGAGTACGTCCTCACTAAGATAGATTTAGTGGTTATAGACTTGACCGATGTCGATGAAATGGAGGAGAACGATCGACTTTCTTATCTACTGGGAATTTCGGATTGAAGAAGAGGTAGATCTAAATATGGTACGGAAAAAACCCAAATTGAAATGAATGGAAGATGCCTTTGGAACGTTGTTTTTTGAAAGGAAAAAAAATGGTCTCCATCTCTATTTTTGATCCAATATTGACCGGGGATTTGCCCCAACTTTCATAGGTCCATGGTCTTGACCAATGCGCTTCCTTTCCGATTTGAGAGCATCTAGAGAAATACATGAGTAAAGGACACCTAATTTATTTTTATTAGTCAAGGTGGTGTCATTATCCATATCTTCTTCGACTTGCTCTTCATGATGGTCTTCTAACGATGTAATTGTATTATATCTTCATCGATATTTTTGTTAGGAACGAAATGTCGAAATCGTTCCCCCAAAACGATAGCACCTGGCAAGGACCAAAGAAAACTCGCACAAAACGAAATAACCAAAATTACACAGAAAGCATAATGCAAACACAATGATATTTAAAAAATCTAGGAAAAAAAGAAACGATAGGAGTCCAACCCAGAAAAGCCTCCACTAATGGAATAAGAAAATACACCGAGTCATTACAAACTATTATCCTGATCCACACGGGTCACCGCAATACTGCAATATATAGAAATAGTTTACAACGAGTAGAACAAAGATTACCAAAGACAAGATGACGAGGAAGAGCCATTGTAGAACTCCTCGAAACCATCTCCAAAACTCTGAATCTCTCTCTTCCTCTCTTAGAAAGTTGTAATATTTGAGAAAGATCTCCTTTTGATCCCTTGATAATATATGATAATGAATTACGTTTAGGAAAGACCTATTTAAAGTACCCCAATCTCGAAAGATCTTGACTGTTGATCACGATCCAACGGTATATATATAACACCCAAAATCGTCGTCAGCTCCGACACTGATATACTTTTGGTGTATCGATAGCGATATACCGATGGTATACTTAAAAATGCCCTTTTTAGTCAGAACCTATCTTAGAACAAACTGCTGTCAAACCACTATACCTTCAGTATAACGGTAGAGGTATACCTTTAGTATATCTCTGGCACTACTGATACAATTTTCCAATGTATTCTGAAACACACTCAAATCGAGCCACCTTTGTCACTTCGACTTTTCGAGCTTTTCTGACACATGAGTGGCGTCCTTGAGGAGATTTCAAACTTCTGTTCCATGTATTTTCAGCCTCATATTGCTACAAACAGAACAAGGGCTCCCAGAAATGACAACGGCTATGAAGTTGGTATTGAGGCAAAGCTGAAAGTATTTACTGCCTACGGAAAACCATCTGATAAAATAAAAAAAAAAGATATCTAAATGACGACGAGGTTAGCGCTGCAAGGTTATATGTATTGCTCAACTGCGACGAGGAAGAAGTAGATAAGCTAGAAAGGTAAGTAAAATTATTTCGCATGCTTCGTTGCTTCTCAATATAACTAATATACCTATGCTTCGTTGCTTTTTAGCATGTTTAAGGATGACGTAACGTCCAACAATCCGTACGCAACCGAGGAGGAAGTAGAACAGCAAATGAGACTTCATTTTTCTTTTTGGTTGAGAGCATATGTACGGATATCTTCACAATTTACTTTTTCTGTATGTTTATAATTGCACATAATAATTAAGTTAGCATCGTTTATTTGGTATTTAGGTTGATCATCCGGAGGCAATCCTTGAGAATGAGTATATTAAAACTCTAGCCAAGGGACCAATTTATCAAGTGAAGACCTGGCCAAGTTACTTCGTAAATGGCTTCAGGTTCAAGTCAACAAATGCTCGAATAAAATATGACTTCTTGGATTTGGATTCTACGAAGAATAGCTGTTTGCGCATAAAATCTTCAAACTACAAAGACGTCGACCCAGGCAATGACTTCTTTGGCGTCTTACGGGCGATTGTGGAACTGACATACAATTATTCTATAGAACCTTGTAAGACCGTCTTGTTCAGATATGACTGGTTCGATCCGATCCAAGGTCGAGATTGGAGAGTTGGCAAACATGGTATTGTTGACATAAATTATCGCCGTCGATATCAAGCTTATGAGCCGTTTGTTCTAGCAAGCCAGGCTCAGCTAGTTTACTTTACCAGCTATCCAAAACGAGGAGCCGGGAGATCAGATTAGTGGGCAGTCTGTAAGACTAAAGCTCGGAAAACCTTCGATGTCGACGAGATAGCTTATCAGGAAGACAAACTACCTCTTATTACAAATATTGACGATGTGGACTCAACGAAAGTTCCTCATAACATGTTTCATTAATTGGAAGATGTAGAAGTATCAGAAGAGGAAGAGGAAGTTGATGGAAGTGAAGAGGAAGAGGAACAAGATGAATTTTCAGAAGAGGATTGAATATGTTTAATTTTCAGATGTAATATGGTTTACTTTTGTTATTTTTCATATGTAGTATGATTTACTTTTATTTTTTTCAGATGTAGTATGGTTTACTTCTGTATTTTTTCAGATGTAGTATGGTTTACTTTTGGTTTTTTTAGATGTAGTATGGTTTACTTTTGTTTTAGCGACGTTAATAAGCGACATTTTCAGATGTAGTTTGGTTTAATTTTATTTTTTTCAGATTTAGTATGGTTTACTTTTATTTTTTTCAGATGTAGTATGGTATACTTCTGTATTTTTTCAGACATGGCTCGACGTGGATCCTTTAGTTCCGGTGCTGGTGGGAGTCGACGAGGTCGACAGTCTCCATCTACCACTCCTCCTACCGATTCCTCATCCCCCCGCACTCCAGTATACACTAGCGGTCTAGTCGCCGGTAGTGTCTCCATACTCGGCTCTAGCAGTTCGATGCTAGGGCCTTCTTCTTCTACGCAGCCAGTACCGTCGGGTATTCCAGAGGCCGACCCCACTACTGAGGAGCAGGCCGAGGCCCACGTAGAGGTCGAGGGCGATGGCGAGGCCCACGCCGAGGGCGAGGACGAGGCCGAGGGGCAGGCTGCGGGTAGGTGCAGGGGTAGGGACAGGGGGCAAGGGCAGGCTGCAGCTCCCTTTTGAGACAGATCCTCCGTATCGCCCGGAGGGGGATATGAGGTTGGAGATTTGGGCCTGTACTCGAACCAGGCGGTAAGTAAAATTGTTGTATTTAATTTGTTTAAATTTATTATAAACTTGTTTAATAAATTTTAATTTCCATTTTACAGGTATCATCCCTCCTCCATACACTGGTCGCTGGGTACATTCTTGCGACAGAACTACGGGGGGCCCTGGATCAACTGGAGGGATGTCCCGGCCGACAAGAAGGCCTTCTAGTTTGAGCACTTTTCGGTACGTAAAAGTTTATTTTCTTTTAACATTTAGTATGTTATGTTATAACTTACGTATTTCTATGATTTTTTTTTAGCGGACTTACTTCTTCCCTCCCCATCGCGCCGTTGCTGTCGAGTCTATTTTTTCCAGCATCGCCAGCAAGCTCATTAGGGACGCGATCCTCGACCAAAAGGATCACGAGCATCGGGGAGAGCCTATTTAAGGTTGGATCTCTGCCGTCGACTGGGCGGTAATGAAAAGGAGATTCGAGGAGGAAACCTACAAGAAGAAGTCCGTGAAGTCTAAAAGAGTGCGACAGATGGGGTCGCAGTGGTGTGGTGGATCACGGTCCATCATGGATTTCTTCACTTATATGGTGCATATCTCGCCGTATACCAATAATTAATACTTTATAGTAATATATTTCTTTCAACTTAACTGACAAATCATATAATAATTTCGTAATAGGTTGAATCGGGAGAAGACCCGAATATGGTGACCTTGTTCCTCTCCACGCACACGAAGGGGGAGCGGTTCGTAGACGACAAGGCCCGGGACACCTACATAAGTTTTACTTAATGCTAGTTTATTAATATTAATTTAAAGTTACGTAAAAAATTCATATAGATGTTATTTCTAGGCCGAGTTTTTGAAGTTTTACTTAATGCTAGTTCATTAATATTAATTTTTAGCGACCACGTGAGAATTCATGTAGATATTATTTCTAGGCCGAGTTTTTGAGGCTTAGGGAGGCCGGGCTGACAAGGTTAGAGGGAGCTGGTGCTAGCACTTCCCAGCAACTCCCGGCCGTCGCAGCTCAGTCAGATAACGAGCTGTGGATGAGGGCCGTTGGTGGCATGCATAGGGGTACGTACTATGGTACGGGCTCCAATAGTGCCTTTATTGTGTCACAGGCCTCTACGACCGCCACTAGTGTGCCCGGCCCCGTACAGACTGAGGAGTCGCTCCGCCACCAGCAGAGTGTCGATGCGCAGATCGCAGCTCTGCATGACGAGATGTTGCAGAGGATGGTGGTGCCGCATACAGATAATTCTGCGCTCATCTCACGTTTTGAGAGGCTTGAGAAGACTACTAAGGCGTTGCGACAGATGACCCGCGCTACGCAGGAGGCTACGTAGCGGTTGGTCGAACAGATGCAGCAGTTCCAGGAGATGTCTACAGAGTGACCGTCTGCTGTATGTCAGGAGCATCGTCTACATCCGGCGGTGCACGGAAGACATGCTCGTCCACCTGTTGTCACCGGAGGAGTATCAGACGATCCTGGCGTTGCGACGACAGTCATCTGGTGGCGCTCCTCCTCCAGCTCCAGCTCCGGGTCCAGCTCCAGCTCCCGGTGATCAGTAGTTTCGTTTTTGCATTTTCGGATTGTACTATATTTTTTACTTTATACGTATTTGGGAATATTTACTTTGTTCATTGAGGATATTGACTTTGTACATATTTGAGGATATTGACTTTGTTCATTGAGGATATTATATATTGACTTTGTTCGTTGCGGATAGTATTTTTTCTTTATATTTTTTGTATATTCTGGAATGTATTGTGCGTGCCGGTGTTGAGTGTTCCACCGAGGGGGTCGGTGAATCCAGGGATTGGATTCTGTATTTTATATTTTGTATTTTGGATTCTATATTTTGGCTCAAGCTCCAGGTCCATTTGCATTCTGGTTTCTATTTTTTATATTTTTTTAACTTAGCGACGTTTTTAGCGACGTTAATATTTGTCGCTAAATATTTACGACGTTAATTAATGTCTCTAAAAGCGTCGCTAAATTGCTGATGTGGCAACACGTGGCACCAAATCTGATGTTAGCACGTCGTCGCAAAAATGTCGCAAAAGTGTCGCTAAACGGCGACCACACAATAACGTCGCAAATTGCGTCGCTAATTAGCGTCCACGTAAAAATATCACAAATAACGTCGCTAATTAGCGACGTTATAAACGTCGCTAACTAACGCCGCCATAGCGATATTTTGCGATATTTTCTTGATTAGCGACACATTTTTTCTGTCGTTTCCAAAACATCGCTGAAAACGTCGCTAATTTGCTTAGCGACATTTTTGCCGAGATTAGCAATATTTTGGAACGTCGCTAATCTAACAAATTTTTGTAGTGATGATCAGCGATGTTCAGACAAAGATCAGTCAAGATCAACCTACGGAACGGGTGATTGCCAAAATTGAATAGGACAAAACCTTTCTGAAGCAGATGATAAATGATGAGAAGCTCGGAGGGTCACGCTGTTGGAAGAAGCCATACTTCCTATTCTGTGACAGCGTAGGATTTGAGGATGATGCAACGATATGTATGGAAGAACCTTTGGTAGTTACGTTGAATCACCAAAGAATAGGGCTGCCATCGATGAAGCGCCAGTACCCTCTGTCGGCGTTTGCTGATCTGGCTATGAAGAGGCAAATGAAATGGGACCTGACTCCTGAGCTTTCTGGGGTTGTTTCTGGCAGGATCCAGTTCAACTCTGGTGACCGGAAGAAGGACACGTTCAAGTGTGTCAAGGGTTCCACTTTCTATTCCATGAGGGGGCTACAACCGGGTGTTATACTGAACGATTTTCCGACTGATCTGCATCCCTATGCTGCTGAGACTCTTTCCAACTTGATGTTGACGAAGAAGGAGTCATGTCCGGAAGGGAAGATGCAGATGGAAGGCTGGAGACATTTCGTTCCGTTCTGGAGTGACCTTACTGGATGGGTGCTCTCGACTTATGGGGCCACCCAAAAAGCTGTCGGTCTTCTTTATGTCGTCAGGGCCACCCAGTATGGCATTAAGGTCAACTGGCCGATGTTCGTCTCCTTGGCAGAGCTATACAACCATCATACATGCACCTTCTTTACTCTAGGCGGGGAAATGGGTTTGACTCTTCACGATATGCAGGCGATATTCAAACTTCCTGGAGGACGGAGCCATATGCAGAATACATCCCCAGTGATGCAGAGATCTCGGATTTAGAGAAGGAGAGCTCTAATATGATGGATGTGTACAAAGAGTTACTTTATCACTTTTTATTTGTCACCATATTACGAAGAAGGGTAAGACCAAGGGGTCCATCCCGCATACGAGGGCTTGGACCAACTATATTTTCACCAGAGAAAGGGAAAATGGTCCAGTCTCCTTCTCGCCACCTAAGCCCTTGACGATCTCTGAGATAGATCAGCTGATGACAGATCATAGAGCTGCGGATACTGAAGATAGTAATGATCCTGAGGGAAATTCCCTGATTTATCATTTCTTCAGACAAGCTGAATTCAAGATATCAGAAAAGGCGGTGCTAGCTTCTTTTCTGATGATATGGCTTCGTGACTGCGTAGTCCCTGGTGGTTCAGGGTCTGTTGAGAGAATCAGTCGGGGGATAATACTTTCGGCTGTAAGGCTGGCCTTTGGATGCCCACTTGCTCTGCTTCTAGCGATTGTTTGTGCCATCCAACGGAGTTTGCGATATTTTGTTGTGCACGCGATAACATTTGGGGGCAGAAAGGACTTTGCGAGGACTGAGTTACCCTTTCACTATCTGATGGGGTGGCTGGTACTGTATTCTTCCAAGTTGATGAACGTCGGGCTGATGGCCGATTCTTTGCCGAGAGATGCCTTCATTCGAAAGTTCAGAGACACGGATTGGACCGTTACAGGGGTGCCTGTTTGTAGGAGGGCTCTGAGTTTTCTGTAGAATTATAAATTCTTTAGAGTATCGCCTCCATCTGGTAGTGGTCGCACGGAAGACACCCTAGTAGATGAGGGAGCACTCACTATTAGCCTTCCTATTGGAGCATTCCGTTGGCTCCAATCCATTAGGCCTTCCCATCTGGTATTCAGGAACAGGAACCACACTTTCCCGAAACCTTATTTGCCAAGCCGTTTCATACGGTAGTTTGGTTACAGCCAGCTCCTTTTGGGCAATCCCAGTCCTCATCTCCAGTCGATAGGGAGTTTAATTGACGGGGCACGTGCATGGGGCTACTATAATGCTGGATGTACATGGGCAGTTTTTACCTTGCCCGAAGATAAATCCGACACCCACATGCTCTTTGCTGCTATAAAGTTTTATATCTAGGTCAATACCTTTCTTTCTAGATATGACCGTGAGCATAGTTTTATATCGGAGACCAAGCTTGCCCCTACCCTTGCTAGTATAGGACGAGCATGTGCAATAGGGAGTAGCAGAAAGGAAGGCGTTGCGTCCACAATTGAACTAGCTGTAGCACCGCAAGAGAGAGTTGTTGTTGAAGATCCTATCATTACAGTGCCTCGGAGAGAGGACACTGAAGAACCTCTTTCTACCGTTCCTCATAAGAGGAAGGCGCCCACCGAGCTGGTGCCACGGTCAAAAAGGACAAAGGTGGTTGTTTTCCGGAGGAAGAAGGTTGCGGACGTGGGAGCCGGCTTGCCTCCTCCCAGAAGGTCTTCTCGATAAATAGCGTTGCAGGCCGTTGCCATTCGGGAGGTAAACCCTTTCCTAGACTCCGTAGTCGTTCTGGTCAAGCCTTTGGAAGCTTTCTTACCTTTGCGTTTGTCCTTTGCACAGGACCCCAAAGTCGCAGCTGAGGCATGTGCCTCATCATCTGAGGAGGTAGATGTGACGACAGAGTCCCCTGCTCGTCCTCGACTGATGGATGATGGCAGGTCTTCTTCGGTTGTAAGACTTGAGCGACGGGGTGATCAGGGCGAAGGCCCAGACCCTGATGGCGACCAAAAAATCAGTTTCTTCTATGACATATCTGTGGAGGATATGTCTGCAATAGGAACTGCAATGAAAGAGCTAGACAAGAACCAAGTCCAATCGGCTCATCCTCCTACGGGTACGTTGTCTTTGTACCTCTCTTCGGATGAGATTTTTAGACTTTGATTTTACGTGCTCCTCGTGAGGGCGTCCACGACTGTATGTTCCCTTATAGACAAGGGGAGAGATCCCCTCGCAAAGATAGTCCCTGCCATTAGGAAAGGGACAGAAGTTGTTCCCGTCTCTTCCAAATCCGCTGCTGCGGAGGGAGCTGCTAGCGAGCCGGTATCGGCTACAGAAAGAGAAGTCGAGCAGCCTGCTGAGGGGGATGTTGCTGAATCTGCTCCTGTTTTGGCTGAGCTTGTGGAAGAAACCAGGCTCGATGCTGCTTGGGGCTTGACATTATTCTTCTTGAACAGTCCGGGCCTGCTCGAGACTTCCCTGAAAACAAGGTTGATGGCGCAGCCCTGGTTGGAGTTGAGCAATCCAAAGGTACAAAATTATAATTCTTTTGCCTTTCCTCCCTCTTTTTTGGTAACTGATTTATATTGTTTTCTCTGTCAGGTTCGACTTCTTGTCAGGTGTTCCTTCCTAAAGTGGAAGAAACTTTTCAAACCCCTTTTCCGACGACCTCCACCGAAGATGAAGAGATAGCCCAGGAAGTTGTCAAAGCTTTCTACTCTGTGCTGAAAGTGAAGCTTCCTGGAGTCTTGAATCAGAATGCTGCCTTTGGCCCTGTGAAGGCTGTTGCCGAATGCCAAGTGTCGGCCCTCGAGAGCATTACCGGCTATGAAGAGCGGGCTAATACTCTGAAGAAAATTCTGAATGACCTGGAGGGTCAGGTGGCCAGGTTTCAGGATGCCAAGTAGCGGAGCCCAACGTCGCTGTTCCGTACAGAGGACAAGGCTTTGATGACGGATTTTGCGAAGGAGACGGCTACTTTCTAGGCAAGGAAGGACGCCCTGGTTCGAGAGATTGGCGAGCTGGCTGACCAGTATGGCCAGTTCAATACTGTAAGTGAGGCACGTGTTGTCTCGAAGAACAGGCTGGCTGCGCAGATCACCGAGAAGTATAATCTTATTGCGTAGATCCAGAACGAGATCACCCAGCTGGAAGCCGACTTGAGGGCGACGACATCTGAACAGGTGGATTACTTGGCTCAGACTGCCACGACTGCCACCACTTCTGCCCATTTAGAAGAACAACTGGCAAAGTTGGAGGGGGAGCATCTGAGTCTGATCCTCTTCGAGGATGAAGCTGTTCGCCAAGAAGAGGCACGGCGCCGAGCTACTGTGAAGTCTGAAGCCGAAGTCGCGGCTCTAAGAGACAACATAAACTGCCTATGTATCCCGTAGGTTTTTGTAACTTTTTTTCGGCCGTCACGGCTCTTGTACCTTTTTTTTGTCTCTTAATAGACACAAATAATAAAATAAAGAATCTTTTCAAAATGAATGTGGTTTTGTGAAATATCGATGCTAGAGGTAATGTGGACGTAGCAAGGATATTTCTGGTGGGTATTTCGCTGGGGAATTTTGATGTGGACCTATTATCCGTTTTATATTCAAATGAATCGAGTATAGATAATAAGTTGAACGAAGCTTCTAGAAGAGGTAATATGGACGTAATAGAAGAGGATGTTCTATATCTGACCAGGGATATATGGACGTGGAAAGATATATAAAGTTAGGTGGGAGTGGATAATTCAGAGGTAGTAAGGACGTGATTATCCTTGATGAATGCTTTGCTCAGAGGTTATATGGACATGGCAAAACATAATCATTTCACTGGGGAAATAATTATCAGAAAATAATTCAGAGGTAATAAGGACGTGACATGTTTTCGTCAAACCGAGTTTGGACATGGTCAAAAACGGGAATGATTCCACTGGAAAAATTTTTTAGAGGACCTATTATCCAGGGCGTATTCAAGACTCCTGAAATACGGATAATAGTTAGATAGTTTTTCGAATCATATAAACATCGTACTGTACATTTACATGACTGAACGTATATGAACAAAAATGGTTACACATAGTATTTCTTCAGGAACTTTTCGTTGATAGGCATCATGAGTAAGTCACCATCAGGCTTGATTAGTCAGTATGCACCGTTAGAATACACTGATTCTATGATAAAAGGACCTTCCCATTTAGGCTGGAATTTTCCTTTTGTTTTGTGTGTCATGACCATTGGTCTTCATACTGCTAAGACCAGATCGCCGACTTGGAAGATCCTCTCCTTCAGCTTTTTATTGAAAACTCTAGAAAGGCATACTTGGTATAGCTCAATGCGCTACTGAGCTAACACACATTTTTTGTGTAGCACATCGAGCTCCTGGAGTCACAGACAGTATCTTTCTTTGGTATAGCTCGCTGGCTAAGGCTACTCGAAGAGAAGGAATCTGGATTTTTAGTTAAAGAACTGCTTCGCTCCCCAAAACTAGAGGGAATGGCGTACTGCCTGTTGGAGTCTGGACCGTTATACGATAGGCCCATAGACATTCACCGAGCTTCTGATTTCAATCGTGCTTGTTTAAAGACACGAACTTTTTGAGAAGTTTTATGATGGTTTTGTTGAAGGCTTCTGCTAGCCCGTTAGCCGCTGGATTGTAGGCAGTAGAGGCTACATTCTGGATTCCTATTGCAGAACCGATAGAATACATGGCTTGCAAACTGTGGACCATTATCTTAGATGATCCTGCGAGGTAGGCCGAAGCGGTAGATAACGTAATATTTGATAAAACTGATCACGTTTGATGCCTTCACTTCGGTGAGCGGTATAGCTTCTGTCTATTTAGAGAAGTAATTGGTTATGGCTAGGATGAACCGATGTCCTTTGGAGGATGGCGGGCTAATTGGTCCTATGACGTCCATGCCTAGGCTTTAAATGGCCAAGATGCTGCCGTCGGGTGTAGAAACTCCGAAGGTTGATGAATGAAATCGGCGTGGAACTAACAAGCTCTACACTTCTTTGTATATTCAACAACATCTGCTATCATTGTGGGCCAGTAATAACCCATTCGTTTGAGGCGATCTTGTAATTTGGGGCCTGGTTGATGTACACCACAAATTCCATCGTGAGCCTCTCGGAGTGCATGTTTGGCTTTCGTGTCTGATAAGCATCGTAACAGTAGCCCGTCGTAAGAGAGTCGGTACAGCATCTTGGTGGCTGTGTTATAGTAAAATTTGAGGGATCGTCTTTGGATAGATACTGCTTCCTTCGGGTCCTCGGGGAGAATTCCATAGACGGTATAGTCTATGAAGGAAAATCTCCAGTCTTTAGCATCGACGCTTGTTTTTGTTGCGTAACTGTGATGAATATGCAAGGCATCTTTCACATAGAGTAGTTCTCGACCAGACACTGTGATCGACTGCTGAGTATTGGTTAGGACAGTCAAGGAAGTAGTGAGACCGGCTAGAGCATCTGTTTCTAATTATGTAGTCGAGGCACGTGCTCGATGAAGAATCCAGTGAAAGTAGATGCCAACTCGATTGTTGCTCTGTGGTAGAGGATAAGATCTTCGTGGCAAACTTCATAATCCTCTCGAACCTGACTGACTATTAGCTTGGAATCGCCATAAGCTTCTAGATAGTCAACTCCCAGTTGCTTCGCCAGTTGTAGGCCGATTATTATGGAATTATATTTAGCCACGTTTTTGGTGCATGGTTCCAGGAGAGAATATGCACGATGTACAACCAGATGATCAGGTGATACGAGCACGACAACTACTCCAGCCACGATATTTTTTTTAGGTCCTATTCTTGATGCACCGTCAAAGAACATTCGCCAAATAGGGATTTCTTCAGTTGCAGTGTTAGACTCTACCACTTCGTCGGAGATTTCGTCGTAGAGTTTGGATGATCCTGGTACCAGATGAGCTGCTAGAAAATCAGCTAATGCTTGGTCTTTTACTGTCTTCTGAGGAACGAAGAGCATATCGTATAGAGTCAACAGCATTGCCCATGTAGCTAAACGGGAATTGAGACAGCCTGGTTTAGTCATGAGTTTTCTGAGAGGGTTGACTTTAGATGTAATATGGATAGTCTGCCCAGACACATAGTGGCATGTCTTCTCGATGGCAAATACTAGTACAAGGCATTCCTTCTCTACTGGTGTGTATCTGTGTTCGGCACCCACCATTGTGCGGCTAAGGTAGTAGATTGCCTGTTCATGGCCGCCTTCATTCTTCTGAGCTAATTGGACGCCAAAAGAATAGTCCATAGTGCGGACATATAGTAAGAAGGGCTTCCCATTATTGGAGCTACCAATACTGGAGGTCTTGTGAGATACGCCTTGATGTCGTCGAATGCGCATTAACATTGTTCAGTCCAGACGAAAGATACGCCTTTCTTCATGAGCTGAGTGAATGGTTGACACCTTCCGAAGAGGTTCAAAATGAATCGTCTGATGTAGGCTAGCCTTTCTTGTAGTCCGCGTAGCTTTTTGAGGTTTCTTGGAGGATGTATATCGAGGATAGCCTTCACTTTCTCTAGGTCCAAATGTATGTCCTTTGAAGTAATGACGAAACCAAGGAACTTGTCGCTGGAGACTCCCAGAAAAGACTTTGTTGGATTCATCTTGAGTTGGTATGCACACATTAGTTCGAACATCGTTCTCAAGTCTTGGAGGTGGTTGCCCTTGAGATGACTTTTAACTGCGATATCGTCTATGTAGCACTCCACAGTTTTGTGTAAATGATCATAAAAAATTGTTCGAAAAGATGTGTGCTTCTCGTCGTCGAAGAATATCTTGATCTGGTTTTAGCCTGAGAACCCATCCATGAAGGACATCCGCTCAAAGCCGCAGGTGTTGTCGATCATTACGTCGGTGATTGGCAAAGAAAACTCGTCCTTTGGACATACAGAGTTCAAATCATGGTAATCGATACAGACTCGAACTTTATTGTTCTTTTTTATGACTGGAACGATGTTGGCAACCCAATCTGGGTGTTGTTCTTCGCGAATGAATCTACTGGAAATGAACTTCTTGACCTCATTCTTGATGGCCTACATGACATCTGGTCGTAATCGTCGTTGTTGCTGCTTCACTGTCTTAGCTTTAGATGAAATATTCAGGCAGTGCATGGCGACTTTAGGGTCCAAGCCTTGCATGTCTTCATAGCTCTATGCGAAGACGTCGATGTATTCTCTTATAAGCTGTATAAGAGATTGGCGTTCATCTTCGGATAGACTTTTGCTGATGAAGATTGGTTTGAAAGATGATTCATCTCCTAAATTGACTTGGATGACTTCGTCTTCGGTAGGTGGTTTACGTTGTTCGAAGTATAGCTCCTACCTAGGGTCCATCTTTTGATCCCATTGTTCGAGTTCGATTGATTGGACGTCATCTGCGATTTGGTCAACGAAAACCATGTTGACGGACAGAGTTGTCTTGAACATATTGCCAATGCTGGAGTCCGAGTCCTAGAGGGAGGAATCAGAAGAATGAGAACAACGATCTGCTTCATCATCTGATCTTTCGGGAGTTGTTGGAGGGGTGACATAACCCAGACCAACACAGCTTCGTTGATAGTAGTTCTTAGGTTTGCCGGGAGGAGCAAAGTGTCGTCTTGGCAATCATCGTCCTCGGCCGTAATTTAGCCCCTTGTCGCTTTTGATGTCATATCCCATGTTCTGAATGATATTTTTGGCCTGCCAACTATACCGAAAAAGTTATATTTTTCCAGAGTCATAGTCAGCTTCTGTGTTGTGCTTGGGAGAAGTAGAGTCTGGAACGAACTTTATCTCGCCAATTATACGACCGTAGATGATTAGTTCTTCATCCTTCTTTCTGGCTGGAACGATGAAGTAGAGGATATCTTCAGGGTAAACTTTTTCCTGCATGTGAGGCATCGTGACTGGCATACAGAGGTGTGGTCCTATGCCATTCTCTAGAGCGTATATCGTATCTATGTAGTGGTTTACAGATTAATAAACATCGGAGTAATTTAAAGATAAACCTTTACTAAGGAAATACGCAAGTTCTTCTTCAGGGATAACATCATCTGCTGAAGGTACATTATTATGAGTATTGATATACTCATTGAGAGGATTATCATCTGGAAGAGGAGCCATAGTCTTGGCCGAGTTCACCACGTAGGGTAATTCTTCAGGATTGGGAGGACGGGCATCAGTAGGTTCCTTACGGGGTGTCTTGCTGAGAGTGATGGTCAATGGTTTGACCTTGTCGAGGTTCTTCTTTTTCATCCAGATTGTGAGAGGCTTCGGAGTACTTTTTGGAGTAGTACGTCCTTTGACTCGGATGATCAGGGGACCATCATTAGAGGATGAGCTTGTTTCATCTTCATTGTCACCTTCGTTGCCGTCATTCTTGGGGGCTTGGATTGGTAAAGTACCGAATCTCCATAGTAAGCTTCGATGCCATTGAAAGGATCAACATCGACAAATTCTGTCTTTACGACACCGTCGCTGTTGACGTACTTGAAGCACTGGTGAAGTATGGAAGGAACAATCATGTTTTCGTGTATCCATGGACGTCCCAATAAGACGTTATAGGATACATTGGCATCGATCACATAGCAGGAAACCTCTGTTCGGAGATCACCGATTTGGCACTTGAGACGGATCTTGCCCAACGGGTGGCTTCGACCAGCAGTGAAAGCCATGATAGTTGTGTTAGTTACAGATAGCTTGTGCAGAGGAATTTCCAGAATTTTAAGCAAACTTCTAGGAATGATGCTGAGGGAGGATCCTGGATCGATGTGCATGCGGTCCACCTTGATCGCCCCGATATACCCTGTATAGTACAGGGGTCTATCATGACGATTATTTTTGAGTAGCATGTTCTCCTGTGAAAAGGTGATGTTGGGCACCACTTCGATAGTGCTGTAGAAGTAGGGACATGAGACATGATCTTCAGCGGGGGCTTTAAATTCAGCGAGATACGAGTCGGCATGTAGTAATGCCTCGCTTAAGGCCTTCCGCGTTTCCTTGGAGAGTCGTAATAGATCAAACAGGGACAACCTGGCAGGTGTATTGGCTAGTTGTACCAGTATGTCAAAGTTGTAGGGCCGATCCATACCTTCGGGAGCTGGAGCCTTCAGAGACTTGTCAAACCATGTCTCCTTCTGCTTGGCTTTGTCCGTAGTTGAAGGCTTAGACGGGCCGAATTCTGAGCTTGTAGGGGCAGTAGGAGGTTGAGAAGGTGCTACTTCTTCTTGTATGGGGTCGTATGTCCGAAGATAAGTCTTTCCTGATCATGTTTCGCTAGATGGAACCTCGTAGATGGGAGATGAGACCATATGGCATGACTTGTACTTCTTGCCCCTTTTTGCTTTGGGAGGTACCACCCCCTGCGTCACTTCTTGCATAAGGTCCGGATGGACCCACATGATCTCACCACATTCAGTCGTGAGTGGCACCAAGGTTGAGTTGTGAGGTAGCGGTAGGTTGAAGACTTTCATTATTTCCTTAGGAATCGGGACCACGCCGTCTGGGACTTCTGTGGAAGGAAAGTCACCAAACTGAAGAGAGATAATGTTAGAAGATACGACCTTGTCTTCACCTTCGAGGTTGATCACTTGGCTGTCGATAAGTTGTTGTATCTTCTTTTTCAGGACGATACAGTCCTTGGTGGAATAATGCACGTACTGATGATAGAGATAATACTTGGGATCGTTGAGCTAGCTCGCCTCTACAGGACGTCGTGGTAGAGGTAATGACAGCTTATTACCCTTTGTCAATGTGTGAAAGATAGTAATGACATTGTCTTCGTCAAAGAAGAAGGTCTCCTTAGGCTTGTCGGAGGCGCCCTGAGAATTGGAAGCTCCTTTGGATGTGTCGACCTTCAAGACTTCTTTTCCTTTACCCCCACGGACAGGGATAGTTTGAGGATGCTTGCCCTTGTCCTCGAATTTGGGTGTTTTCAATACCAGTAGTTCCAAGTTAGGAACATCGTTTTCAGCAGCATCAGCGGCCCCAATGAAAGCGGGCCATGTATCATACTTATGTATTCCCAAATAGAACTTTACTGTAGGAAAGAAGTTATGTCGACAAGTATCCATAAGTTCTGAGTCTGGTATACCGAAGGGCATCTTCAATGCTAGCCGTCTGAAGCGTTCGATGAAGGCGATGACAAACTCAGTCCTCCTTTGCTTGGTCTCGATGAGGGTGGACATATTAACATGCATGCCACTCTCGTAAAACCTGTTGAGGAACAACCTCTCCAAGTCTTTGAATGAATTAATACATACGTCAGGAAGACTGCTAAACCATTCGAAAGCTATGTCACGACCCGCACCCTAGAGTAAGGACACGAGACGTAGGTACGTCCAGCCTATACCGCAGTGTCGGCGGTAGAACGCTGTCCTAGGTCAAACATCTAACAATATAAAGGTACCTGTATAGTATATACTCTCCGAATGGAGGTGACATAGCAGATACAGTCTCAATCACAACTAAGGTAGAGCAAGATAAAAGATAGATAAAACATGAAATCCAAAAGAGATACAGTAGGTAGAAGTCTAAGTGTCTCGATACACAAACCCAAAAAATATTTCAAAGCTCAATACAGTAATCCATAGAATAAATACAACTCAATACAACTGAAATAACTAACTATACAACCTCTACTGTGTCTTCTCTAGGCTAGCAGGCAACCTTCGGGCTATCTGTAAAATTTATCAACAGGTCCAGTCAGGACAGGAACGAGCACAATCTCATCTAGAAAACCCAAGTAAATGACAAAGAACTATAAAGCAGTTATAGACAGTTGTATTGATGAATATGACAGTTTGTACGAGTAATGATGTAAAGAGCAGTTAAGGTACAAGGAAAGTAGGGTAACTAAACAAGAAGAGAAACATAGCAAAGAAGACTGTAAAATAAGATCTAGCTGAACTAGAGTAACATAATGAGTTTAGATGGTATAATATAAGTCGAGTGTAATTCCAATGTGAGTCTAATATAAGATGAGTCAAATGTGATTCTAATCATTGTTCTATTAAGGTGAATCGAATAAGGTGATACGAATAAGGTGATACGAATAGTGATTCACATGATGTTCTAATAATGATTCGAATAAATTCTCCAAGTGTGTTTTAAAATACTTAGTTAGACATGTAAACGGCTAAGGGTAAATACGGCACATCATACACCTGGCCGGGTGTGGAATGGCTATAGTTCGAATATTATTCACAGGGGGTGGTTCGAATAGTGGGAATGTTCACATATCTAATCAAGTATTTCCTCGCTCATCTAATACAAATGAATCCAAAATTTAACACATAAGACGAATACAAGTCCAACCAGCAAATAAAGATACGAATAGGTGGTTCGAATAGTGATTCGTATGGTGATTCGAATAATAGAGGTAAGACGAGTAAGTATATGTGTCGTATACATGGATTCAGAAATGATAATACGTGTTTGTAACAGAGAATCACATACAGCTAACTAGAACTGAAGTACAGTAATTGACAAATAAATGAGAGAACTATCAGAGAATGTACTCGCCTGATGTCTGAATGTCCAAAGTAAATATAATGTCCGATGAGAGGTGTCTGGCTCCTAATCAGAACAGCACAAGTCACAACAAGTCCAAAATGACAATATGAAGTTCTACTATGCATTCTACATGATTCTAGGTCAATCTAGACCAAAGTCAACTCTTGGTCAACTTGGTCAACCCTAAAAGTCAAACTAGGTCAACTATGGTCAAACTAGGTCTAACAAGTCTAAATTAGGTCAAACAAGTTATTCTAGGTCTAAACAAACTAAGTATATACAAATCAAGTATCCAAGATAGCTACTAACTCAGAGCCTAAGTCACTTGCTAAACCAAGCACAAAACTAAACCATAAGCTAACAAGGCACACAAACTTAGTCATATAATGTATATATATTATTCACATTCACATATTCATATACATAGATATATATAAGAAAGCTATATATATAGGCACATACATATATATAAATATATATTTTTTATATAGGCACATACATATATATATATATATATATATATATATATATATATATATAGAGAGAGAGAGAGAGAGAGAGAGAGAGAGAGAGAGAGGTAAAAGAGTAAGTGAGTATGTGTGTGTTTGGCATGTGTGTGAAAGGATATGTGTTAATGTTCTAAAATTTAGTGATAGGTAGGTGTATGTGACATGGGATACATGATGTCAAAGGGTGTATGAATGCATGTGTGTAAAAGGTTATAGGTTAACTCAGTTTATAGAAATACATATATACATACTTACCTTGTATACATGCATACATACATATCATGTATATTACATTTATATGATACATACATGTATACTTGTATTATATTATACTTACATTCATGCATATTAGATACTTGTATTTATATTAACATATTGCAAACATTCATTTCATTCATGCATCTATGCATTACCTACATGTTTTATACATATACATACATTGTATATTCATATCATTTCATACATTAACATAGAGACATACAAACATACACACATCATATATTTCATACCTTGCATTACCTTACATATCATGTTATATATTATCATTCATTCCTTTCATATATTACATTCTATATTACCTATATACATGTATTTTCTCCATTCATTCAAGCTTGCATCATATACTCTACATTACCATACATGTTATCATTATATATTGCATTACAATATTTATACATTACGCATTCATATCTATCATTGCATATATATCTTGCATTCATATCTAGCATTCATTATATACTTTCATGCATACATTGTATATCATTCTTTCATTCATGCATTGCTTATAGGGGTGGACATCGGTCGGTGGTCGACCTATTTGATCCCAACCGAAGTCGAACCGAAGTTAATCGGTTTGAAAATAAACAAAACCGAACCAAACCAATCAAATGGTCGGTTCGGTTTTGAAACCGACCGACTTGGTTCGGTTTGGATTGGTTCGACTTGGTCAGTTTTGATCACATAAAAAAATGGATTGTATGCTTTTTTTGTGAAACCTCAATCAACTTGTACTTTGCAACAGTAAATACAATTCAGCAGCTTCAATTCAACTTATGCTTTGCAGGTGGAGAAAAATACCAATTATACATATAAAAAAATTATATACATTCAACCAAAAGTCCCTTCCATGTGCACATGAGCAATTAGAAAAGAATAGGAGCCGCAAGCACTCCTCTTTGAGACGAAAGAGAGAGAGCACTTTCAACTTCAACTTGATAAATGATTGTGATGTGAATAAATGAACCAAACCGGTATAATACAACCCAATGAACTCATACTCAACCGGCCAACCCTAATTATTTAACAAGAATTTGGTTCGGTTCGGTTCGGTTTAGTCGATTTTTGGCATAACCAAACCGTAAACCGAACCGAATCGGTCAGTTTTGAAAAAATTGAAGCCGAACCAAACCAATTGAACCATCGATTCGGTTAAAAATCAATCGATTCGATTTGGTTTGATTCGATTTGGTCGGTTTGACTTAATTGTGCACAGCCCTAATTGCTTATATGCATTATATTAATAGCATTCCTACATGCTTGCATTCAACCATATATATACATTAATGTAAAGAGAATATATATCATATATATATCATTTTATTCATCTAACATATCATGCATTACATACTCTATATTCATTTAATATCCATACTACATAGGCTCATAGGTTACACAAAATGCATATATCGTATAGTTACTCTTCTACTTAAAACTAATACTGTACCAATTGGGCATTCATTAAATTCTAGGATTAAAGTATGTTGTATCTCTTCGTGTTAGCTTTCCGAAACTTTAAACGGATCGCATTTTTGTGTCCGAAAGCTTCCGGAATCGCAAAAATACCGAAACACGTTCGTCTTTTGTACAGCTGACACTTTAAAAAAAACATGAGATAAATCGGAGTTCTAAGCTAAAAGTTATGACATTTCTAAGTTGCTTTGGTTAATAAAAACGTGGATAAAAATTATGACGGATTTAGGTAGTTTGAGACCAAAAAAACACAAGTATATAACATAATATATCAAGAAGTCACTCTCTACACTAATATATATATGAGACACTATAGAACACATCTCCAATACAAAAATATGAGATTAAACATGTAATAATTCATTCATACATAACAACAACACATAGTGTGTCCAAATTTGGAGTTTTTCCACATGGACACAACCACAACACAAAGGACATTCCTATGACCTCCAAATGGACACGAAATGGACACAAATGGAGATACAACCATGGGGGTCATTCCTATGGGTTCAAAATAGAGCTATATGCATGAGGAAATGAAAAGGAGAAGGGATTTATACCTCCCGGTAGATCGAATCGAAGAAAAGCCTTCCCGGAGCGACACTGACACGTAGAGATTCCAAAAGGACACGAACGAGCTCCGAATCCTCCCAAACTTGGGTAGCTTCCTCCTTGGCTAGAATGGAGAAGGAAAGAAGAAGATTTGGTGGCGAAATGGAAGGATTTGGTGGAGAAATTGCTAGGGATTGCTCTCTAAAAATTTGGGGAAGAACAAGAGAGAGAGTGTGGATGAGAATAATGAAATGAACTTGAGCCTACCCTCTCCCAAAGTGGCTGGCCATATGGGGCTATTTGTCCTATTATGGTAAGGTCCAAAATGCCCCCACTAACCTATTCTATTAGTATTAGGAAAGGGCTAATTGGTTGGGGCTAAATTAGTCATTCTAAAGTCTCTAATCATACTAACCTTATCCATAATAATTAGTCTAACCTCTAACTAAAATATTTCTATCATGTGGGCCATGTCTAACTAATATGTGGGTCCACTAAAGTCAACACTACCTCGGGTCCCCGTTTCAAGTCGGATTGAGTTAAAATTTGAACCCGACTCAAATAACCCCAAAATAATATCATAAATAATAAAATAAATTTAAAAAATATTCAAAAATATAAAATGAAAAAAATACTCCTGTTTTTGAAAATTGGGGGTGACAAATTCTTCAAAATTAAAACCAAACAATAGTAAATTGTCAAAATCACAACTCATAATTTTAAATAGTTTAAAAATGATTAAAAATCACAAAAAATCATAATATGAAATAATTATCAATAAATAATAATTATAATTACAAAATTTCAAAATTACCCTCATCTGAAAAACTGGGTGTTACAAGCTACCCACTGCAAGGTGCTAATAAACAGCTTCGACAAGAACGGATCGTCTCTGGACAAGTACAGAGTCTGCGTGTTGAAGTATGTCATGAGCTGACGATGAGAAGTCAACCCGTCGAATGAATTCAGCATCAATGGGTTGTAGTTAGAAGGGCAAGTAGCATTCTCCCACTCACGGGGATATGGTTAAGATATTCCCATCTTCTGAAGCTCGTCTTTGTGTGAGATGGTGTAAAGACGAGCGACCATAGAATCAATTGCATCCTGTTGATTGAGCCGGCATTGGAAAACGGCTGCTGAACGGTTGTCAGACATCGTTAGGGAAGGACCATCCCCAGTATTTGTGAGATTTGGAGGAGACGCAACGAAATTATACTTCTTTTTTAGTGAAGGAGGGTTGTTGCTGTGAGCCGGACTAACGTGGGCCGAGATATTTTGTTGAGGTGGAGGAATAGCCCCAGCAGCTTGAACCGCCATGATACTGGTAAGCATGTCAGTGATCTTGGCGAATGTTGTTCCAGATCCTCTAGTCGTTTGCTGGTCTGATCACTGGCTTCTTCAGGTCTTTCTCCGTCTGCCATGTATGTAGATAATATGCGAGGATGAACAGAGGAAACAATACAACTAGTGATGATACTGTCTGTCTTTGAGTGGACAAGTCCTTCATCTTCAGATAGAGAAGGTAGATAGTCGCCATCGGATTCAGAGGGATTATCGTCCTCTGGAAGGCTACCCTAGTGTGACGGTTATCCACTTCAGACTCTGAGGGAATACTACCCCCAGCTTGGGAGTCTTCGTCGTCGATACGGAGCCTTGCCTTTGACCGAGTACCCATATAGACTCCTTCAGATGTGACAGCCTGCTGGCCATCTGTTGGTAGACTCATTCTTCTTTTTCTCGCAGAACTGAGAGAGAAAGTTGGGTTCGTAGTCCACCATCTTTGATTGGAGCTTCCGTAAGGGGGACCCCATGAAGCCATGTTAGATGAAACACACAGTGGCTTTTCATTATCAGAGAAGTGTAGCGAAATACGGACTTTCTCTGAGGCACTCTTGTTGCTTTGGAGCAGCAACAGTTGATAACAATATTGGTGCACGGATGTGCACTATGAATGGTTATGTCCTCCCTCACTTTACGTTTATAATTTATCATGTCGTACAAGTCAGCGGAAGGGAGTTTTGCCTTACAACCCATGTTGCACGCATCGACGAGCTTTGTTTGCGGGTTCGTTAGGAGAGTTGGCGCATCTAGACTTAGTTCACGTGCATGGACAACCCCCTCACCAAAGTTCTGTGATGTCCTTGAAGACAGCCCCATGCTATACGCGTTGGAGCCTGTTTTTTTGCTGTGGGTGCATAGGCCTTGGAGACTGGCCTTGGGCGGATGCTCCTTGCTAGCATGTTTGAGCCTTCTTGATGTGGGCGTATAGTATGGGTCCAATGAGCCTTTTAGGCGCATAGCCTTGGGCGCATGACCCTGGATACCCAGCCTGTTGGAGACAGAAGCATTCTAGTTGGGGTTATGCGCCCAAGCATCCCCTTGGGCGCATGGCTTTGGATACATGTTTGGTAGAGCAGCGCTGCTTTCTCCCAGTTTTGCCTCTTTCATTTGTGAGCCTCGCTGGGTTTTTCCAGAGTGTCACACACCCCGATTCTTGGTATCATAGTATTTTCCTCTGCCAAGTCTCGAGTGTCGAATACTCTGTTGTTGGTTGCGCAGGAAAGAAGTCACTGGACTAGTAGAGCACGGAACGGTATGAGCCTTATCCATTTGGGGGACTTCTGTGGCAGAGTCATGCGCCCATGTGACAGAGTCCTCCAGTTGCATATCTGCTATGACACTAGCATGATATGCGCAACGAGCCTTCGGAAGCTAAGTCTTGCGAGACTTGTTTGGCTTTGCTGATTTTGAGAGAGTAGAGCCATCCCTCGAGAGCATCTCTTCGAACGCATGCTGATCAAAATTTACGATCAACATCTTCTGAGTGCTCCCCACTTTGTCGGTATCGGATTGCGTTACCACCTTCTCGTCAGAGGAAAAGGTAGTCCCCAGCAGAGTCACTATTTTTATGGACACACACAAAAAAGAAGAAGAAAATATTATCTTTTTTTTATTGGTGCAAGGCACCACAAATCGAGTACGCCTGAGAGATCCTGCGCTGAGGATCTCCGAGTATAAAAAAGAATTCTGGGAATTAGATGATGGAGATCGAGCGGCAGTTGCTTCTTTACTCCGTTGATACTTCGATTACAAAAGTGGGAGAAAACCTAAGAAAATTGCTAACTCTCGGCTCACTGGCAAGAAGTGCAGCAATTTGGCTTATGAAAATGCTCTCCTTTCTCTGTTTTGAAGAGGGATGAGGCCCCTTTTTATAGTCGTTCTTGAGATGAAATGATGTTATGCGCCCACATAAGGAAACACGTTGATTTTTATGTGGGCACATAGTCCTGCTTTGGGCGCATAGGATGTAGGCGCATACAGGCTACAAGATTGTGGGTTGGTCGTGGTGTTAACGTGGCCGCATGCTTCGGTGTACGATTGCTCATGGAGACTGACGTGGCCGTATGCTTTGGTGCACATTTTGATCATGACTTTGACTGAGTCAGGCTTGGGCGCATAGCCATGTCTCAGGCTATGCGCCCTCCTTTTGGAGGAGCTAGTCTTGGGCGCATGGGACTTCACGGGCTGGGCGCATAGAGCTTCACTGACTGGACACATAGAGCTTCACTGACAGGGCACATAGAGCTTTACTGGTTGGGCGCATAGAGCTTCTTTGGGTGGGCACATAGAGCTTTACTGGCTTCAGCGCCATTGTTGTAAATTTTTTATGCTTCTACAGCATATAGTGTAAATGTGTATCAATATACTTATATATGGAATGTATGTGTGTAGTGAAAGGATTTTGAGTCCTCACGATGGGGGTTAGAGAGTATGAGGAAGAGATAGAAGGTAAGGAAACTGCTGTTAGGATAGGGGGCTTAGGGAATTAACAACATAGACTGGGCCTTGTGAGAGATTATGCTCTGTTTGATTAGTAGGATGCAGCACCTGCCATACATGCAGTGCACCTATGCACTAAGTGCACAGGTATTTGAAGGGTTATAATACTGAGCAATTACTTGGGGGCTCGAGTGAGAGAGGCCAAGGGTAGGTTAAGAGTTTGGGTAAGGGTAAGTTAATGAGGAAATGCAATGTGTATAAGTAGGTAGGTTAGTGTTTAGGTGGTGTTAATAGTGGAGGAGAAATAGGAGTTCAAGTGGTTGCACATGTGTATGCTCGAGTAGGAGGCCACTGCAGGCTATAGGCACAACCATAAGGGCTTGGGTATAAGGGCCTAGGATGGCTGACAAGTTGGTAATTGGTAGGGGGTTAGCCCAACAGTAAGGTGTGCAGGTAGGTAATGAGAGGATTGAGGAAATCATAGTTGGGGGAAAGCTCAATGTGTTTAGGGAGTGGGGAAAATGATGGCATTTTTGTGAGCAAATTAGTTGGGGGCAAGTGTAAGTAGTGGGGAAGATGTGAGAGTAATTCATGAATGTGTACAGTTAGAAGTATAGAATGGCATATGGGATTGGGTTTGTATGAGGGGGAAATGGGCTGTATCGGTACTTAGGATGATAACTGTAGGATGTGTAATAGTATGTTATAGGCATGTGTGGTGTTGGGGTATGCGTATGTCAGTTTTGTATTAGTAAGAAGGATTGTTTAGCAAGTAGCATTAGTGACAGTAGATAGGTAGCTTGGCATATATGTATTAATAAATATATAGATAGGTAGATAGATAAAAGTTATAAAGAATGTTTAATAGATAGGTGTGTGGACATTGGAATATAGGTCGAGTAGATAGATTGAATGAGTATTGGCATATACCTATAAGGGCAACCCTAGATAGGATGGTTAGGTAAAACTAGGATAGACTATTGGTTATCAAATATGAGTAGGATACCTAGGTAGTACACTAAAGTAATGAGTAATGAGTTAGGGTATGGCTATTAAGCCTATAGATAAACTAGTTAGGTAAATACCCAAGGTATTGACCTAGGTATGAACTAGATTGACATAATTTAGCAAGGTATTAACCCAATTGACCTAGTTTGACCACAGAGACCTAGAATTGATCTTGTATGCATATATCATCATAGATATTCATGTTGACACACCGAAACACAAATTAATATTGATATTCCATATTTAGGTCTTCGAGGCATTATCAGACACTGTTGATATTCTACACCGGATCTCAGGCGAGTACATTCTCTGATAATATTTCATTTATGGTATTTTTTATGTTTTATGTATTTAGTGTATATATCCATCATTTCTTGACACATTTGTTATACAGATTGATATTGTCTGGATCCCGTCATGAGATATTATTTCTTGTATATCTTAGTATATTCTGTACATAACTTGTTCGTGTTTCTTGTGCATTGTATAGACACCGATTCCTGTGAAGGCTCACGATCTTCTTAGAGAATTCCGTGTCATAACATGCCATGGTTGGATCTACTGTATCAGTCGGGGGCGGAGAGTAGTAGTGTAGATATGTGATCATACCCTTCATATGCATTCATGTTTTCTTGTGAGTGTTAATCATACACCACATGTATAATTAACTAGGCCATATTCCTGTACAAGTTTCCAAGCTGATCATATGTTGAAACTAGTACTCACTCACATAGATAGTATATTTCTTGACTCTCGTACATGACATATCCTGTTCACCTGCTCTTACATTCACATACAGTTTACTCATATCCTGTTACATTCAGGTACATATTATTTCTCCTATATATTACCTTTATTCACTGTTATATAGACTTTATCATTTATTGGGAACTATTTTTAGAAATATACTGTACTCCTGACTGGATATATTTTTCAGACAGCGCAGAGGATGAGTGCCCTACTTATTATGGCCCTCCAGGTGTAGTAGGCATAGATTGGGAGACTCTGATTCAGGAGGGTCTAGTCCTAGCAGAGGAGCCATATTTAGCGACTCATTAGGCTAGATTTGTACTGGACCTTGTCTGTAGTTGATGACTCTTGGCATGTTTAATGTTTTGAGACTTGTATTTGGGAATTGTTGTCTCTTAGACTCTTTCTTGTCTTATATTATGTTACGATAGACTTTTATGAATATTTCTTACCTTGTTGTCTTTATCTTTTGTACCATTTATTTTTCTTTACCATTTTGATTGAGTATGGATATATTTTTATTACTTGTCATCCGTTTGGAGTTGACTACCTCGATAGGTTATAATATTATATTGTTAGTTTAGTTAGACCTAGACAACGTTCTACCGTCGATGCTGCAGCATAGACTGGACGCTGTTATGCACTAGTGCCCCTATACCGGGTGCGAATCGTGACAAGTTTTTAGTGGTGGCCCTTGCACGTCGAACAGTCAAAATTAGTGCGATGTCGTAGTGGTACTCGACTTAGAGGGCTACTACGAGCCTGCTATAGGTATAGAGGATATAGGCTATAGGCCAATGATACTCAATCACAATTAGGAAAAACTTCTAAATTATTTCTATACAACTGTCCTTCTTTGATGCTGATTGTTTGCAGTCTAACTGTCCTCCTTTGAATATATTCTAACATATGCCATATTGACATCTTTTTTTAATCTGTCTTCAGGATGCCTCATAAGGCTAGGTCCTAGCGTTCGGGACCTGTAGCTTCAGAGAGGTCTGCAACATCGCGCGATCCTGCCCCAGTTACTTCTTCCAGGGTTGGAGTGATAGCAACTGCTTTCGGGGGTGCTCCTCCTCCAGTGATGAGAACCATGTAGAAGCGTAAATAAAATTCGAAGATCAAGTCAAGGAGATTGAGATATTTACGCAAGGATAATTCCAAATAAGACTTTACGCAAAGGTCAAACTGAGTCAAATTCAAAACTCTACGCAAGCCTTACATTCAGACTTTACGCTGACAACAATTTAACTTTCTACGCGAATGAGCTGTCCATGCTGCATTAAATGCATGAAGATTCTGTTCTGACAGATTAATTTTCTGACAAAATAAATGCATAGAAGCCAAAGAGTTTGTTGTTTAGAATGCCAATGGGTGGCTTTACGCTTAAGGCATAGCTTCTTCTTTACGCATAAGAGTTATTTGATCTTTTACGCTTAAGGCTATCTCAGCTACTCTTTTTTGCGCACGTAGAGTTTATTTGAGCCTTTTACGCTCAAGGCTATTTTTAGCCACTTTACGTAGGAAGCTTACTTTGAGCTATTTTACGCTCGGACATGTTTAAACAACATTTTTTATGCACAGTTTGTCCTGATTATGTGGAAACGTAGTTTTCTGACGTGGCCTTCATGCCACACTTTTCGAAGAACGTGTGTACGTGCTCTCCTTATTTTATTGGATTATGGGACATGTGTCAACATGCGTAGAGGTTAATTTCTGTACGTGGGTGACAGTTATCCTAGTAGCTTGCGTAAAGACTCAATATTGATGCTTTTTACGTATAGAAGACAAGTCTATATAAGGACTTCTTTTTTAAGAAAGAGGTACAAGATTTTGGAGCCCAGATACTTTCAGAGCAAAGTGATTTTCCAGAGCATTTCTCTTCAACTTTTTCTCAAGAACAGAGTGAAGCAAAGCAGAAAAGCATTCGACTGTGCCATCAGTGCCAATTGTGTCGATACCTTTCTGGTGACTTAGTTCTTCCGGTTGTTCTTCTCCAAGCAGCAGAGTTGCCATTTTGTTTCACTTAACAAAATGCCCTTAAAAGGCTTTTGAAAGAAAACGAGAAAAAGTACAAAAGTACAAATAAATTGTGGGAAGTATTGCTATGGAAGTCTGATCTGAGAGCGATCACTTTATTCCTTGGACCACACGATGATGTAGAGTCGACGGTAGACCGCTGACAAGCCCGTAATAAATAAATGCTCAAAATAAGCTTTATTTCTCATTCATATTTCTAAATTGATTACAACATTTATATTTAAAGAAAGTACAAGGTTCTTACAATTAATGTAAATAATACCACATCTATCTAATTTTAGGCTTCTGCCTGCAAGTACACCCGTATCTCCTAAAGCTAAGTGAAGCCACAGCTAACCTGAAAAATATTGGTTTCCAGTCAGGAATAGAACAAGCACACAAACCGACTGCAATGCGAAAACACAATAGAATTCACAAGACATAAAAATAACATATGTGAAATGAAACTAGAAAGTAACTGATGTCATGGCATGTCTAGAAAGCAAGTAGGTAACTCCACAACAAGATGTATCAACTGGAGAAACATGTAACTAGGATGTCATGGAAAGTGGTTAAGAAAACAATGAAAACAAGTAAAAGACAACTATCTATGTGTTTTAAAATATTTTGTTCGACATGTGGACGGCTAAGGGGTAAATCCGGCACCCCGCACGTGAATTGTGCGACTGCTATCTGACAAGAATAGACATTTTGGAGATATTTTTGGGTAGTTCACATGTGTACTAAGATATTTTTCCGCCTAGGTAGTACTCATGGAACCCAGTCGCAAGCATGGTAATCATGTAAAAGACAGTCACGAAGTATGAACAAATCTATGATACTAATCCGTGTGACAACATGTCATCAAACAAGAGAGCATATGTATAAACAAGAAATGGAAAACTACTATGAATCGAAAGCAATCAGAAAATGCACTTGCCTGAATCCTTGCACAAACCGTAGTCACAAGTCGAGGATGAGGGGATCGTCGATCTAGAAGCTGTCAACCTATAACATATATCGTACCACGAACCATGCACGAAAACTACAAGTCAATTCTAAGGTTCTAGTTCCAAATTCATGGAATAAGTGACTAATGGGTTACTAATCTAATAATAGTTAATTCAGAAATAAATTACTTAAAAACCTAATTTAACCTAATATTTATCTGAATATAATCTAAACATGCAAGCTTGGCCATAAAAAGTCATGTTTCCAAGTTTGGAAACAATGGCATGCAAATCGAGACGTACCATTAACTATCTAGTCAAACGTCGGGAACTCAAGGTTTTGAAAGTGCAACTTGGCAGATTTAAGCGCTACGAGTGCGCTAGAATCAACCGTGCCACAAATTCACATTTTGGTCAAAAGATATCACCGTTATGGCTAATCGTGACCAAAACGGTGATTCACCGATCAATTCTAAGTTCAACAGAATAAATAAAATAATAGATGAAAGAATTAATTTTTGGGAAAAATATATGTCGTAGAGCTCTGTGTTAGCTTTTCGAAAATTCAAATGGTTCATGATTTCGATTGCCGATCCTCCCGAAATCTTGAAAACACCGAAACGTGTCAAGTTTCAGACAGCCGACACTCTAAAAATTTTACAGAAATTAAGGTTCAGAGATAATAAAAATGAATTAGATATTCGAAAAGTATACCTCAATACGAATCTTACTAAAAAAAAGGGCACGCAAAAAGGAGGTCGGAGTTGACAGAAATCGTCTCGGGAAGTCGAAATTCTCCTTGGAATCAAAACTCAAAATTCGGCAGAAATAAACTAGGGTTTCAAAAAAAGAATATATATATAAAGAGAGCAGCCAAAGAGGCGATTACTGTAGCATTGGCGCCGACAGGTGGGCCCCCCTGGGTTGATGACTGGGTAATTCTTCATTTAATTCAGAAAATCATTTAAAAATTATTTTAAGTCCAAATAAATCAAAATAAATTGCAGAAAATTCTAGAAAAATCCTAGAAAATATTTCTAAGTTTCTAGAATCTAAATAAAATATTTTAACATAAACTATTATCGTGTGACCTCACAATAGATTCTAAAAGCCTATAAAATATAAATTCTATTGGTTTTAATTATAAACAAATTTCCAAAAATTCTAAATAAATCTAAAAAATTCTAAAATATTCTAGAAAATATTTTTAGTCATCTAGAGCCCAAATAAAAATATTTGGTCCAGAAATACCTCCAAATGACCTTATAGTAAATCCTGAAAGTCCTTAAAAATAATAAACCCTTAAATACTAAATACCTAAAAATATCCAAAAATTATAGAAAAATATAAATAGCTAAATAATACGTATATAAGCTATCTAGAGGCCTTATAACCATAAAATGGTCATAGCTCACATATGAGCTAAGGAATAAACTCTAATGATCATACGAGTTAATCATAAACCAATAAAATAATAATAATAATAATAATAATAATAATAAAATCGGGGAGTGGGCTTACAAATCTATCCACCTTAGAAAAATTTTATCTTCGAAATTTTGGAGGATACGATTAAGAATCAATATCTAGATAAGATTAGGAATATAGCAGAAGAAAATCAAATATGTTTTAAAGATTGTTAGGAGCCAAATAATGTTCCAAAAATAGAAGGATAAGATATAAAGGTTCAATAAATAAAGAAAAAGAATAAGAAATAAATCAATAGTCATATGCCAAAAGGATGCAGTATCTATAATATTCAAAAACCACATGTATACATGAAGTCACTTAACCGAAAATTTATGTCCCGTCAGTGTACATCTGGCTGCACTAAACCCTTGGTATTATAACTCAAATATAATATGGTATCAAACACTCTATCAACTCTATCTAATATTGACACAATAGATCAAAGGATCAAATAATGCAACTAGGATATAGTTTTAGTAATATTTGACAAACTTCGCATACTTTAAATTATTTCAATTAGGGGTCATGCCACACCAGTGCGTTGCTGACTGCAGTAAACCCGTAGTCTCCATAATTCAAATAAACGGGGATAGTGCGTATCTGCCTTAACATTGTATGTCATCGCAATTATTTCAACTATATCCATAAGAATTTCAAAGGAACTTCTATAAATTCAAACAAGTCGATCATGATAAGAAAATGTAAGTATCTGTCCTTGAATAAAAGTATCAGTTTTGAAAACAAAACGATCACAAAATGAACGAAGACGAATTGAATTAATATATAGATAATTGAACCAAGATTAGAAATTTAAAATAAAATGATCGTAAAATAGTTTTGAAAGTAAAACGAGGTTTAGAGAAGGTAGAAGATAAAATGGCACAAATAATCACAATTAGGAATTGAATTCTATGATAGCCTAATTTACCAAACGTATATTCTACACACCTTGGATCCTACCAACATGTCAAAACAAAATAACATATTCTCTTAGAAAAATTTCTCGATTTATCCATGCCTAGACTTTAATAAATCATTGGCTAAATTACATGACCTATTAAGCAATCTTAACTACCCAACGGTCAAATCAAAGGGACTCCTAGTCCTAGTCATCCTCCTAAATCAATTCAATCCTAATGTGAATGAGCATTTCCTAGTCACAGGCTCGCAGTAGTACGGCTAATATGGTAATACCACAAGTTCATATAATTATTGCAAAGGCTGACCTATATAGGCCACCACAAAAGCTTGTCACGACCCGTACCCGCTTTTCGGGATACGAGTGCGTGTCCAAGCCAGCCTACGCCACAGAGTCGGTGGTAGAACGCTGTCAAGCCTGCAATAAATAAATGCTCAAAATAAACTTTATTGCTTATTCATATTTCTAAATTGATTACAACATTTATATTTAAAGAAAGTACAAGATTTTTACAATTAATGTCAATAATATCACATCTATCTAATTTCTAGGTTTCTGCCTACAAGTTTACCCGTATCTCCCAAAGCTAAGTGAAGCCATAGCTAACTTGAAAAATGTTGGTTTCCAGTCAGAAACGGAACAAGCACACAAACCGACGGCAATACAAAAATTCAATAGAATTTATTAGACATGAAAACAGGATATGTGAAATGAAACTAGTGAGTAACTGATGTCATGGCTTGTCGAGAAAGCAAGTAGATAACTCCATAACAAGATGTATCAACTGAAGAAATATGTAACTAGGATGTCATGGTAGTGGTGAAGAAAATAAGAAAAACAAGTAAAAAGATAACTATCTATGTGTTTTGAAATATCTTGTTCGACATGTGGACGGCTAAGGGGTAAATCCGGTACCCAGTGCGACTTCTATCTGACAAGAATAGACATTTAGGGGATGTTTCTGGGTAGTCCACATGTGTACTAAGATATTTCTTCGCCCAGCTATTACTCAGGGAATCCAGTCGCAAGCATGGTAATCATGTAAAAGTATGTCACGAAGTATAAACAAATTCATGATACTAATCCGTGTAACAACGTATCATCAAGCAAGAGAGCATATGTATAAACATGAAATGAAAAACAACTATGAATTGAAAGCAATAAGAAAGTGCACTTGATTGAATCCTTGCACAAACAGTAGTCACAATTCGAGGATGAGAGGATCATCGATCTAGAAGCTGTCAACCTATAACATATATCGTACCACGAACCATGCACGAAAACCACAAGTCGATTCTAAGGTTCTAGTTCTAAATTCATGGAATAAGTGGCTAATGTGTTACTAATCTAATAATAGTTAATTCTAAAATAAATTACTTAAAAACCTAATTTAATCTAATAATAATCTGAATATAATCTAAACATTCAAGTTTGGCCATAAAAAGTCATGTTTCCAATTTTAGAAACCATAGCATGCAAATCGTGACGTACCATTGACTATCTAGTCAAACATCGTGAACTCAAGGTTTTGAAAGTGCATCTTGGAAGATTTCAGTACCACGAGTGCGCTGGAATCAACCGTGCCACAAATTTACGTTTTGGTCAAAATATATCGCCGTTATGGCTAATCGTGACTAAAATGGTGATTCACTGATCAATTCTGAGTTCAACAGAATAACTAAAATACTAGATGAACGAATTAATTTCTGGGAAAAATATATGTCATAGAGCTCTGTGTTAGCTTTACAAAACTTCAAATGGTTCATGATTTCGATTTCCGGTCCTCCCGAAATCTCGAAAATACTGAAACATGTCAAGTTTCAAACAACCGACACTCTAAGAATTTTATAGAAATTAAGGTTAAGAGATGATAAAAATAAATTAGATATTCGAAAAGTATACCTCAATAAAAATCCAACAAAAAAAACGACACGCAAAAATGAGGTCGGAGTTGACAAAAATCGTCTCGGGAAGCCGGAATTCTCCATGGAATCAAAACTCAAAATTCGGCAGAAATAAACTAGGGTTTCGAAAAAAGAATGTATATAAAGAGAGCAGCGAAAGAGGCAGTTACTGTAGCATTGGCGCCGACAGGTGGGCCCCCCCCGGGTTGATGATTGGTTAATTCTTTATTTAATTCAGAAAATAATTTAAAAATCATTTTAAGTCCAAATAAATCAAAATAAATTACAGAAAATTCCCAAAAAATATTTTTAAGTTTCTAGAATCTAAATAAAATATTTTAACATAAAATATTATCGTATAACCTCACAGTAAATTCTAAAAGCTTATAAAATATAAAATCTATAGGTTTTAATTATCTACAAATTTCTGAAAATTCTAAATAAATCTAGAAAAATCCTACAATATTCTAGAAAATATTTTTAGTCATCTAGATCCCAAATAAAAATATTTGGTCCAGAAATACCTCCGAATGACCTTATAGTAAATCCTGAAAGTCCTTAAAAATAATAAACCCTTAAATACTAAATACCTAAAAATATCCAAAAATTATAGAAAAATATAAAATAGCTAAATAATACATATATAAGCTATCGAGAGGCCTTATGACCAAAATATGGTCATAGCTCACATATGAACTAAGGAATAAACCCTAATGATCATAAGAGTTAATCATAAACCATAATAATAATAATAATAATAATAATAATAATAATAATAATAATAATAATAATAATAATAATAATAATAATAATAATAATAAAATCGGGGAGTGGGCTTACAAATCAACCCAACTTAGAAAAATTTTGTCCACGAAATTTCGGAGGATACGATTAAGAATCAACATCTAGATAAGATTAGGAATATAGCAGAAGAAAATCAAATAGGTTTTAACATTGTTAGGAGCCAAATAATGTTCCAAAAATAGAAGGATAAGATAGAAAGGTTCAAGAAATAAAGAAAAAGAATAAGAAATAAATCAATAGTTATATGCCAAAAGGATGCAGTATCTATAATATTCAAAAACCACATATATACATGAAGTCACTTAACCGAAAATTTATGCCCCGCCAGTGTACATCTGGCTGTACTAAACCCTTGGTATTATGACTCAAATATAATATGGTATCGAACACTCTATCACCTCTATCCAATGTTGACACAGTAAATCAAAGGATCAAATAATGCAACTAGGATATAGTTTTAGTAATATTTGACAAACTTCACATACTTAAAATTATTTCAACTTAGGGGTCATGCCACGCTAGTGCTTTGCTGACTGCAGTGAACCCGCAGTCTCCATAATTTAAATAAATAGGGATATTGCGCATCTGCCTTACCATGTAAGTCATCGAAAATTATTTCTACTATATCCATAAGAATTTCAAAGGAACTTCTATAAATTCAAACGAGTCAATCATGATACAAAAATGTAAGTATCTGTTCTTAAATAAAAGTATCAGTTTTGAAAACAAAACGATCGCAAAATGAACGAAGACGACTTGAATTAATATATAGATAATTGAACCAAGATTAGATATTTAAAATAAAATGATCACAAAATAGTTTTAAAAGTAAAACGAGGTTTAGAGAATGTAGAAGATAAAATGGCACAAATGATCACAATTAGGAATTGAATTCTATAATAGCCTAATTTACCAAACGTATATTCTACACACCTTGGATCCTACCAACATGGGAAAACAAAATAACATATTTTCTTAGAAAAATTACTCGATTTATCCATGCCTAGACTTCAATAAATCATTGGCTAAATTACATGACCTATTAAGCAATCTTAACTACCCAACGGTCAAATCAAATAAGGGACTCCTAGTCCTAATCATCCTCCTAAATCAATTCAATCCTAATGTGAATGAGCATTTCCTAGTCGCAGGCTGGCAGTAGCACGACTAATATGGTAATACCACGAGTTCATAATTATTTCAAAGGCTGACCTACATAGGCCACCACAAAAGCTTGTCACGATCCGCACCCGCTTTTCGGGAAACGAGTGCGTGTCCAAGCCAGCCTACGCCATAGAGTCGGCGGTAGAACGCTGTCAAGCCCGCAATAAATAAATGCTCAAAATAAACTTTATTGCTCATTCATATTTCTAAATTGATTACAATATTTATATTAAAAGAAAGTACAAGGTTCTTACAATTAATGTCAATAATATCATATCTATCTAATTTCTAGGTTTTTGCCTACAAGTACACCCGTATCTCCCAAAGCTAAGAGAAGCCATAGCTAACCTAAAAAATGTTGGTTTTCAGTCAGGAATGGAACAAGCACATAAACCGACGGCAATACAAAATTCAATAGAATTTACAAGACATGAAAATAACATATGTGAAATTAAACTAGAGAGTAACTGATGTCATGGCATGTCTAGAAAGCAAGTAGGTAACTCTATAACAAGATGCATCAACTGGAGAAACATGTAACTAGGATGGCATGGCAAGTGGTGAAGAAAATAAGAAAAATAAGTAAAAGACAACTATCTATGTATTTCAAAATATCTTGTTCGACATGTGGACGGCTAAGGGGTAAATTCGGTACCCAGTGTGACTGATATCTGACAAGAATAGACATTTTGGGGATGTTTCTGGGTAGTCCACATATGTACTAAGATATTTTTCCTCCCAGCTATTAATCATGGAATCCAGTCGCAAGCATGGTAATCATGTAAAAGACAGTCACGAAGTATAAACAAATTCATGATACTAATCCGTGTAACAACGTGTCATCAAGCAAGAGAGCATATGTATAAACATGAAATGGAAAAATACTATGAATCGAAAGCAATAAGAAAGTGCACTTGCCTGAATCCTTGCACAAACCGTAGTCACAATTCGAGGATGAGAGGATCATCGATCTAGAAGCTGTTAACCTATAACATATATCGTACCACGAACCATGCACGAAAACCACAAGTCAATTCTAAGGTTCTAGTTCTAAATTCATGGAATAAGTGGCTAATGTGTTACTAATATAGTAATAGTTAATTCTAAAATAAATTACTTAAAAACCTAATTTAACCTAATAATAATTTGAATATAATCTAAACATGCAAGTTTGGCCATAAAAAGTCATATTTCCAATTTTGGAAACCATGGCATGCAAATCGAGACGTACCATTGACTATCTAATCAAACATCATGAACTCAAGGTTTTGAAAGTTCACCTTGGTAGATTTCAGCACCACGAGTGCTCTGGAATCAACCGTACTGCAAATTCATGTTTTGGTCAAAAGAATCACCGTTATGGCTAATCGTGACCAAAATGGTGATTCACCGATCAATTTTAAATTCAACAAAATAACTAAAATACTAGATGAACGAATTAATTTCTGGGAAAAATATATGTCATAGAGCTCTGTGTTAGCTTTCCGAAACTTTAAATGGTTCATGATTTTGATTTTCGGTCGTCCCAAAATCTCGAAAACACCGAAATATGTCAAGTTTCGGACAACCGACACTCTAAGAATTTTACAGAAATTAAGGTTCAGAGATAATAAAAATAAATTAGATATTCGAAAAGTATACCTCAATACAAATCCAACAAAAAAACGGCACAAAAAAAGGAGGTTGGAGTTGAAAAAAATCGTCTCGGGAAGTCGGAATTCTCCATGGAATCAAAACTCAAAATTCGGCAGAAATAAACTAGGGTTTTGAAAAAAGAATGTATATAAAGAGAGCAGCCAAAGAGGCGGTTACTATAGCATTGGCGCCGACAGGTGGGCCCCCCCTGGGTTGATGAATGTGTAATTTTTATTTAATTCAGAAAATTATTTAAAGTCCAAATAAATTAAAATAAATTGCAGAAAATTTCCAAAAAATATTTCTAAGTTTCTAGAATCTAAATAAAATATTTTAACATAAAATATTATCGTAAGACCTCACAGTAAATTCTAAAAGCCTATAAAATATGAAATATGTAGGTTTCAATTATCTACAAATTTCCAAAAATTATAAATAAAACTTGAAAAATCCTACAATATTCTAGAAAATATTTTTAGTCATCTAGAGCCCAAATAAAAATATTTGGTCCAGAAATATCCCCGAATGACCTTATAGTAAATCCTGAAAGTCCTTAAAAATAATAAACCCTTAAATACTATATACCTAAAAATATCCAAAAATTATAGAAAAATATAAAATAGCTAAATAATACATATATAAGCCATCTAGAGGCCTTATGACCAAAATATGGTCATAGCTCACATATAAGCTAAGGAATAAACCCTAATGATCATAAGAGTTAATCATAAACCAATAAAATAATAATAGTAGTAGTAATAATAATAATAATAATAATAATAATAATAATAATAATAAAATTGGGGAGTGGGCTAAAAATCTACCCACCGTAGAAAAATTTTGTCTACGAAATTTCGGAGGATACGATTAAGAATCAACAGCTAGATAAGATTAGGAATATAGCAGAAGAAAATCAAATAGGTTTTAAAATTGTTAGGAGCCAAATTATGTTCCAAAAATAGAATGAGAAGATAGAAAGGTTCAAGAAATAAAGAATAAGAATAAGAAATAAATCAATAGTTATATGCCAAAAGGATGCAGTATCTATAATATTCAAAAACCACATATATACATGAAGTCACTTAACCAAAAATTTATGCCCCGCCAGTGTACATCTGGCTGTACTAAACCCTTGGTATTATGATTCAAATATAATATGGTATCGAACACTCTATCAACTCTATCCAACATTGACACAGTAAATCAAAGGATTAAATAATGCAACTAGGATATAGTTTTAGTAATATTTGACAAACTTCGCATACTTGAAATTATTTCAACTTAGGGGTCATGCCATGCCAGTACGTTGCTGACTGCAGTGAATCCGCAGTCTCCATAATTCAAATAAATGGGGATAGTGCGCATCTGCCTTACCATGTAAGTCATCGAAAATTATTTCAACTATATCCATAAGTGTCACGACCCGCACCTACTGTGAGGGTACGAGTACGTAACAGCGCCCAGCCTACGCCACAGTGTCGACAGTAGAACGCTGTCCTAGGTCAATCATCTAACAATATATAAGGTACCTGTACAGTATATACACTCCGAATGGAGGTGACATAGCAATACAATCTCAATCACATCTCCGGTAGAATACGATAAAGATAGATAGACACGAACAGAAGAAAATCCACAGAGATACAATCCAGATAAAGACTAAGTGTCTATGATAACATCTCTACAACATCCAATGCAATAACTCCCAATATATACAATAATGTATCAATAAGAAAAACGAGTAAGAGTCTAAGCTATCTATACTAAGCAAGGGGTATCATCCTCAGCAGCTGCCTGAACCTCCCCAGGGGTCCAGGTCGCGAGTGTCATCTAGGCAAGCTCCAAGGTAAGGGGTGCCGGGTTCCTCATCATCCTCTGTAAAATTTTCAACAGGTCCAGTCAGGACGGGAGCGAGCACAATACATCTCACGCAGATCATAACAGGTTAGAGAATATAAACATGCAATAGAGTACGATACATGAAACTGAAAGAAATATACGATGTAAACAGAGAGAGAACTGTAATAGAAATATCTACTATAAGTAGAGAGCTACCAGTGACTAGTGATTTAGAGTACAAAGTCGACATGTGAATGGCTTAATTTGCACATGGCTATACTAAAGAGGCGTACATGGCTATACTACTTTGGAATTGTTCACATGACTATTTATACTCCTCCATACCCCAATCAATACACAAGGATCTAGACAAGTTATGTTACGTACATGGTTTTCACATGAAGCCCATAGATGGGTGCACATGAAGTATACATGAGAGCTCAAACATGAGTGCACATAAAGTTCACATGGGGGCCCATAAATGGGTGCACATGAAATTCACATGAAGGCTCATAAATGAGTGCACATGAAATATAGGTTATACATGAGATTCATGAGAAACATGACCGAACATGATAGCACATGAGAGTACACAAGCGAGACCGAACGAGCATGAAGCACATGATAACATGAATAACATGAGAGCGAAGAATACACGATGTACATAAAACACACGACATGATGTATCCGATGCTCCCGAGGGGGATAACATCTCAATGTAGGGATCCATATAGTACCAATCCGTGATAATATCATGACAGCATCAAATAAGGTAAACTAGAGCAGGAATATAATTCTAAGCAAGTTATGAAATGAACGGAGAATGTACTCACCTCGTATCTGAATGTCTGAAGTAAATGTACTGTCCGAGATGAGGTACCTGACTCCTATTTAGAGCAACACAAGTCAAGATGTATACAGGAGATGATAAATATAATTTACTATGCATCTGCATGCTGTCTAGGTCAAAATAGACTAAAGTCATCCCTTGGTCAACTCCAGTTAACTATACTAGTCAAGGCTAAGTCAACTAGGTCAAACTTAACCCAAACAAGTCTGATAAGTCTCACTAGGCCTAACCAAGCCTAGTCTAGCAATCATACCATCACAATGCTATACAAGCTATCAAACCTATAATTCACACATATATTTTATATACCACATTATTCATGCCTATATTGTATTACCTATATTACCTATCATTCCTGCCTACCTTGCATACATCCATTCTCAAGTCATACAAGTCACCAAACATACAATTTGCATACAAATAAGCATGTATAAGCTATACCTATATGACATGATACTCATATATATGAATATATATATATATATATATATATATATATATATATATATATATATGCCCTAATATACTAGGCAACCATGTATATATATATATATAGATAGGGAACAACAAAATAAATATGTGTGTGTGTGTGAAATGGTGTCCTTGCTTTACAGTGTGCAACAGGGAACTCTCAGGTTCATGCCAATATGTGAGGGGCTGTGTGTAGGCTGATATGGAGTAGGTTTTGGACTGGTTTGGGCATGTTATGGACTGGGTTTGTGGACTGCTATTAGGACAGCAATTGGGCCTAATATTTGGGGGTGTAATGGACAGGATTCAAGGGTTTAAGGACAGGTTACTAGGAGCTAATGGGGACTGCTATATGCTGATTTCAGGGACTGGTTTAGGACAGCATCATGCTGGTTTAGGGCCTTCTAGATAGCTGTGTATAGGACTGCTTGTATCAGGTTTTTAGGGGACTGAAATGTGGTGTTATGAAGGGTGGTTTGGGACTGGATTGAGGCAAGAAATATAGACTATGTTTGGGAGTGCTTATAGGCTGATTAAGGACAGCAAATGTGAACTGATTTTAGGGTGAAACATGGACTGAAATCAGGATTGTTATGGGCTATTTAGGGACTGAATTTGAGGGCTAATGACAGGTCTTTAGGGACTGAAGTTGGGGCATGAATGGGATGAATTTCAGGATTCAATGACAGTCCACATATATTAGTGTAAGCATTCATTAGCAACTAGGAAGCAAGCAAAATCCAGCAAAGAAGGGAATGAACTCAGTGATGTGTGTGTAAAATTAAACTGTGTACAGGGGAGTCATGTGTGTGTGTGTAAATCTGTAAGCAAGAGTGTGTGATCACAGATGTGTAGATGTGTGTGATGGCATTACAGTTGTGCAACAGGGTCAATATCAGGTTAGTGTATATGAGCATATACATGTGGGTATTAGACACAGGTTCCAGGTTCCAACAGTGGAGAGTGTAGTATGGATAACAGTAGATACAGGGATGTACATCACTGGAAAACAAGTGACAACTTAATCAATCCCAGAAAAATATTATTCATAAAAATCCCAAACAAAATGACAGTACATGCTATCAATCCAATTTTAATATACAATTTCCATTCAAACTCAGGTATTCATATTTGTAAAACTGGAAAAATCTCAGGAATTAGTTTTTACAACAATCCTAAAGCCAATTTGTACAAAAATCAGAAAGCAATGTATCAATAATAGTTTCAGTCCAACTCACAATCGAAAATCCATTTTGAAATGCAAAAACCAAATCCAAATCTTGCAATTCAACTAATAGAGATTATCAAACATGTCTAGGACCTAAAATGATAATTAAATCATAATTTAAACAATTAAAATAGGAAATTAACACTGAAAAATAGGATCTGAACACAGCGTATCAGTCCCTCATGGGAAACTAATTTTCGAACATGAAAAACACATTAATATATAGGAATAAGAGTTGGTAATTAACCTTCTTTATGTGCACATGGTGTATGCTTAAAATTGTGTCCAAACCCTGACACAAACGTGTCCAAACTCGTACGAACCCAACAGTGTACAGGACACTGCACAACTATGAACCCGTACGCGGTCAAATGCGTGTCCGACACGATACGGGAGTGTCTCAAACTCTGAGGACCTCGTGTCAGTGGCTGCCCCTAGGGCTGTGTCAAATATTAGGTGTCCACGTATCCTACAGCTCCTGCACGAACCCGCTGGTAGTAGGACAGTGCAGCTTGCACGCGCACGGGCGTGTCCACGTGCTCGACACGGCACCAAAATAACAAGACACAAGCTCAGACACTTAGAAACCCCTAAGTGACACCAAAATATAATTTCCTATTCAAACACATTCTGAAAACTCGTTCGAAATGCCCTTTGTGGCATTTCGTCGAACACCTACGCTGGTTACTGATACGTGTCCGATACGGACACGTACAGGACACGAAATCGAGCAAACCCTGTTCCTACAGCACAAGGACACCTAGGGCTTGGTGTTTATGCAAGGAAAACCTAATTTAGTGGAAGAATAGGATTATACCTATGTGTGTTCTTCAACATAAAAAGCCTCTTAAAATGAGCTCTCCAAAAGCCACCAAAATCTCCAAATTGATTCAATCCTGTGATATGGCTCCATAAACAGCAGGAGAACATTGATTAGAACACTATGGAAGAAACCCCAATAAAAATGGAGCTTTATTGATTAAACTATGAAGAAAATAGAATGGAGGCTCACCTAGTTCTTAGAAAAAATGATAGAATAATGGAAAGAGGCACAAATTTCTAAAAGGATATTATATAGGCAAGGGGGGTTCTTGGCTGGCCACTTTAGCTAGGGTTAGGGTTTTTAGGATGCATCTAAGGGCTACCAATGAATCATGACTATTGAGTGGCCTAGAATCTAGGGCTCTTTCCTAGTTAAGTTGCAACCCTCTCACTAAGCTAAACATGACTCAAACCATTTAACCAATACTAACTAATCCTCAAAGTGGCTAACTAGACAAGTTATGACTAATCTAGGTTAGGTCCAATCTAGGTTAGGCTAACCAAAACCACATGGCAATAAATAAGCTAGTATTTAAATCACACCATTCAATAAATCATTTTAAATCCCTAATAAAATATATTAAATTCAAATAATTCAAAAATGACAAAATACTCTCAAACTAAAAATGATAAATAAAATACCCTAATCACATGGCTAGGCTTTAGGGTAGACAGCCTCTACGGTTTTACTAGCAAAATACCAAAATCACAAGTCATGATTTTAAATAGTTTTAAAATAATTAAAAATCGTATTATTATTTAAATATCATAACTAATTAAATCAAAACAAAAAATTTCAAAATTACCCTCATTTTAGAAACTGGGTGTTACAATAAGAATTTCAAAGGAACTTCTATAAATTCAAACAAGTCGATCATGATAACAAAATGTAAGTATCTGTCCTTGAATAAAAGTATCAGTTTTGAAAACAAAACAATCGTAAAATGAACGAAGACGACTTGAATTAATATATAGATAATTGAACCATGATTAGATATTTAAAATAAAATGATCGCAAAATAGTTTTGAAAGTAAAACGAGGTTTAGAGAAGGTAGAAGATAAAATGGTGCAAATGATCAAATTTAGGAATTGAATTCTATGATGGCCTAACTTACCAAACGTATATTCTACACACTTGGATCCTACAAACATGTCAAAACAAAATAACATATTCTCTTAGAAAAATTCCTCGATTTATCCATGCCTAGACTTCAATAAATCATTGGCTAAATTACATGACCTATTAAGCAATCTTAACTGCCCACTACCCAACGATCAAATCAAATAAGGGACTCCTAGTCCTAGTCATCCTCCTAAATCAATTCAATCCTAATGTGAATGAGCATTTCCTAGTCGCAGGCTCATAGTAGTACGACTAATATGGTACTACCACGAGTTCGCATAATTATTGTAAAAGCTGACCTACATGGACCACCACAAAAACTTGTCATGACCCACACCCGCTTTTCGGAATACGAGTGCGTGTCAATGCCAGCCTACACCGTAAAGTCGACGGTAGAACGATGTCAAGCCCGCAATAAATAAATGCTTAAAATAAACTTTATTGCTCATTCATATTTCTAAATTTATTACAATATTTATAACATTTATATTTAAAGAAAGTACAAGGTTCTTACAATTTATGTAAATGATACCACATCTATCTAATTTTTAGGTTTCTGCCTGCAAGTACACCCGTATCTCCCAAAGCTAAGTGAAGCCACAACTAACCTAGAAAATGTTGGTTTCCAGTCAGGAATGGAACAAGCACACAAATCGACGACAATGTGAAAATACAATAGAATTCACAAGACATGAAAATAATATATGTGAATTACAACTAGAAAGTAACTAATGTCATGGCATGTCTAGAAAACAAGTAGGTAACTCCACAACAAGATATATCAACTGGAGAAACATGTAACTAGGATGTCATGGCAAGTGGTGAAGAAAACAAGGAAAACAAGTAAAAGACAACTATCTATGTCTTTTAAAATATCTTGTTCGACATGTGGATGACTAAGGGGTAAATTCGGCACCCCGCCCATGAATTGTGCGACTGCTATCTGACAAGAATAGACATTTTAGGAATATTTCTGGGTAGTCCACATGTGTACTAAGATATTTCTCCGCCCAGCTAGTAGTCATTGGAATCCAGTTACAAGCATGGTAATCATGTAAAAGACAGTCACAAAGTATAAAAAAATCCATGATACTAATCTGTATGAAAACGTGTCATCAAGCAAGAGAGCATATGTATAAATATGAAATAGAAATCTACTATGAATCGAAAGCAATCAGAAATTGCACTTGCCTGAACCCTTGCACAAACCGTAGTCATAAGTCGAGGATGAGGGGATCATCGATCTAGAAGCTGTCAACCTATAACATAAATCGTACCACGAACCATGCACGACAACCACAAGTCAATTCTAAGGTTCTAGTTCTTAATTCATGGAATAAGTGCCTAATGGGTTACTAATCTAATAATAGCTAATTCTGACATAAATTACTTAAAAACCTAATTTGACATAATAATAATCTGAATATAATCTAAACATGCAAGTTTTGCCATAAAAAGTCATGTTTCCAATTTTGGAAACCATGACATACAAATCGAGACGTACCATTGACTATCTAGTCAAACATCATGAACTCAAGATTTTGAAAGTGCACCTTGGTAGATTTCAGTGCCAAGAGTGCGCTGGAATCAACCGTGCCGTAAATTCATGTTTTGGTTGAAAGATATCGCCGTTATGGCTAATCGTGACCAAAACAGTGATTTATCGATCAATTCTAAGTTCAACAGAATAATAAAATAATAGATGAACGAATTAATTTCTGGGAAAAATATATTTCGTAGAGATCTTTGTTAGCTTTCCAAAACTTCAAACGGTTCATGATTTCGATTTTCGGTCCTCCCAAAATCTCAAAAACATCGAAGCGTGTCAAGTTTCGGACAACCGACACTCTACGAATTTTACAGAAATTAAGGTTCAGAGATAATAAATATAAATTAGATATTCGAAAAGTATACCTCAATAGGAATAAAAAAAGGCAGGCAAAAAGGAGGTCGGAGTTGACGAAAATTGTCTCGGGAAGTCGGAATTCTCCTTGGAATCAAAACTCAAAATTCGACAAAAATAAACTAGGGTTTCGAAAAAAGAATATATATATATATAAAGAGAGCAGCCAAAGAGGCGGTTACTGTAGCCTTGGCACGGATAGGTGGGCCCCCCTGGGTTGATGACTGGGTAATTCTTTATTTAATTTAAAAAATTATTTTAAGTCCAAATAAATCAAAATAAATTGCAAAAAATTCCAGAAAATTCTTAGAAAATATTTCAAAGTTTCTAGAATCTAAATAAAATATTTTAACATAAAATATTATCGTGTGACATCACAATAAATTCTAAAAGCCTATAAAATATAAATTCTATAGGTTTTAATTATCTACAAATTTCCAAAAATTCTAAATAAATCTAGAAAAATCCTGCAATATTCTAGAAAATATTTTTAGTCATCTAGAGCCAAAATAAAAATATTTGATCTAGAAATACCCCCGAATGACCTTATAATAAATCATGAAACTCCTTATAAATAATAAACCCTTAAATACTAAATACCAAAAAATATCCAAAAAAATAGCTAAATAATACATATATAAGCTATCTAGAGGCCTTATGACCATAATATGGTCATAGCTCACATATGAGCTAAGGAATAAACCCTAATGATCATAAGAGTTAATCATAAACCAATAAAATAATAATAATAATAAAACCGGGGAGGGGGCTTACAAATCTACCCACCTTAGAAAAATTTCATCCTCGAAATTCGGAGGATATGATTTAGAATCAACATCTAGATAAGATTAGGAATGTAGCAGAAGAAAATCAAATAGGTTTTAAAGATTGTTAGGAGCCAAATAATGTTTCAAAAATAGAAGGATAAGATAGAAAGGTTCAAGAAATAAAGAAAAAAGAATAAGAAATAAATCAATAGTCATATGCCAAAAGGATGCAGTATCTATAATATTCAAAAACGACATGTATACATGAAGTCACTCAACCAAAAATTTATGCCCCGCTAGTGTACATCTAGCTGTACTAAACCCTTGGTATTTTGACTCAAATATAATATGGTATCGAACACTCTATCAAATCTATCCAATGTTGACACAATAAATCAAAGGATCAAATAATGCAACTAGGATATAGTTTTAGTAATATTTGACAAACTTCGCATACTTAAAATTATTTCAACTTAGGGGTCATGCCACGCCAGTACTTTGCTGACTGCAGTGAACCCGCAGTCTCCATAATTCAAATAAATAGGGATAGTGCGCATCTGCCTTACCATTGTAGGTCATCGAAAATTAGTTCAACTATATCCATAAGAATTTCAAAGGAACTTCTATAAATTCAAACAAGTCGATCATGATAAGAAAATGTAAGTATCTGTCCTTGAATAAAAGTATCAGTTTTAAAAACAAAATGATCGCAAAATGAATGAAGACGACTTGAATTATTATATAGATAATTGAACCAAGATTAGAAATTTAAAATAAAATGATCGTAAAATAGTTTTGAAAGTAAAAAGAGGTTTAGAGAAGGTAGAAGATAAAATGGCATAAATGATCAAAATTAGGAATTGAATTCTATGATGGCCTAACTTACAAAACGTATATTTTATACACCTTAGATCCTACCAACATGTCAAAACAAAATAACATATTCTCTTAAAAAAAATTCTCGATTTATCCATGCCTAGACTTCAATAAATCATTGGCTAAATTACATGACCTATTAAACAATCTTAACTACCCAACGGTCAAATCAAATAAGGGACTCCTAGTCCTAGCCATCCTCTTAAATCAATTCAATCCTAATGTGAATGAGCATTTCCTAGTCGCAGGCTCGTAGTAGTACGAATAATATGGTGCTACCACGAGTTCGCATAATTATTGCGAAGGCTGACCTGCATGGGCCACCACAAAAATTTGTCACGACCCGCACCCGCTTTTCGGGATACGAGTGCGTGTCCAATCCAGCCTACGCCACAAAGTCTGCGGTAGAATGCTGTCAAGCCCACAATAAATAAATACTCAAAATAAACTTTATTGCTCATTCATATTTCTAAATTGATTATAACATTTATAACATTTATATTTAAAGAAAATACAAGGTTCTTACAATTAATGTCAATAATATCACATCTATCTAATTTCTAGGTTTCTGCCTGCAAGTACACCCGTATCTTCCAAAGCTAAGAGAAGCCACAGTTAACCTGAAAATTATTGGTTTCCAGTCAGGAATGGAACAAGCACACAAACCGACGGCAATACAAAAATATAATATAATTCACAAGATATAAAAATAACATATATGAAATGAAACTAGAGAGTAACTGATGTCATGGCATGTCTAGAAAGCAAGTAGGTAACTCCATAACAAGACGTATCAACTGGAGAAACATGTAACTAGGATGTCATGGCAAGTGGTGAAGAAAATAAGAAAAACAAGTAAAAGACAACTATCTATGTGTTTTGAAATATCTTGTTCGACATGTGCACGGCTGAGGGGTAAATCCGGTACCCCGTACGTAAATTGTGCGACTGCTATCTGACAAGAATAGACATTTTGGGGATGTTTCTACATAGTCCATATTGTACTAAGTTTTCGGCCCAGCTAGTACTCATGGAATCCAGTCGCAAGCATGGTAATCATGTAAAAGATAGTCGCAAAGTATAAACAAATCCATGATACTAATCCGTATAATAATGTGTCATCAAGCAAGAGAGCATATATATAAACATGAAATGGAAAACTACTATGAATCGAAAGCAATCAGAAAGTGCACTTGTATGAATCCTTGCACAAACCGTAGTCACAAGTCGAGGATGAGGGGATCGTCGATCTAGTAGCTATCAACCTATAATATATATCGTATCATGAACCATGCACGAAAACCATAAGTCAATTCTAAGGTTCTAGTTCCAAATTCATGGAATAAGTGGCTAATGGGTTAATAATCTAATAATAGTTAATTCTGAAATAAATTACTTAAAAACCTAATTTAACTAGTAATAATATGAATATAATCTAAACATGCAAGTTTGGCCATAAAAAGTCATGTTTCCAATTTTAGAAACTATGACATGCAAATCGAGATGTACCATTGACTATCTAGTCAAACGTCATGAAATCAAGGTTTTGAAAGTGCACCTTGGTAGATTTCAGTGCCACGAGTGCACTGGAATCAACCGTACTGCAAATTCACGTTTTGGTCAAAAGATATCGTCGTTATGGCTAATTGTGACCAAAATGGTGATTCACCGATCAATTCTGAGTTCAACAGAATAACTAAAATATTCGATGAACGAATTAATTTCTGAAAAAAATATTTATCGTAGATCTCTGTGTTAGCTTTCCGAAACTTTAAATAGTTCATGATTTCGATTTTCGGTCCTCCCGGAATCTTGAAAACACCGAAACGTGTCAAGTTTCGGACAACCGACACTCTACGAATTTTACAGAAATTAAGGTTCAGAGATAATAAAAAAAAAATTATATATTCGAAAAGTATACCTCAATAAGAATCCAACAAAAAAATATTACGCAAAAAGGAGGTCGGAGTTGACGAAAATCGTCTCGGGAAGTCGAAATTCTCCTTGGAATCAAAACACAAAATTCGGCTGAAGTAAACTAGGGTTTCAAAAAAAGAATATATATATATATATATATATATATATATATATATATATATAAAGAGAGCAGCCAAAGAGGCGATTACTCTAGCATTGGCGCCGATAGGTGGCCCCCCCCGGGTTGATGATTGGGTAATTCTTTATTTAATTCAAAAATTATTTAAAAGTCATTTTAAGTCCAAATAAATCAAAATAAATTGCAGAAAATTCCACAAAATTCCCAAAAAATATTTCTAAGTTTCTAAAATCTAAATAAAATATTTTAACATAAAATATTATCGTGTGACCTCACAGTAAATTCTAAAAGCCTATAAAATATAAATTCTATAGGTTTTAATTATCTACAATTTCCAAAAAATCTAAATAAATCTAGAAAAATCTTGCAATATTCTAGAAAATATTTTTAGTCATCTAGAGCCCAAATAAATATATTTGGTCCAGAAATACCCCCGAATGACCTTATAGTAAATCCTGAAAGTCCTTAAAAATAATAAACCCTTAAATACTAAATACCTAAAAATATCCAAAAATTATAGAAAAATATAAAATAGCTAAATAATATATATATAAGCTATCTAGAGGCCTTATGACCATAATATGGTCATAGCTCACATATGAGCTAAGGAATAAACCCTAATGATCATAAGAGTTAATCATCAACCAATAAAATAATAATAATAATAATAATAATAATAATAATAATAATAATAATAATAATAATAATAACAATAATAATAATAATAATAATAATAATAATAATAACAATAATAATAATAATAATAATAAAAATAATAACAATAATAAAATCGAGGAGTGGGCTCGAGGATATCGAGCGAATCATGAGGGTGTCCCGCCTTGTCTAGGACTTGAAGATTGTCACTTCCCATTCCCAGAATACGTATTTTTAGAATGCATGTATTGTTTAAATGTAAATATTTTATATTTATCATGTATTGCTCTGTATTTAAATCCCTTTAATTTTATGTTAATTAATTTCTTGCAATTTCATTTCTGCACTTTTTATTCTGCTTTTATATACTGCTTTAGCTTTGCTATGGGTTTGGCTCAGATTGGTTTAATTATGTTGGTTCATCATGAACCGAAAATAAACCCCCACCTACCACCACCCCATTTAAAGCCCCAAACCCTTTCTCTCTCTTCATTACTTCTTCTCATTATTCTTCTTCTTCCTCCTAACTCTCCCACCAACCTAGGAGAGCAAGGCAAGTGCCAACTTGCTTCCTGATGGATCCCCATTATTATTGTTCTATCATCTTCCTTATTTGATTCTAAGTCTCTTTAGTACTTAGCATTTTTAATTTTCATGGCTTATTTGTTGTATATCTAAGTTTGATACATTTTCGGGTTTCTTAGGTTTTGATCTAGTAAACTTTATTATCTTTAAGTTTTGATGGTTACATGTTGTAGAGAATTTCGTTCTACCCAATTTTAACCTATGGAAGTCCATATTTGGGCTTGGGATGAAGGATTTATGGAGCTTGGAAGCAATGGCTTCCATGGTTCGGTTCTCAGAAAAAATTGGAGAGGAAGAACAGCCACAGCGCATGAGATTATTTATTTCCCAATCATTTCCCACAGCGCATGAGATTATTTATTTCTCAATCATTTCCACAGCGCATGAGATTATTTATTTCCCAATCATTTCCCACAGCGCATGAGATTATTTATTTTCCAATCATTTCCCACAGCGCATAAGATTATTTATTTTCCAAATCATTTCCCATAGCGCATGAGATTTATTTTCCACAGCCGCATGAATCTTTCTTCCTCAGGCGCATGATATTATTTATTACCCAAATTATTTCCCACAGCGCATGAGATTTATTTTCCACTGCCGCATGAATCTTTCTTCCTCAAGCGCATGAGATTATTTATTTCCCAATCATTTCCCACAGTGCATGAGATTTATTTCCTACAGCCGCATGAATCTTTATTCCTCAGGCGCATGAGATTATTTATTTCCCAATCATTATTTCCCAATTATTATTTAATTCCCAATTTTTATTTCTCGAATTTGGCATTAATTAACATTGATTGTTATCTTGATTAATTATTGATCATGCGTTCCTAGATGGAACTAAGAGACTGGCTAGTCGTCTTATTGAATTAAATGGAATAAGACACGTTCATATTTGTAATCGATTGGCCAATCCCGAATATTGACATATAGATACATGCAGGCTACAATTATTTATTTATTTTACGAAAGCAGCATGTGTACTCTATGGTCAAGGCATAATTATTCTGTGGTTAGTTTTAATTGTTGTATTACGCTATGTAAGACCTACAACCTAACCGCACATGTATCGTTGTAGAGTTACGCATATCGTACTTTGTACGGAAGTACTCATTCTGAAATGACCATGATCCACGGCATGGGATTTCACTTAACATAGAGGCTACTAAGTTAAATAAAATAATAATTGCATGGAGAAAATGGATCTCCGAGTTCTTATATGGCAGCCCTTTTTGGGACTATTAGCGCCCAACAGGACGGCTGGTTCCCACAGATACTACAATTCTGCCACACGGGCAGGAGCGATATCTGCTTATATTATTATATATTGTATATTGATGACGGGCGTCCCGCTGGGACTCGTCTAATTCATGATTGGCGTAATTGATTGATTGGATTGACTAGCCTTGCTTGTCCATAGTAAGAACTGAGAAATCCTTATTGCATAATTCCAGGATAACTTGGGACTCACAGTAGCAAGCCGTAGTAGTTGTATGGCCGGTTAAACTGTTGTTTGTGTACTGTACCTACTCTGTTAACTAACTAAGATGATCAGAGCGTCGAGACATGACGGGCCAACCTCTGTCCTTGTTTGGTTGGGAGGTTGGTTCGAAGTGTCGTGACATTATATGAATCCTAGTAGCAAGCAGAGATCTATATATCCTATTCTCTTATTACTGGTTTTAATTTCTCATATCGTGCTTCCTTGCGGTACTTGCTATTAGAGGTCTAACCTCTCTGGTTTTGCATGGCCAGATTTAGAGCCGGTTCCTGAGGACTCAGCTTACCTCTACCTCCAAGATGGTCAATACTAGAGGAATGATCGCAAGAGGACTCGAGTGGGTTCCTTACTTCCCCGCTCGTTTTGTTAATTACTTTACATTTTTCTGCTTGGCACCGACATGTTAGTCGGATAGTCTTGCACTTACTTTTACATAATTATAATTAAGTCAGACTGCAGCTGATAACAATTGTGTATATATTGCTATATCATCTGGCTATGTTTTATAAAGCCAGATCTTAAGAACATTTTGACTAAGCATTTGGGATGCCTTATTGCTTTATCTTAAATGTTCTCTGTTATTGCTTCTTGTCTGAATGATTAAGACAATAGATGTGAAGTGACGATAGAGAGACTTTCATGTAGTATGTACCCCCTTCTCTTTTAGACAGCATTGATCGTATTATACGGTATTCATCTACACGTAATACGTAGCTGGCTGAGTCATTCCCCCGCTCTCCAGTATTCTGGTTCTGGGGCGTGACAAAGATTGAGGCAGTAGGGCTGCAACTACTCGATATCACTCGCGGCTAGTTTCAGAATGAGCCAGCTCTTGCTGGAGAGGGTCACACTTGGGCCGAATTTAAGGACGTCTTCAAAAAGAAGGTTTTTCTTCTACCGATAGGCTGGATTTGGCCAGACAGTTCCAGAACCACCATCAAGGTAGCGTGTCAGTCGAGGAGTAATACGTAGCTGGCTGAGTCATTCCCCCGCTCTCCAGTATTCTGGTTCTGGGGCGTGACAAGGTTTTAGTGGTGGCCCATGCAGGTCTGATTTCAGACTTGTGGGGTGTTTTAATTTATAGGATATCTCAATCACACATGTTTCCCCTTGATCTTCTGATTCGTTATTCTCGATTCTAGCTTGACATTTCGGTATCCTTTGACTTCATTAATCTTCCATGTCTGACCATTTGATTGTTCTCTTGTCCCTTTTCTTAGGGCACTTCGTCCGCATCTGTCGGGACTGGACAGCAGCAACAAGGGCAACATGGACAACATGACCAGGTTGGTCAGCTACAAGGACCAGTACTACCTCAAGAGACTATCCAAGAAGAAGTGATAGTGGAACCAGCAGCTGGACCGCAGTATCCGGAGGTTCCACCACCACCAACAGTTCCACCTACCCCTGCGGAAATGGACATACCGGCTCTTCTGGAGATCATGAAAGGGATGATGGCTACTCAGCAACATCAGATGTTAGCCCAGCAGCGCATGCATGCTCAGTTGCAGGAGCAGAACGTATTACTCAACCAAGGATTGCAGACGGCTTTAGAAAGAGGGGCGAGGATAGATTCAGGTGCGTCAGCCAGGTTTTACAAGTACAACCCCCGCCGTTTCGAAGGCACGGAGGATGCCATCTCAACAGATGCATGGCTTAAGGATATTGAGGCTATTTTGACAGCCGCTAAGGTGTCGGTAGAAGAACGCGTGGATCCGGTGAAGTTGTTACTTCAGGATCTCGTACGTGATTGGTGGGAATCAGAGGAGGTAGGCATCAGACGTCCTGTTGCTTGGGACGATTTTACAATAAGATTCAAGACAAAGTACTATAGAGTTGTGGCGCAGTTTGAGCTACAACAGAAGTTTATAAACCTTAGACAGGCTGGCAAGACTGTAGATGCTTATGCAGCAGAGTTCTGCAGATTGAGTAGGTTCGCCCCAGAGATGGTAGCAACAGAGAGCCAGAGGGCTATGAGGTTCCAGCAAGGGTTTCATCTTGAGCTCTTGCAGTTGATAGAGGGGCACAATTATCAGACTTTCGATGAGATATTGACGGCTACTCGGAGGCATGAGATCACCACTCAGAGGATCACGGCAAGGACTGGAGGTCAGAAGAGATCACACAGTCAGATTGAAGGAGGAGGGGGAGCAGCTCTCGAACAATAGCACCGTCCCCTGGCATTCGTATTCACGATGTAGCAATACGAGGGCTAGCACCACCCAGGCAGTAGCAACAGCAACAGAGAAAGAACCAGCAACCCCCAGCAGGCTGTACTTATTGCGGGAAGATAGGGCACACTAGAGATGTGTGTCGGACATTGAACGGGCAGTGTTTGATATGTGGGAATCCAGATCATCGGGTTACCATATGTCCCAAGAATTTGAGGTCAGGAGCAGTACAACAGTTTCCTACTCTGCCAGCACCAGGGACAGGACAGTATCGAGGGCCAGCGGTAGCAATGAGGCCGTTGGCACAGCGCCCGTTTATGACACAGGCTTAAATATTTTGCAGTAGGGACTGCCGATGCAGCAACACCAGCATAGACCACCCCAACATCACCAAGGCAGGGGCCAGCAGCAGCACCAGGCTAGGCCGCAGCTTGGAAACCAGCAAGGAGGTCGAGGGCATGCATTCACTCTGTCCTTGGAAGAGGCATTGGCATCGGAAGATGTTGTGGCAGGTAACATTCTTGTCGCCTCTTATCCTACAGTAGCATTGTTTGATTCGGGAGCATCACACTCATTTATATCTGTACAATTTGCAACACGGCTAGGAATGGAATTTGCGGCATTGCCAGGGAGGTTGAATATACTCACTGGCAATGGGCTCGTAGGAGTTAGTAGAGTTATTCTAGCGTGTAGCGTTGTAGTTTACGGGCATTCCTTACCTGCCCGGTTGATAGAAATTTCGACGTTATCTTAGGCATGGACTGGCTAAAAGACAGTCATGCGACAATAGATTGTCGTAGAGGGAGTGTATCTTTTGACATCCCAGGCATAAAGCGGTTTACCTTAGTCAGATCAGTAGCAACTCAACAATAGCAGGGAGTAGTAACGGCAATGGAAGAAGTTCAAGTTCCGAAGGTAGTTAAAGAATTTCTGGACGTATTTCCCGAAGAACTTCCAGGTCTACCACCGGTTAGAGATATTGAGTTCAGTATAGAATTGGCACCTGGAACTAAACCGATATCAGATCGAGTTTATAGAATAGCGGATTCCGAGCAGGCCAAGGTATATCAGCACATAGAGGAACTGAAGGAGAAGAAGTTCATCCAAGCTAGCATATCACCATGGGCAGCACCAGTGGTACTTGTGGGAAAGAAGGATGGGTCATCCAGATTGTGTATTGATTACAGGAAGCTTAACGCGGCAACAGTGAAGAACAAGTACCCACTACCCAGGATCGACGACTTGTTTGATCAGTTGAGCAAAGCTAGAGTTTTTTCCAAGATAGATCTTCGTTCAGGGTATCATCAAGTGAGGGTTCGGAAGGAGGACATTTCTAAGACAACATTCAGGTCGAAGTATGGGCATTATTAATTCTTAGTAATTTCGTTTGGTTTGACCAATGCTCCAGCAATCTTTATGGATTTAATGAATCGCATCTTTATGCCGTACTTGGATCAATTTGTCGTTGTGTTTCTCGACGACATTCTCATATATTCTGCCAGTGAAGAGGAGCATGAAGACCACCTCAGGAAAGTGTTACAGGCTCTGAGAGAGAACCAGTTGTATGCCAAGCTCAGCAAGTGTAAGTTTTGGTCGGATCATATTTTATTTTTGGGTCATATCATATCAGGAGCTGGAGTAGCAGTGGATCCCAAGAAGGTAGAAACAGTAGAGAGTTGGCCAGTACCCAAGACTGTAGCTGATGTACGGAGTTTCTTGGGATTGACAGGATATTACAGAAGGTTTGTATCAGACTTTGCGAGGCTTTCAGCACCTATGACCCGCTTGGCACGGAAAGATGTACCATTCGTCTGGTCGACAGAATGTCAGGCATCATTTGAGAATTTGAAGCAGAAATTGATATCAGTGCCTATTCTTACATTGCCAGTTGGACTCGTAGGTTTTACCTTTTATTGTGATGCGTCAGGTAAAGGACTTGGATGTGTCCTCATGCATCATGGGAAGGTGATAGCATATGCATCTAGGCAGCTTCGAGACCACAAGAAGAATTACCCGACTCATGACTTGGAGTTGGCAGCAGTAGTATTTGCTTTGAAGCTATGGAGGCATTACTTCTATGGTGATCGAGTGGACATGTACACAGACCACAAAAGTATGAAGTACATCTTTATTCAGAAGGAACTGAACATGAGGCAGAGAAGATGGTTGGAGTTGATCAAGGACTACGACGTGGAGCTTCAGTATCATCCAGGCAAGGCTAATGTGGTAGCAGATGCTCTCAGCAGGAGAGGCGGCGCATTTATGTTGACAACCCAGAAGCATATTTTAGAAGTCCTTCAGGAGATGGGCATCGAGGTTATACTTCCTTGTGATGTAGAAGTTCTGGCGAGTTTACAAGTTTAATCCGACTTAGTAGACAGGATCAAGGTAGCTCGGGCACAGGATCCAAGGATTCAGAAGCTTAGAACAGAATGTGAGTCAGGGCTCAGAAAGGAGATGAGAATTCATGAAGATGGTACACTTAGGTTTGGGTCACGTCGATGTGTACCTAGTGGAGATATCAGACAGGAGGTTATGGCAGAAGCTCACAGTTCTCGGTATTCTATACACCCTGGAGGGACCAAGATGTACCAAGATATCAAGCAGCACTTCTGGTGGAACGGAATAAAGAGGGAGATAGCTAGATTTTTTTTCCGTTGCTTGGTATGTCAGCAAGTGAAGGCAGAACAGCAGAGGCCAGCAGGGTTATTGCAACCGCTTCCTATCCCGGAATGGAAATAGGAGCATATTACCATAGACTTTGTAACCGGCTTACCGAGATCACCAAGTGGTAAAGATGCTATTTGGGTGATAGTAGATCGGCTTACTAAGGTGGTACACTTTCTTCCTTTCAGAGTAGGACAATCTACAGAAAAGTTGACAGAGTTGTATATACAGCAGATAGTCAGACAGCATGGGGTCCCAGTCAGTATTGTGTCAGACAGAGATACCCGTTTTACATCATATTTTTGGAAGAGCTTACATCATAGCTTGGGTACCAAGTTAAGATTTAGCACGGCTTACCATCCACAGACGGACGGGCAATCAAAAAGAATAATTCAGACTTTAGAGGATATGTTGCGAGCTTGCACCCTAGATTTTGGAGGATCTTAGGAGAGCCACCTACACTTGGTCGAGTTCTCATACAATAACAGTTATCAAGCCAGTATCCAGATGGCGCCATTTGAAGTACTATATGGTAAGAAGTATAGGTCGCCACTAGCATGGGACGATATCGGGGAGAGGAAGATGCTAGGCCCAGAAATAATTATCCAGACAGTGGAAGTGATTAAAGGAATTAGAGAGCGACTTCGAGTTGCGCAGGAGCGGCATCGTCATTGGGCAGACCAGCATCGTAGGCCGCTAGAATTTTCTGTTGGGGACCACGTATTCTTGCGGATCTCACCTACCCGTGGGGTTATTAGATTTGGCATTCGCGGGAAGTTGAGTCCCCGATACGTAGGCCCATTTTTTATCCTTGAGAGGATAGGCGATGTTGCTTATCGTTTATCCCTTCCACCTTCGTTACGAGAGGTGCATGACGTGTTTCATGTATCTCAGTTGCGAAGGTATGTATCGGACCCAAGCCATGTCCTTGATCATTCTGAGCTGGTTGTTGGTACCAACCTGTCTTACGAGGAACAGCCTGTGTCTATTTTGGACCTAAGAGAGAAGATACTCAAGAACCGAATAATTAACCTTGTCCGAGTTTCTTGGGGTCATCACTCTTTAGGAGAGTCAACGTGGGAACATGAGGATGATATCCGATCACGGTATCCGCACCTGTCTGACTCACAAGGTATATTTCTTTCTGTATACCTTGATTGTCTTAAATCCTCATGCTTGTTACCTTATGAGTAGAATTACTTAATGTTGTAGATTGTTAGATATAGATATATTACTTGTTATTATCATTGTAGAATGATTGCTTACTCAATTGTTTATACTTAGATTAGTTTAGCTTCGATATTTCTATCATGCTTGGATCTGAAATTCCGAAGACAAAATTTTTCTAAGGAGGGTAGAGATGTCACTTCCCATTCCCAGAATACGTATTTTTAGAATGCATGTACTGTTTAAATATAAATATTTTATATTTATCATGTATTGCTCTGTATTTAAATCCCTTTAATTTTATGTTAATTAATTTTTTGCAATTTCATTTCTGTACTTTACTTTTTGCTTTTATACTCTGCTTTAGCTTTGCTATGGGTTTGGATCAGATTGGTTTAATTATGTTGGTTCATCATGAACCGAAAATAAACCCCCACCTACCATCACCCTATTTAAAGCCCCAAACTCTTTCTCTCTCTTCATTACTTCTTCTCATTACTCTTCTTCTTCCTCCTAACTCTCCCACCAACCTAGGAGAGTAAGACAAGTGCCAACTTGCTTCCTGATGGATCCCCATTATTATTGTTCCATCATCTTTCTTATTTGATTCTAAGTCTCTTTAGTACTTAGCATTTTTAATTTCTATGGCTTAGTTGTTGTAGATCTAAGTTTGATACATTTTTGGATTTCTTAGGTTTTGATCTAGTAAACTTTGTTATCTTCAAGTTTTGATGGTTCCATGTTGTAGAGAATTTCGTTCTACCAAATTTTGACCTATGTAAGTCCATATTTGGGCTTGGGATGAAGGATTTAAGGAGCTTGGAAGCAATGGCTTCCATGGTTCTGTTCTCAGAAAAATTCGGAGAGGAAGAACAACCACAGCGCATGAGATTATTTATTTTCCAATAATTTTCCACAGCGTATGAGATTATTTATTCCACAATCATTTTCCACAGTGCATGAGATTATTTATTTCCCAATCATTTTCCACAGTGCATGAGATTACTTATTTTCTAATCATTTCCCACAGCGCATAAGATTATTTATTTCCCAAATTATTTCCTAAAGCGTATGAGATTTACTTCCCACAGCCGCATGAATCTTTCTTCCTCAGGCGCATGATATTATTTATTTCCCAAATCATTTCCCACAGCGCATGAGATTTATTTTCCACAGCCGCATGAATCTTTCTTCCTCAGCGCCTGAGATTATTTATTTCCTAATCATTTTCCACAGCGCATGAGATTTATTTCCCACAGCCGCATGAATCTTTATTCCTCAGGCGCATGAGATTATTTATTTCCCAATCATTATTTCCCAATCATTATTTAATTCCCAATTTTTATTTCTCAAATTTGGCATTAATTAACATTGATTATTATCTTGATTAATTATTGATCATGCGTTCCTAGATGGAACTAAGAGACTTGCTAGTCGTCTTACTGAATTAAATGGAAAAAGACACGTTCATATTTGCAATCGATTGGCCAATCCCGAATATTGACATATAGATACATGCAGGCTACAATTATTTATTTATTACGAAAGCAGCATGTGTACTCTATGGTCAAGGCATGATTATTCTGTGGTTAGTTTTAATTGTTGTATTACGCTATGTAAGACCTACAACGTAACCGCACGGGTATCGTTGTAGAGTTGAGCATATCGTACTTTGTACGGAAGTACTCATTCTGAAATGACCATGATCCACGGCATGGGATTTCACTTAACATAGAGGCTACTAAGTTAAATAAAATAATGATTGCATGGAGGGAATGGATCTCCGAGTTCTTACGTGGCAGCCCTCTTTGGGATTATTAGCGCCCAACAGGCCGGCTGGTTCCCACAGATAGTGCAATTCTGCCACACGAGCAGGGAGCGGTATCTGCTTATATTATTGTATATTGTATATTGATGACGGGCGTCCCGCTGGGACTCGTCTAATTCATGATTGGCGCAATTGATTGATTGGATTGACTAGCCTTACTTGTCCATAGTAAAAACTGAGAAATTCTTATCGCATAATTCCAGGATAACTTGGGACTCACAGTAGCAAGCCGTAGTAGTTGCATGGCCGGTTAAACTGTTGTTTGTGTACTGTACCTACTCTGTTAACTAACTAAGATGAACAGAGCGTCGAGACATGACGGGCCAACCTCTGTCCTTGTTTGGTTGGGAGGTTGGTTCGAAGTGTCGTGACATTATGTGAATCCTAGTAGCAAGCAGAGATCTATATATCCTATTCTCTTATTACTGGTTTTAATTTCTCATATCGTGCTTCCTTGCGGTACTTGCTATTAGAGGTCTAACCTCTCTGGTTTTGCATGGCCAGATTTAGAGCCGGTTCCCGAGGACTCAGCTTACCTCTATCTCCAAGATGGTCAATACTAGAGGAATGATCGCAGGAGGACTCGAGTGGGTTCCTTACTTCCCCGCTCGTTTTGTTAATTACTTTACATTTTGCCGCTTGGCACCGACATGTTAGTCGGATAGTCTTGCACTTACTTTTACATAATTGGAATTAAGTCAGACTCCAGCTGATAACAATTGTGTATATGTTGCTATATCATCTGGCTATGTTTTGTAAAGCCAGATCTCAAGAACATTTTGACTAAGCGTTTGGGACGCCTTATTGCTTTATCTTAAATGTTCTCTGTTATTGCTTATTGTCTGAATGATTGAGACAATAGATGTGAGGTGACCATAGCGAGACTTTTATGTAGTATGCACCCCCTTATCTTTTAGACAGCATTGATCGTATTATACGGTATTCATCTACCCGTAATACGTAGCTGGCTGAGTCATTCCCCCGCTCTCCAGTATTCTGGTTCTGGGGCGTGACAAAATTGAGGCAGTAGGGCTGCAACTACTCGATATCACTCGCGGCTAGTTTCAGAATGAGCCAGCTCTTGCTGGAGAGGGTCACACTTGGGCCGAATTTAAGGACGTCTTCAAAAAGAAGGTTTTTCTTCTACCGATAGGCTGGATTTGGCCAGACAGTTCCAGAACCTCCATCAAGGTAGCATGTCAGTAGAGGAGTACGCTGCAGAGTTCGGTAAGCTGGGCTGATATACATAGTACATGGTGCGAGACCCGAAGATTAGGGCGAATCGCTTTCGGAAGGGACTGATTTGGGATATGAAGATCCTCATTCCTTCTTTCTATGGGACATACATGGAGATCCTTGCGAAAGCATGTTAGGTGGAGCGAGAGTTAAGCCTGAAGCCTAAGAGAGATCATGGTTTTCTTTCGGGGGCCACTAGCAGCGGATGGCCTAATAAGCGTCTCCAGCTTTAACAACGATCATTTCAGCCACCACAGCAACAGTTTCAGGTTCCGACTAGGGCGCCCTTCCTGCGGGTGCCACAGCAGTAGTAGATACTGGTGGAACATGCTCCTTGCCACTTCTACAAGAAGCCTGACCACATCTAGAAGGTGTACAGGAAGAGGCTAGGATTGTGCCTATACTACGGCTGTAAAACCCCTAAATTTCTACTATATTTTTATATATATTAAATATGGTACTGATTTAAAATTTTTGTATTGTACGTCGCATAGTCGTATTGTCCGTCGCGCACGAAATTTTATTTTAGTAGTTGCTCGACGAGTACGAATATGTGCGAGCATACAGATTTGGAGAAAAATATTTTTTATTTTTATAGTTTCAAAATAATATATGTAATATTTAATTTAGCTATCAAAATTTCCTAAATTTATGATTTTATTTATGAAAGGCCTTTTATTTGGAATAAATAATATTATTCATGCATACATATATTTCATAAATATTTGCTAGTTTAATTTAAATAAAAATATAATTTTCGAGATTTATTATTCAAAAAGATATTTAAAAATATTAATTATTTTCGAAATTATTATTATTGGTATTTTGAAAAATATATTTGGAAGTTATGGTGGCCATTTAAATCTTGATTTGATTTTTGGATTTATTTAAATAGTTAAATATTCAAAATTTATTTATCCCATTTGATTTTGAGCTAAAAATTTAAATAGATTTAAATTGGATTTAATTGATTTGATTTTAAACTAAGAGAAATTGATTTGATTTGATTTAAATTAGATTTGGATTTGGATTTGGATTTGGATTTGGATTTGATTGCTTTTAAATTAAATTAGGAAATATCTAAGTTGGGTTTAAAGGAATCCTAATTCTTATCTAATTGGGAATTCCCACATCCTATAAATAGGCAGGTACTCCTCCATATTATTTTTACCACAAATCATCTTTCAAACCATCATTGTCAAAATTTCTCTCTTTTTTTGTCATAAATTCAGCCTCAATTTTCAAAGGTTGTAGCAACTTCGAATGTCCATAACTCCCAACTCCGGACACCTTTTGACCTCCAGTTTTTTGTTGGAATCGTATTGAGGTATTTTTTCTGAGTGTAAATTTTATTTTCATAAATTCGGAACTTAATTTTCTAGAAAATTTGTGGAGTGTCAGTGGTCCAAAATCTGACACGTTTTAGTGTTTTTGAGATTCTGGGAGAACCAGGAATCAGAATCACGATCCGTTTGAAGTTTCGGTATACTGACAAAAAAATACATATCATATATTTTTCCCAAAAATTTTCCAGAATATTTTATTTTTGGTTTTTATTTTAGAAGTTTGTCACATCGTCTGAGTTATCTTGTGTAGCCCTGTGACTATTCTGTACCCAACGAGATTGTCAGTTTCACCAGCAAGGACCTCAGGCAAGACACCTTGCCATTTGCTGTTTAATTATTTTAGCTCATATTTTATGCATTATTTATTTTCTTTATGCAAAATAAACTGTGATACATGGCATAACTGTTAGAACTTACTGTTCATTTATATTTCCTGCTGTGTATTATTTTCTTACAAATTAAACCTAGATTTAAGGGACCACCTTGTGTGTTGCATTTATTGGCCTTGACACGTTGTACCATGAAGTTGTGTGTCGCATGTAGGACACGAAAGTACGTGATTGGCTGGCCACCGGTACGTACAAGCTGTGCGATAGGAATAACCGCTAATAGAGGTTGCATGCTAGTTTGACTTAGCGGTTATAGAGGTTACTGTTGTGGATACAACATAGTAGGCATTGGGCGGGAAGGACAATTCCTTAGCGTATGGGCTTCGATGCACTTTCCTTGTGACCCGGACTCTCCGCTGGAGATACGGGGTTGATGACCCATTATTACTGACGGCCACTGACGATTCTGCAAAATATCTTGCTCTTACTGATGGGGCCTCTAGTGTCAAGGGGGACCATGCCGATCCTATTCAGCCAGGGTCCATGCGCAGGAAGGATTGTTCTTAACTACATTTGACTTAGAACGGTTAGGCACCTTTATCCGTTAGGTACGAGTACTTTTGGTTTGGGTACTTGTATCTGACCGTGTCTTGGAACAATAACTTGTCGCGGATTAGTTTGTCACATCTTTTCCTTGTTTGGTTGTAGGTGTGACTTACTACTTCGATGAGAAGGTATTGAACCTTGTTGGGGTCCGGATACCATATTGGATTCATAACATGGAAAGATACATCGTCGTGAATTAGTTTACCATCTCCTGTCCTTGTTTGGTTGGGGGGATGGTACACTCGTTCAGTAGGTGCGTATTGGACCATGTTATAATTCGATTTACTTATTTATTTGAGCAATATTTATTCAGTTTATATGGCATGATATTATGTGTCATGTTACGTCCCTCTGAGGACCTGGTTATCTCTTCAGGTGTATGCTATTGTCTTTCGCAGGTGTTCTAGCTCTAACCGTGATCATCGCTATTTCTTCGAGGATGATTGCATTTGGATTATCTTCGCTTCGCTCGCCAAATTCATATCTTTTCTTATGTATTTTTCCTTTACTTGTTGGTAGTGGATTTGTCTCCGCCCAACATATTGTATCAAGACAATTTATTATCTTTATATGATGTCTTTTATTAATTTATTTTGCGTGGATGAGATTAGTTATGGTTCTACTACATTTTACAGCTTATGTATTTATACGAGGCTTCCATATATTGGAGTATACTTCGTATGAATACAGCTGGCATGTCTACGTTCCTAATCCTACGTATTTTGGGACTGAGGCGTTACATATTTTTGTAGTGGCCCATGCAGGTCGAGTTTGTCACTTCGATTACGTTACTGTACCGATGTGAACCTGCAACATAGGATTATAATTATAGGAATCTCATCCATACAGCTTGACCTATTCCCTTGGCTTCAAATTCTGAACTCTCGTTCGACTTCCTTGAATTGCATCTTGCTTGATTTCTTTCTACCGTTGATTCTTATTTTCGTGCTTAGTATCAACTAGGAAGATGACTACACTAGTATACGCTCATAGGTCAAACACATGGCTAGAATGGTTATATTGGCAATTGGAATACCTTTAAGACTCTAATTGAGTTAAAGGGTTTTTTTAGTGTGATTTAATGATTAGTAATTTGTAAAGTAGGATATTACCACGGAAGGTTTTAACCTTGAGATTTCTAAATAATAAACACCAGAGGATTTATAGAATTTCATACTTGGTTTAAGAAATTAATTGATTTTCAAAGATTTGATAATTATGATTTATTGGATTATAGTTATACATCCTTGAACAGTTATGAGTTTGGGTGATAGATATACATCTTTGAACAAATATAAAATTTATTTGATTTTCGAGTTTTAATGTTCATGATTTATTATATTATAGTTATGCACCTTGAACAGTTATAGATTTTGGTTTGAAAATGATCTTAGCTTTTAAAAATGGTCGTAGGAATTATTTAAACGGAGTTGTACAACTTGCGGTTTTCGTATTTATAAAATTTTAAATTTTAAGGGGAAGTAATGACGGTGAATTTTGGTTTAAAATATTTGAAAGTTATGAAAACGATTTTTGAGAATTTTTTCTTTATTTTAAATTGTGTCCTATGATTGAGGATTTACAAATCTATTTAGATTTTTGGTAAAAAAAAATAGATTTTGACTGATAAGATTATTTGAAAATTTAGTTTAATGTGGGATTGCTAATATTAAATTTTTTTTTTTTGAAGAATTTCGAAGGATGTGATGGAAAGTTATTTTGATTGATTAAAGAAAGTTACCATTTAAAAATTGTAAGTTTGTTGGAATAACATAGCATAAATAGAAGTTAAAATTGATGAGAGCATTGAGCTTAATTTTTTTGAGATTGCTTTTAATATGCTAAGAGTTTTATTATAAATTAATTGAAAATTTTAGAGTGTTAAATGTTTGATTGATTGTGAAATTTTTATGGATTCGTAAATTATGAATTCTTGAGTTAAATAGTTGAATTTAAACGTTAATTTTAGAAAAGGTTAGTAGTAACGTGATAAAATTTTGCTTTGAGATTTATGAGAGTGATTTAAATTTTTTATGATAAATTTAAACGGCTTGGAGTAAATACAAATTTTGGTGGTATATTTTTGAAAGTTTATTTTTTAAAACTTTCGGAGGAAACTTGAGTTAAATTTTAATGGTAGGCCCTAAGATAACCCTATTGAGTATTCCACACTAATTGCCATGTCACTTATGACCATGATAGTAGTATATACACAAGTGTTGTTAGTCATCAACCCAGCTATGTGACTATATTTCCACCTCGACTTACTCGACCTTCCTTCAATTCTAGATCTTTTAATTACGACCTTCTAATCCATTTGCAATTTGAATAATGATTTAATGGTTCCTTAACTGTATTCATCTAGGAGACTATCTTCTCTCCGAAATTTGTTCCTAAATTATTTTTACGGGATTCTCTAATTAATTTTATTTCGTGTTTTACTTGATCTTCTTTATTGTTGTGCATTAATTATCACCTCGTGAACTCCCACTTTCTATTTTGATCTTCTGGCGTCCCCTACAGTGACTTGTATATTTGGAGTACAACACTACACTTTTTCTTCCAACAAATTTCATATGTAAGACCTAGACAAGTCCACCATCCTGTAGACATATCATATCCCACCAAAACCCATCTCCTTGTACTCTATTTCTTGATATGACTTTATGGTCAAAATGGCCAAACTATAATCTTTACCAAGATACCGATATATTTTCGACCACGGATAGGGATTCAACCTCAACTCAATTCTTTCGACCCGATATGTGATTGTGTTCTACTAAATTCCTTAAATGCTTAAATTTGTACTTTATCTTGATTGCTTGACCATTGTTCCATGATACTATTAGTTTAACTCTTGTAAGTTGGGTAGAATACCTCACCATATAACAAACCTTTTCCTTGTGAACCACATTGGTAAGTTCACTTAGACTCTAAATTCAGAGGACCCTACCTTATCTAGTCTACCAAGCCATAAATGAAGAAATACTAGGACAACTGTATAGGCCCACACTTCGGGCGAGCCTTGATTTTAAAGGATCCTGGACTATTTTATTTTCTTCATCATTACCTCCCTTACTCATAATTTGACAATCTCATGCTGCTAAATTAGCTTTAGTTTTTGCAAGCTTATTCCTTTCGAGCTTGATCATGACATATTTTATTGGGTGCACCCACTAACATATTGTCTAATCAGAACCGGTGCATGATGGTCTGATCAACCTATTGCACTTTGGTTCGCTTATCACATATTATCCTATGTGGATGGGGACATAGCTAAACTTGTCCTCTAGAGTCCCATCCGCGACTGCCTTGACAACTCCTTTTGAATTATTCGGTCGCCTTTGAACCACGTATTCGTATTCGATAACGCCTCCTTCGAACTCTATATTGCGTTCGCCTTCACCTATTTTAGAAGGACGAAAGCGTCATACTAAAACTCCTCTAACTGTCCTATCACCATGACCATTACCACCCAATGTAACCATATCATTGTCTTGAACTACTCGACCTTTCCCTCGACACTAAATTTACAATTTTGACTTTCTAATCACTTAAATTTAAGTGTTATTACAATCGTCTCTTAATCATACCCTCAACCTAGACTACGACCATATAAACTTCCTTAAACCCTCCTATCTACCGTTGTGCCTTCTCACCCCCTCCTAATTCTTAATTTTGAGGACGAAATTCTTTTAAGTTGGGTAGGATGTAAAACCCCTAAATTTTTACTATATTTTATATATATTAAATTTGGTACTGATTTAAAATTTTTTTATTGTACGTCGCATAGTCGTATTGTACGTCGCGCACGAAATTTTATTTTTCGTAGTTGCTCGACGAGTGCGAATATGTGCGAGCGTACATATTTTAAGAAAAATATTTTTTTATTTTTATAGTTTCAAAATAATATATGTAATATTTAATTTAGCTATCAAAATTTCTAAATTTATGATTTTATTTATGAAAGGCCTTTTATTTGGAATAAATAATATTATTCATGCATACATATATTTCATAAATATTTGCTAGTTTAATTTAAATAAAAATATAATTTTTGAGATTTATTATTAAAAAATATTAAAAAATATTTATTATTTTTGAAATTATTATTATTGGTATTTTGAAAAATATATTTGGAAGTTATGGTGGCCATTTAAATCTTGATTTGATTTTTGGATTTATTTAAATAGTTAAATATTCAAAATTTATTTATCCCATTTGATTTTGAGCTAAAAATTTAAATAGATTTAAATTGGATTTAATTGATTTGATTTTAAACTAAGAGAATTTGATTTGATTTGATTTAAATTAGATTTTGATTTGGATTTGGATTTGGATTTGATTGCTTTTAAATTAAATTAGAAAATATCTAAATTGGGTTTAAAGGAATCCTAATTCTTATCTAATTGGGAATTCTCACATCCTATAAATAGGCAGGTACTCCTCCATATTATTTTCACCACAAATCATCTTTCAAATCATCCTTGTCAAAATTTCTCTCTTTTTTCGTCATAAATTCAGCCTCAATTTTTAAAGGTTGTAGCAACTTCGAATGACCATAACTCCCAACTCCGGACTCCTTTTGACCTCCAGTTTTTTTGTTGGAATCGTATTGAGGTATATTTTCAGAATATAAATTTTATTTTCATAAATTTGGAACTTAATTTTGTGGAAAATTTGTGGAGTGTCAGTGGTCCGAAATCTGATACGTTTTAGTGTTTTTGAGATTCTGGGAGAACTAGGAATCAGAATCACGATCCGTTTGAAGTTTCGGAATACTGACAGAAAAATACATATCATATATTTTCCCAAAAAATTTCTAGAATATTTTATTTTTGGTTTTTATTTTAGAAGTTTGTCACATCGTCTGAGTTATCTTGTGTAGCCCTGTGACTATTCTGTACCCAACGGGATTGTCGGTTTCACCAGCAAGGACCTCAGGCAAGACACCTTGCCATTTGCTGTTTAATTATTTTTGCTTATATTTTATGCATTATTTATTTTCTTTATGAAAAATAAACTGTGATACATGGCATAACTGTTAGAACTTACTGTTCATTTATATTTCCTGCTGTGTATTATTTTCTTACAAATTAAACCTAGATTTAAGGGACCACCTTGTGTGTTGCATTCATTGGCCTTGACACATTGTACCACGAAGTTGTGTGTCGCATGTAGGACACAGAAGTGCGTGATTGGCTGGCCACCAGTACGTACAAGCCGTGCGATAGGAATAACCGCTAATAGAGATTGCATGCTAGTTTGACTTAGCGGTTATAGAGGTTACTGTTGTGGATACAACACAGTAGGCATTGGGCGGGGAGGACAATTCCTTAGAGTATGGGCTTCGATGCACTTCCCTTGTGACCGGGACTCTCCGCTGGAGATACGGGGTTGATGACCCATGATTACTGACGGCCACTGACGATTCTGCGGAACGTCATGCTCTTACTGATGGGGCCTCTGGTGCCCAAGGGGGGACTATGTCGATCCTATTCAGCCAGGGTCCATGTGCAGGAAGGATTGTTCTTAACTATATTTCACTTAGAACGGTTAGGCGCCTTTATCCGTTAGGTACGAGTACTTTTGGTTTGGGTACTTGTATCTGACCGTGGCTTGGAACAATAACTTATCGCAGATTAGTTCGTCACATCTTGTCCTTGTTTGGTTGTAGGTGTGACTTACTACTTCAATGAGAAGGTATTGAACCTTGTTGGGGTCCAGATACCATATTGGATTCATAGCATGGAAAGATACGTCGCCGTGTATTAGTTTACCATCTCCTGTCCTTGTTTGGTTGGGGGAATGGTATGCTCGTTCAGTAGGTGCGTATTGGACCATGTTATAATTCGATTTACTTATTTATTTGAGCAATATTTATTCAGTTTATATGGCATGATATTATGTGTCTTGTTACGTCCCTGTGAGGACCTGGTTATCTCTCCAGGTGTGTGATATTGTCTTTTGCAGGTGTTCTAGCTCTAGCCGTGATCATCGCTATTTCTTTGAGGATGATTGCATTTGGATCGTCTTCGCTTCGCTCGCCAAATTTATATCTTTTCTTATGTATTTTTCTTTACTTGTTGGTAGTGGATTTGTCTCCGCCCAACATATTGTATCAAGATAATTCATTATCTTTATATGATGTCTTTTATTCATTTATTTTGCGTAGATGAGATTAGTTATGGTTCTACTGCATTTTACAGCTTATGTATTTATACGAGGCTTCCATATATTGGAGTATACTTCGTATGAATACAGCTGGCATGTCTACGTTCCTAGTCCTACGTATTTTGGGACTGAGGCATTACAACGGCACCGAGGGGCACCAGATAAGAGATTTTCCTTTGAGACCTTGTCATGCAGTCCAGAGAGCACTACCTAGGCCACCTGTGGCACCACATCGTGCCCTGCACCGGCAGAGGGAGATACCTCATCAGGGCAGGGCTTTTGCGATGGCAGTCAAGGAGACCAACACAGCAGGTGATGTACTAGAAGGTTAGGTTCTGTTCTTTCTTTCTTCATGTTCCTTTCCATCTATTGATTGCTTGATTGATTTTTAGTACCTTTAGCTTGCATATATGATTTTCATGCTAGATTAATAGTGAACCCTAATGGAGACTGCAATAACATGACACTATAGAGCCTATAACCATGCATGTTTTCTTTTATACCATAGAATTGCATGTGGTGTAGTTTTTAGATAGGATTTTGCTAGACTCTGATTGTTGGGGTTGACCTAGAGAAGAGCACAACCAACTTAAATTTTGAGGACAAAATTTTTCTAAGGAGGGTAGGATTGTAACTATCATATTTCTGGATTAGGGTTATTTTCGACCAACTAAAATTTTCATTTTTATGGGCCACTAGCATGATAATACATAAATAAGGAATTTCCATTTATGTTGGCCCTAGTCATGGTTATTTATGGTGCAAACACTAATTAGAGCCAAACCACTTAGTTTCCTTAAAGACCTTCCTAATACTAATTGTCATAAAGAGTTTAGGGCCTGGCAAGACCCTATTTAAGCCCCCACAAGCCCTCAATGGCAGCTACCATAAATCTAGGATTTTCTCTCTTTTCTTTATTCCACACTCTCTCAAAATTTCTCCTCTTTTTTATCTTTGGTGTGCTAAGGATTTCGGGAGCTCAAGGAAGCTTGGTGGAGGCTCTAGCAAGGTTTTAGAAGCTACTTCTTCCTCCCCCTTCTCCAAATTTGTGGGTCTTTGTGTAGGCTCCATTCTATATAGGTACAACCCTTTAATCTCTCTTTTCTATTATCAAATTTTAAGTATTCATGTAGGAGACCCTTCTAATGAGTAGATCCAACCTTCTAGGTCCTAAAATATGTGTTAGAGGACTCATTCCTAATAGTTCTATGGTTTATAATGGTGTTATTTGGGTAATTACGGGATTATGATCACCAAGTGTTCGACACGTATCCCCAAAGGGATTTTGTGTCCATTTTGAGTTAAGATTTTGGGTACATATCCTAAATATGATACATGGTGTGGTGTCATGATATCTTATGAAACGCACAGTTAGATTTGAGTATACATGTGTGTATGTAGTGGCTATAGGCTTAAGTAGGTGTCTAGCATGTATACATAGGTGGTGTGTTTGGATGAGCAGTGGGGCTCCTGTACCCACACTAATTTTGGGATAAATCAGCAGGTAGAGCCAGGTTGGTGTCTCAAGTGTGCTCTATGTAAGGCTAGGTAGGCATAGATGTCCATATATATATGTGTGCCACAAAAGCATGTAAGTATACACACACACACACACACACACACATATGTGTGTCTGTGTGTGTGTGTGCGTGTGCCCGCGCGCGCGTGTGTGTGTGTATGACAATAGTGTGTGGGAGTATTGGATATCATAATAAGTTTTATAGATAGATAGGGGGTTTTCCCTACTCCACAGAGATTTGTTAACATGTATACTTAGGGGTCCCCTGTGTTAATATAGAGTGAGTGAAAGAGAGAGTGATAGGTAAATACTTATACAAGTATATGTCTATGTGTATGAGAGGCCAAATACAGGTTGATGAGAAGGATTTCAGTGTAATACAGGTTAGGAAATGTAAGCAGGTAGCGAGATAAGGCATGAGAGCTCTTGTATGCAGCGTGGCAGGGTCTTAGTCCCTGTTGCACAGGTATTACCTGATGCACATGTAACATCTAGCAACAATAGGTAAGTTGGGTTGGCTATTGGAGTTGTGCCTCTTGGGATGTGTGTATATATAGGTATAGAGGGAGTGTATGTAGTGCCCCGCTCCTAGCGGTTCACTATGTAAGGCTTGTGGCTTGGTTAACTCGGTCGGAACCGAGTATTGTGGAAACATACCGTCGACACCGAATCGATCACGGACAAGTGCATAAGAATCTTTCCAACTAATGGATTGGTTTCTCTTGAAATGCATCCAAGAGTTTTCTCTGGATATTTTGCTGCTGGGTTTGTTGCTTGGTTTTGATGAATGCTTTTTTGAATGATTTTTGATGATTTGATTCTTGCCCGTTTTCATCGATTTGTATAGCATTCATTCTTGAGAATTCTGAGAGAAGAGAACATAATGAGACAGAGTATTAACCAAACTTTTGGTGCCATTGCAGACTGACGTATGACGGAAGGCTAAGCGTGCAAGTGTTCCTCTCCCTCTGTGCGATTCTCTAATTTGGTGAGTGTGGATCTTTGTGGTGGTATTGTCCCTCTCGCTATTCCTTCATGCCAACGAAAACTTTGTCTTGCAACATCCGTTGATCGATATCAAGTTGATAATGCCACAAGTCAATACTACTTAGAAGCTAGAGAATGAACATTGAACATTGAATGAATCGATTACACTGTTAACAATATTGAGAGTTGTGTTTGTCCCTTGAACATTGAAATGTTGAAATGAAATGAAAGTCGAATTGAAATGAATTGATGCCAGAGATATTGAATATGAGAATATTGCGTACCTAATGTTGGCTTACTAATACCATGCAATTATGTACTGTTGAGTCGGTTATGCATTCGCGTGGTCATGGACGTCTTTGTGCACAAGGTTTAAGTAGTTTTCTCGGGATGGTACTTGGGGCATCGGGGACCGGCTCGACCTAGGGGGATCTTTGTGGTGCAGCTTCACCAACGACCCAGTCCGAATGCAGGCTAACGATTGTCTTGTGCAGGGGCGGTAAGTATTATTGTAATTATTATCCTGTAGCTTATGCAGGAAAGTTGGATTCGGCCGATGGTAAAGTAAACATGGTTTCATGAAATACCATGTTATTTTAATTATGATTTACTCTGAATGTCGCCTGTTCCTAATAAGTTCATGATATAAAATGCTTGTTATTAATAAAATGTTAGTTTAGCTCAGTGGGCTGTAGGGCCTAAAAATTGAGTTGCGCCATGTATTTACTACTCAGCAATTAAGTTGCACCCCAAAAATCAAGCTACGCCACTGTTATGAAGCTCAGAGATCAAACTGTGCCACTGGTAAGGTTGCGCCAAATATCAGACTGTGCCTAGTCATGTTGCGCCAAAGTCTACATGGCGTCTGACATTTAATTGCCATCATTGCCTGACAATACTGACAACTGCACAGTAAACGAAGGAAATCTCTTCGAATCCCTTAAAATGTGCCGCTCGAGAAGATTTAATGGACAGCTGTCCTGCACATCTTTATGATTTGTGCCTAGGTGCAATCTGAATAAATCCCTTAATTGTGCCTAGGCGCAATCTGAATGACTTCTTCTCAAAAGCTGCCACGTGTCTCGGCATAATTCAATCAGGCGCTGTTTAACTTGTTGACTGAAGCTCACGTAACCTGATGAAGTTGAGACAACTTTCATTTTCTAAAGTTGGATGACGTGGCGCACATGCCACTAATCTCTCAAAACGTGTCCACTATTCTGTATACGACCATGCGCATCTCAATCATATGATGCCACGCGTCTAAATACAGTTAGTGCACGATTGTTAACTGAATGGAAGTTGGCACAACCCAATGTGGCACAATCCAGCCTAACACACATCAGAATAACTGTTAAAACAGTTAGTTTCAGAACTCTATAAAAAGAGTTTCCAATCATTTTCAAAGCATCATAGAGATCAACTACTCTTGCAAAATTGCTGTTGCATTCTCCAGAGGCTCTAGTCTTCAAGTTCACATAGTCCAAGAGATAAAGTGATCGTCTTCTGATCAGATTCCTACAGTTGTACTTCCCCAGAAATTATTATACTTTTGTAATCTTTTCTATGTTTGTTATAGAACTTTTTGTTTTTGTAAACAAAATGGCGACTCTGCTGGAGACGACTTTCTCCTCCGATGAGAAGGTGACAAGTCAATATGATACTGCGTTGATCAGCAAGACACAGAAGACTCTGGTTGTTCAGATTAACCAGATAGCCTATGAAGATATGATTAACAAGAAGAGCAACAAGCGCACTATGGCTATCACTAAGAACAAAGCTGTGTGGACTCCTAAGTTTTCTACAGTTGCTGTTGCTCAGCCGTAACCTGCTTCTGTTGCCCAGGCGTAAACTGTCTCTGTGGCTCTGGCGCAGTCTGTTTCTTCCATCTGTGCACAACCCACTCTTTCTGTTCCTGTTGCCCGCGCGCAACTTACTCTTCCTGTTGCCCGTGCGCAGTCCACAACTTTTTTTGCTGCCAAGGCACAATCTGTTCAAGCTGTAGCTAAGGCACAATCTACCTATGTTGCTGCCAAGGCGCAACCATTAGCCTATATTACTTGGGTGCAACCAGTAGCCCATAGCACTGTGGCACAACCCAAGCAATCAGTTATTCAGGCGCAGTCTTCTGCTCTGGCGCAACCCAAGGGAACTAGTCTTTTGGCTATTCCTTCTTCCAATTTTCCAGTTCTGAACTTGGAGAAACAATGTTCTTGTGCCAATACTAGACAGAACAAAGGGAAAGGTCCTGTTACACTTCCTCAACTGGCGCAACCTGTGCCTAAAACGGTCCCACCACAAAATAGAGGGAAACGCTTCTTAGATAACCCTCTACAAAATAAAGGAAAGCACCCTTTGGTCTTTTCTCAAACTTCTCTGGTCTATGACTCAGAGGAAGATATATCAGATTCCTTTCCTTTAAACAGAGGTATTCAGATTTCTGCTATGGGAAAGAATACTAATCAAAGAGGCATCTTGCCTACTCCTATGGGGTCTGGTCAAGATCTTTAAACCTTACAAATTTCAAGATCTAAGCAAAAAAAAATTGATGGTGTCACAAACAGAGACACCTAGAGCAGAATTTTCTGATTTACGCGCTTATCTCAATAGGCGTCAACCAATATCAACTTTGGTAAAACGTAAGAACCCTATGCCAAAGGCCAATCTGTACCAGAAACCAAAGTTTGAAAAGAAAGACCCAACCACTTATGCTAATGAGTTAAGTACATCTTTGTACACTCAGGGAACTAAACATCTGAAGAATATGAGACATGTCCTTAGCATCATTAAGGAATATGTTCCTCCGACTTCTTCTAATCCTGTAGTGGTAAGTGATCTCCGGGAACGTCTTACACAAAGACGGAAGATCGCAGGGATGTCTCCTTCACCTCTAAATCATTCTTCAGATCTCCACTGCCTTCATGAAGTGGTCATCAAGTGTTATTGCCAGCTAAACGATCTGTCTTGGATCGTCTGAACTATGTTTCAACTCCTGAACCTATGACAGGAGATGAAGACAAGCTGTTATATGCTTCTGTCAACATGACTTCTCCAGGCACTAGGAGTGGAAACGTCCAAGACGTAATGCGTCCCGTAATCCCAGTCAGAAATACTTAGATCGGATTCATGCATCCAGTGAAGGGGTCTTTCAATACACCAGATCAAGAAATCAAAATTTCAACCAAGGTGTCTTTAATCATGAAGATCTCCCCATCGCTCATCTAGGAGAGAACTCTTTTTCTGAGTTTGATGCAGATAGTAAAAGTTCTGAACAAACTATCTCGTCAATAGCAGCAAGAGAGGTGACGGCATATACCATCACAGAAGATCAAGATGCCTCTACTTCAGTCAGTCAGGAGCAACAAATTGTTGCACTAGAGACAAACTGAAGACCATGGCTGAGATGGTCGCAAGTATGCACACTATAATCGTGGCTCAACATACGGTGCCACCGGTTATAAACCCTGCTAAAAATCTAGAGCTTATTGCATCTTCTATACCTGTTAATGTTAGTCTGGGGGTACCACCTCCTCAGGTTGCTTCTGTACCAATTCAAGCTTATCCCAGTCATTCTGGTGCCGGGGGTAGTAATTACCATGCTATTCTTCCTTCCAACAATTCTAACCAGCTCACCAATTCCTAAACATCAGGGGATGCTAATGAAGCTGTGAAACTCTTGCGCACTCAATTTGAGGCCTTCAAGCAGAAAGATGGCCTACAAAGACTTGGCATAAAACAATCGTATCCTACAGAATGGAAAGAGGTTCCATTTTCTCCTTAATACAAGCTTCCAACCATTATGCGGTTTGATGGCAGCACTTCTCCAAGTCAATACATCAATCACTTTGAAGTGATGACTGACCAATTACAGCCAAATGATGGTCTCCTTACCAGAGTGTTCGTCGGTTGTTTAGCCGGTGCAGCATGTGACTGGTATCGTAGTTTGCCAGATGGTTGCATAACTTTTTTTTACTGGTTTTAAGCAAATATTCTTGGAACGGTTTTATGAGGGAGTCAACGACATGACAATGTCTACCCTCATTAAGATCAAACAAAGATAATGAATTCACAGAGAGTTTCACTGAAAGATTCTGCCGAGAGGCACTTAAAATGCCTTTAGGAACTCCATCTGCTGTAACAATAGACACCTACAAATCAAACTTGTTGCCTATTATCAGTATGTGGACGGAATCTACACAATTCCAGGATTGGCCTTCTTTCATTATGAATGTCAAGGCGGCAGAGGTCAGTGCCAAAAAGTTCAAACAGTTAGGAGTTCAAATGACTCATCCTAACCAAGATGAACATTCAACACCCGGAGGTAATAATCGTCAGAATAACCGTAAGGGTAAAGAAACATTGGTCATTAATCTCAAGGGCAAGGATTCATTAGCTGTCAATGTTGCTCAGACATCGCCCACTCTATCGGCACCACCACAGAAGACACCTCGTCCAAAATAAGGGTATTCTTTTGACGAAGATGATACTTTAAGCATCTTCGATTGCTTGATCAAAAGCAATAAGCTTCAACTACCAGAGGCAAAATGGCCAGAAGAAGTGGATAAAATTGATCACCCTAAATACTGTGTTTATCACGGATTTATAGGGCATCCAACCAGAGCATGCTACGTGCTCAAAGGCAAAATCCAGGAGATGGTCAATTCTGGAGCAATTACTCTTCAGCAGGATGAGAAGACGGTGATTGCTAACGTAGTTTCTCTATAATTTGGTGACTTTCCACCACAACTTGTGCAAGATGGTGTTGTCCCCGTTCCAAGGACTACTCTCGAGATCGTGAATCTCCTACCTCCTCGAAATGAAGGTCTTGTTCCACTATCGACTGACAGAGGAAAGATTATGTGGATTCACCCAGATTTGGTAGCAGATTTTAAAACGCCTTCCTCTTTCACTCAAAAGAAGCGCTCCAAATCTAAATCCAAGAATTGTAACATGGTATCCTTTGAACCAGTAGCAGAAGAAGAAATTATAATTGGCACTAGATCGGGGAAACCTTATCTTCGAGAATATCCCAAAAATCAAGAGAATCATGTCTCATCTCCTGAGGTTCCTCCTGCATTGTCTTCTCCTACTGAGAACATACCATCTACATCCCTGCCGGTGGCTGAACCAACTCCTCCTAAACCGACATCAGCAGACAAAGGAAAACAACCTGTTCGCTTTGACAAAGCATTAAAAAAGTCCTCATCTTTTGGACTCGAAAAGTCATATAATTTTGACATATTGGCTAGCCAATACTCCATCAAGATTGTCAATCTTTGAACTCTTACGTCTCTCAAAAGAAACTCGAGAGACGTTAAGTGAAGCTTTAATACAGGCATAGGCTTGTCTTACTTTTCTTAAAAAGTCTGAAAAGGAGCCAATCAGTTGTACACATTGTAATAGTATATTTGAGTTAATGCCCAACATTACTTTTACACAAGATAACATATTGTTAGAAGATAATCGTCATGACCGTCCTCTCTATTTCATGGGGTATGTGGACACCATGAAAGTCGATCGTATTCTGATTGATCCAGGGTCTGCTCTCGGTATCATGCCAAAGTCTTTGCTAGATGCTTTGAAGATCCCAGTGCATAACCTCTCTACAATTATCACTACCATCCTGGGGTTCAGTCAAGGAAGAAGTGAACCTTTGGGGAAGATACGCCTAAAACTTCAAATTGGCAATCTTCGTACAAAGGTGACTTTCTATGAATTTGACAATCATGGCTCATATAATGCTTTATTAGGAACACCATTCCTCCATGAACACAATATTGTACCTTCCACTCTCAACCAATGTTTCAAATATGTGGATGGTAATGGAGAAGTCCAAAAAGAGGTTTCAGATCTGAATCCTTTTAAAGGAGTTGAAGCATACTGCAACGATTCTCGCATGTAGAAGGAGAAATTCATGAAGGTGGTATTGGCGATGGACACAGATGAAGAACAGAAAAGTATACCAAATAATACTCTGGTGATCCCTGTCAAAGGGCGTACTTCCTGTCCTCAGTCTTCCAAAGCATTGACCATCTATCTTCCTTCCTACGAGAACCAACATATTGGTGATAGTCAGGAACAAAGGGAGCTCACCTCTTCTGAGCCTCTTATAATCGACCTTCGTCGTAAAAATCCCTCTCCTTTTTTCGCTCTTCTTTTCCCCCTCTTGTCATCAATCTGACTAAGCCTACTAAGGCTAAAGGTCCTGTTGTAAATGGTGGTGTAAAAATTAATAAAGCATTTTCTTTGTACTATATTGATGTCTTTTACTATACTCAATGTTATTTAGATATACTAGATAGCTTTAAACCATTTATAATAGGAGTCGTATCATCTCTGCGAAATATGGTATCAATGGATTCAATACAAGAGTCGTACTTCTTAGTACCGTCTCGAAAGAAATATGAAAGGCCTATATTCTTTAATAAAAGAGAGGAACAAAAAATTATGCTCTATAATGAAAATAGAGATGATACAGGAAGGCTACAATTACGTCGCTATAGTCCACAAGCCAAAGCAATCATCTGTAAAATAGGCTATAATTTCAGAACAAGTCTCAACAAGGAAGACAGACTCCCCTTCGTATCTCTGTTCCAAAAGAAAAATTACAACAATATCACAGTAAATCAAAGCGGGGTTTAGGCTATATTTTACCACTTCCGACTCCAGAACCTTCTGAATCTGACGAAGAAGAACGATCTAACTCTTCTGATTCTATCTCATGAGATTCTGATACCAGCATTGGTCATGTTCATAGGGTGATAGTATCTTCTAACATGGTGTCTGCTGAATTCTCAAAAGATGATGAAGATGACATTGAAGAAGCGCCTGAAGTGGAGCCTTGGGCACAAAAGATGGACAATCAGTGGGAACTTCGTTTTGAACAATGAGAACCACCTACTAAGGATCAATTAGTCCAAGTCGATATTGGAGAGAAGGGCGTATCACGACCAATCTTCATTAGCAAAAATCTCTCTGAGAATGATAAACAAGAATTAATTCATCTTATTCATGAATATATTGATGTCTTCGCCTGGAGTTATAAAGATATGCCAGGATTAGATCATCAAGTCGCAACTCACAAACTTAATATCATGCCAAATGCTAAGCCAGTCAAACAACATCAATAATGATTCAAGCTTGAAATGCTGGATGCAATTGATGATGAAGTCAAAAAGCTCATAGCTTGCGGTTTTATCAGAAAAGAACAACATCCTGACTGGGTAGCCAACATTGTACCAGTTTTGAAGAAGACTGGAAAGGTTTGGGTAGACTTTCGGGATCTCAATGATGCTTGCCCTAAGGATGAATTCTCTCTCCCAATTACCGATGTCATGATTGACAATACTTGTGGATTCAAACGAATCTCTTTCATGGATGGGTTTTCTGGATACAATCAAATTCGGATGAATCTTGAAGATGAAAAACACATTTCATTCCTTACTCCTCGTGGAGTATACTATTATACAGTCATGCCGTTCGGTCTTAAGAATGCAGGTGCAACTTACCAGCGGGATATGAGTACTATCTTTCGAGATCATTTACAAAAGACCGTTGAATGCTATATTGACGATATTGCTGTCAAAAGTCGTCTAAAGGAAGATCACATTCAAGATTTAAGAACTATTTTCAATCTAATACGCCAGCATCAACTCAAAATAAACCCCACCAAGTCTTTCGTGGGTGTCTCTAGTGGCAAATTTCTTGGCTTCGTCATTACCTCTAAGGGTATACATGTTGATCCCGAGAAGATCAAAGCCATTCAAGAGATGCATCATCCATGCAACCTAAAAGAGCTACGAGGATTCCAAGGTTGACTTGCATACATCAGGCAGTTCATTTCGAATTTATCTGGATGTTGCAAACCATTTACTCAGTTAATGAAGAAAGAAGTATCTTTCGTTTGGACAAAAGAATGTCAACGAGCATTTGATGACATAAAGCAGTATTTAATGAGTCCACCGGTTCTTGTGTCACCGATCTCAGGAATACCCTTCTTGATGTATGTCCGTGCAATGGATCATTCATTAGGAGCTTTGCTAGCTCAGAAGAACAAAGAGGGTCATGAACAAGCCATCTACTACCTTAGTCGGACAATGATTGGAGTTGAACATCGTTATAGTCCGGTAGAGAAGGAATGCTTAGCCTTAATGTTTGCTGTTCAGAAGACAAGGCATTACATCATCGGCCAAACCATTCATGTTATTTTCCGAATTAATCCTCTTCGGGTCTTGATGAAGAAGCCAAGTACACTCAATTCCAGGCTTGCTACATGGGCCATATTATTAGCACAATATGATATGGTTTATGTTCCTCAAAAGTCTGTAAAAGGCCAAGCACTTGCTGATTTTTAAGCAGCTCATCCTGTCCCTGAAACATCTAAACTCTATAACGAGATTTCAGACGAAACATTGGAATCAAATATGATTTCAGAAGAATTTTCTACTTGGCGGTTGTTCTTTGACGGATATTCCAGAATTGGACTAGGAGGTACTCTTGTTGCTGGAGTGGGAATTGTTCTCGTTTTACCAGATGGATTAGCTATTCAAAGGACTTATTCTTTAGACGAATCATGCTCTAACAATGTAGCAGAATATAATACTTTGCTCATTGGACTCCAATTAGCCAAACAACTGGATATTGAATATCTCGAAGTATATGGTGACTCTAAGCTGATTGTTAATCAGGTTAGAGACATATACGAAGTTAGACATCAAGATTTGGTACCATACCATGAAGCAGCAACTAGGATAGCTTCTTCGTTCAAAGGGTTCTTCATCGAACATGTACGTCGCGTATGCAATACAGAGCTGATGCCTTAGCTAACCTAACTGCGGTATTGGCAGTTCCAGTCAAAAGACAACAAATGGTTGTTATCTCTAGTAGAGAACTATTTTGTGTTGAAAACAACTATAACATTGAATTAAGCAATCTAACTGAAGTCAATGTCATTAGCGAGGACTGGAGAGCACCTTTCATTGATTTTGCAGTACATGACATATTGCCAGAAGATCCTAAGGAAGCTACAAGTATGCGTCGTCGATCGCTTCGATTCTATTATAATTATACAACTAAAACTCTCTATCGAAGAACTTTTGATGGGTTACTTTTGAGATGTCTCGCTGGTGATGAAGCAAAGCAGATATTACGCGAAGCTCATGATGGTGTTTGTGGAGAACATCAGCCTGGTCCTAAACTATATGATCGTATTCAACGTATGGTCTACTACTAGCCTCTATGGTATCAGATGCTATTGACTATGCAAGAAAATGTCATGTATGTCAGATTCATGCAGATTTTATTCACCAACCGTCAGAATTTCTTCATCCGACTGCTGCCTCATGGCCCTTTGAAGCTTGGGGTATGGATATAATTGGTCCTATCAATCCTCCTTCATCTAAAGACATCGGTTTATCCTGGCTATAACCGATTATTTCTCTAAATGGGCTGAAGGTATACCTCTGGCTGAAGTGAAAACTAGTAGTGTCATCAATTTCATCAAACATCATGTGATATACAGATTTGGTGTACCTCGTCGAATTATCCATAATAATGGACCACAGTTCATCAGTCAGAAGTTTACCAGGTTCTGTGATGACAACAGAATCAATAATGTTGCTTCTACGGCCTATAATCCTGCAACTAACGGGTTAGACGAAGCATTCAACAAAAATATTATCAAACTCCTTAAAAAGTTTATTTCTATTAACAAACGTAATTAGATTGAGAAGCTTGGAGAATGTCTATGGGCATATCGTACTACTGTCCGTAACCCTACAGGTTGTACACCTTTTTCTTTAGTATATGGATGTGAAGCTATCTGACCTCTGGAAATTCGAATTCTATCCTTGAGAATTGCCATTGCTAATGAACTTACTACAGAAAATAATGATCGTCTTCGGCTTCAAGAATTGGAGGCCCTCGACGAGAAAAGGCTACTGGCTCAACAGCACATCGAACTTTAACAAGCCCATATTTTAAAAGCTTTCAATCGCAAAGTTAGAGTGCGAACCTTTCAGGAAGGCGAGTTAGTTCTTACAGTCAGACATCCTATGACTATGACACATATGAGCAAAGGCAAGTTCGAGGCAAAATGGGAAGGGCCGTATGTGGTAAATAAAGTTTTCTCAAATGGAGCCTATCAATTAACAGATATGGATGACAGAGTTGCTATGATGCCCATCAATGGCAAATTTCTCAAGAAATATTATGTATAAAACAAAATGTACTTTATTTCAGAGACATGATGTAAATAAAAGTTCATTTTACTCAAAAGCATAATGGAGTTATATAATATTAAGGACGGGGAGGAGGCCCCGATCCTTCATGATTAAATACATAGTTTACCAATAGTTCAAACATCTCATTGTCTGAACTCACAAAAAACTTACAAGCAACCATCCTCAATGCCTCTTCTTCGACAGTCTTCCCAGGCTCCACTAGCTTGGCAATCAAGTCCTGTCCTGGTGTAGGAGCAGTTGAGCCTTCACCCCTTTCTTTCTGAGGAGGTACTGGAGGCTCAGCAGGCGGCATCTCGGTCTTTCCTTCAATCTTCGGAGTAAGCAAATCTTTCGAAGACATTTTGTACAGAAAGGAAAGAAATTGACGATATCTACGAAAGTTTTGTTCTATTTATAGATAGAACAACTAGATAGTCAACATCGAGAACTGATGCGACTTTTTGAAAGAAGCACAACTGTTCATTCATTTACAACTGTTCGTTCATTTATAACTGTTCATTCATTTATAACTGATCACACATTGTCCTTTCTTCAAAAACCAACGTAATTGTTCATTCTTTTTCTCAAGAGTCGCAATGACTGTTTATTCATTCAGTGTCCTTTCATCGAAAATCGAAGTGACTGTTCGCTCTTCATAACGAGAATTCACGTCCCTTACACTTCTGAATTCTGATAATTTACATCAATAACTTGTCGCATCTATATTTTCTCTGGATTCTGTTTTTCCACATCAGCATATCAAAATCATTCTTTATTCCTTCTTTAAAAACATAGATACATCTTGATGGAAATCTACTACATCTCAAATTTTCATTCTAAATATAACAAAATGAAGGTCTATTACATCCTTGGATCTTCTTATTGATAATGAAGGTCTATTACATCTTTGGATATTCTTATTTATGCCAGTTCTTTGTCGTCTCGACCTGAAGCAATGAGCTAGACAATGGAATCAACTCTGGTCTTCTCTCTCAGAAAAACGAGAGGAGAACGACAGAGTACAGCAGCTCAAAGATAAGCTGTTGTCAATACAACTGGTGGGGAGAAGACGACCCGCCAGGAGAATTAAGAATGAAATCACCCTTGTGATACGATTCCTAATTCTGTCTCTCCACCATACAAATCTCATGTATAAAGGCTGTTTCTACCATCTGAGGAAGATCCTTCGGGAATACAGAGAGTCCTGAGCTGTCTGATTTGAGTGTCAGAATCACATGAGCTGTCTGATGTGGGTGTCAGAAGAATGCTCTTCATAGCATCCAGGTCGTTGATGCCAGTTTTGAAGAAGCTTGCCAACCAAACTTCTGCAAATATTAACAAAAAAAGAAAATTCAATAAAATCTATCAAAACTGCACGCCGATCAACAGGTGCATACCAATAAATGTGTGCCTATTCCTGGAAGCACATGTGCATATCAACAGTATGCGCCGATCAATAGGCGCTCAACAATGTGCGCCTATTCTCAGAAGCACAGGCGCATATCAAACAACTTGCGCCGATCAACAAGCACATATCAATAGTGTACGCCGATCAAACATGCCCATATCAACAGTGCGCGCCTATGACCGAAGTCAGATACTGATTGCAGTGCGCTTCTTCTCAGAATTTTAAGCGCGCATCTACAACTTACGCTTCTTTTCTACAAATTAACACCTATCTTCAAAAGTGGCACAAAAGTAAAACGTTCATGTGTGAAAACCATTGGTTATTTGTTAGGACTTACCAACTTCCAAAGGCGCATCATACAAAGAATGGCATCATGATGAAGTGGCGCAAGTGAACTTGTGGATGATGGATTTTTGCTGGATAGTGGGACCTTGTGAGAAGTCATTTGCTTTGAGAAAGTATGAATGTTTCTTTCGTTCTGGCTATCCTTTAAAAAGTGTTGAAGATGAAAACGGGCGCGTCATTCTAGGAGCCTATTTCGAGAAAAAACTAAACGATAGGCGCTTAAAACCACGGGATGGCTGCAATGTGTCTCTCAATGAAACAGTAAACATTGAATTGGTCAAAAGAGCACATCTACATGCGCTATTTGAAATCACAGCGACACAATATACCAGAAATTATAAATTTCATTTCATAAAGAAAGGTGGACCCCTACAGACAAGGACACAGGAAAAGAAAATAAAAAGCTAGCAGGATCAACATTATTTCTTTTTCTCGTCTTAATTGGTCTGACGAAGAGCAGCGTCCAATTCTTGCATGTTGCGGATCCCCGAGCGACGCATTAGATTAAGGAATCCCTCTGAATCACCGCGCTCTTCAGAGAAAAGTGATGGCCCACCACTCGAGTGATTGAAGACCGTTGGATTTAAACCGAAACAGTCTAAGAAGTTCATCGCCCTCAGTGACGGGTCAGCCTCCAACAAATAAGTCGTAGGCATGACGTCGAATTTTGCATCAGAGGACTTTATTTCAGTATCAGCATTGATCTCCATCTCCTTTTTCTTAGGTGCCGTCGAAGTACAGAAGTGAAGAATAAGTATAAAGATCAACCCCTACACATATATAACCAAACTGACTCTTCATATTCCTCATGGGAAACCGAAAATCATCAATGAAACTCGGGAAGACGAAGAGGAGATCGAATGTTTTCGAAAAAATTAATTATGACGACTGGAAATTGACTGGCGCAACTTGACTCGGTAATTTTCGTAATTCAAAGTATTTTAAAACTTTGAAATATTCTTCAAGTTTCGAAAACTTTGAAGGGGGTCTTGTAGGGCCTAAAAATCGAGTTGCACCATGTATTTACTACTCAGCAATTAAGTTACGCCCCAAAAATCAAGTTGCGCCACTGTTATGAAGCTCAGAGATCAAACTGCACCACTGGTCAGGTTGCTCCAAATATCAGACTGCTCCCAGTCATATTGCGCCAAAGTCTACGTGGCATCTGACATTTAATTGCCATCATTGCCTGACAATACTGACAATTGTGCAGTAAACGAAAGAAATCTCTTCGAATCCCTCAAAATGTGCCGCTCGAGGAGATTTAATGGATAGTTGTCCTGCACATCTTTGTGAGTTGTGCCTAGGCGCAATCTAAACAAATCCCTTAGTTATGTCTAGGCGCAATCTGAATGACTTCTTCTCAAAAGCTGCCACGTGTTTAGGCGTAATTCAATCAGGCGCAGTTTAACTTATTGACTGAAGCTCACACAACCTGATAAAGTTGAGACAACTTTTATTTTCTAAAGCTGGATGATGTGGCGCACATGCCACTAATCTCTCAAAATGTGTCCACTATTCTGTACACGACCACGTGCATCTCAATCATATGATGCCACGCGTCTAAATACAGTTAGTGCACGATTGTTAACAGAATAGAAGTTGGCGCAACATAAGGTTGGCGAAACCTAATGTGGTGCAATCCAGCCTCGCACACATCAGAATAACTGCTAAAACAATTATTTCCAGAACTCTATAAAAAAAGTTTCCAATCATTGTCAAAGCATCACAGAGATCAAGTACTCTTGCAAAATTGCTGCTGCATTCTCCAGAGGCTCTAGTCTTCAAGTTCACATAGTCCAAGGGATAAAGTGATCGTCTTCTGATTAGATTCCTACAGTTGTACTTTCCCAGAAATTATTGTACCTTTGTACTCTTTTTATGTTTGTTATAAAAATTTTTGTTTCTGCAAACATAGGCCAATGGGGCTCACTAGCGCATTGTTATAATATATTGACCCCTCCTCCACAGGTACTTGAGAAGGCTCAGGCGCACGATCGAACTAAGGCTTTCTGAATTGCTACTACTTTCAAGTTGTTTTCCCTAAAGACGCACAAAGTATTGCGAAGTTTTTAAAAGATTGCTGCTTATATTTCAAATTACTAAAGGGGCATGATGTATGGAACGAGAAGTTTTTTCATGGTAGCCTATCAGTTGTACTTCTTTTCAAGAATCAATGTAGCCGAAAATGTATTTCAAATATTATCGAGAAAAGTTGTATTCTGAATACAATTATCAATAAAATGAGTATTACTTCTTCCTATATTGTGTCCTCTATGTTTCTGAAATGTGGCTGGATTTCAAATGTTTCTAAATGACATAACAGTGCACGTTCTTGCCTTGTACAAGTGCAACACCAGACTTGTACGGCATCACGCCTTAGCGAGGACGAACGATTCGGTGCGAATCGAAGCAAGGACGAAAGATTCCCCGAATCGAGGCATGACAAGTTGGTATCAGGGCACGGTTTCAAATCCTCGGATTTCAAAAATGTTTTCAAAAAGGAAGTCTTGATGCAAAATTTTTTCGGTTGATGGTGTCGATAGCACTGGCATGAAATAATTTTCCATACAATAAGCCCATAAATATTTTATGAGTGCTAATGAAATTATTTCTTTATTGTAGAATGACCAAAGGGGATAGCTTAAAGACGAATTCATCGTCTGACTCAATAGAGAAACTGATTAAACTAATAGAGGCTTAGAGGAAGCAGAGCGCAGCTCAATATCGCGCGCTTCAAGAGCAGCTTTAGTATCAGTTTCAGGAGCAGCTGTATGCTCAACAAAAGCAAGTGGATAATCGATCTCAGATTGTTACCAAGCTGACGATCGATTCCAATATTTTTGAAAAGGCTGCAGCAACTGAGACCGTAGAAGTGTCGACAGAGAGACCTAAAACGCCAACACGAAAGAGAACGAGCTTCAAGTTCTCCGAATTCAAAAGCTGCGACCCGCCTGAGTTTAATGGAAGAGCGGAGCTAGATGAGGTGATGGGCTTCTTGAACACACTTGAGGGCTACTTTCGAATGTTGGATATACAGGACCGCAAGAGAGTGGAGTGTACCGCTGTACAACTTCATCTCAAGGCCCAGGAATGGTGGACTTTGCAGAGACAATCACTTTATGGTAATTGTCCGGATATAAAGATATCTTGGTAGATCTTAAAGCAGGCTTTTATTGCGCAATTCATTCCACCAGCTGTCCGTCAACAGAAACAGAAGGAGTTCGTAGAACTCCAACAGGGCTGTATGTCAGTTGACGATTATGAAACTGAATTTTTAAAGAGAGTTGCATTCGTTGGATATATGGTCCCGAATGATGATACGAAGCAAGGAAGATACGTACAAGGCTTGAATGAGGGCCTGCAGCACGATGTGCTAGCCGAAAGTATACATCTTACAGGGAGGCGTACGAAACTGCTCTCGAGATGGAGAGATTCGCTCCACCAATTAGCCGTGGGACAACACTGTGCAACCAGTGTAGTAACCATAAATGACCCTTAGTTGCTGAGAGAAATGACGTTCCTAAGCGTCATAATACTAGCAAGAATAAGGGTGAATATCGAGGACCGCGTTGCTTCAAGTGCAACCGGTATGGACATCGACAAGCAGAATGTCGAGCCGGATGCTTCAATTGTGGCATCATGGGCCCCAGGGCATCTGAATGTAGAAAAGAAAGGAATCAAAATCCCCCACGGGATCAGTACTATAATCATCGTGGACTAAATGACAATCAGTACCGTAGACAGTATAACAATCAGAACTGGGGCCAACATAACAACCAGAATCGTGGCCAAGCGCCACCAGCCTTACCAGCTCCAACTGTAAATGCACCGAATCAATAACAAGGTGCACAAGCAAGGGTTTTTGCTTTGACTCAAGTAGAGGCCCAGACCGTAGAGAATGTAATAACAAGTATGTTTCTGTACAAAGGCATACCTGCAAGAGTACTTTTTGATTATGGTGCTACTAATTGCTTTATCTCGTCTAATTTTGCATTGGAAAATAAATTTTATATGACTCTACTAAAGACAGCTCTATTTGTCAGCACTCCTTCGGGAGTAGATATGCCTGCTACTTTGATTTGCAGGGATGGCTACATTAAAATTGGAGGCAAGACTTTATCTCTGGACGCAATTGTACTCGACATCAAAGAGTACGATATCATATTGGAAATGGACTAGCTCAGCGCCTGTCATGCAACAATCGACTGTGCGGATAAGAGAGTTGTGTTTTGCCTACCCGAAGAAATGGAGTTCTCTTACTCGTGCGGCTCGGCGTTCCAAGGACCCATGGTAATATCGGCAGTTACAACAAGGCACATGCTGTACGCAGGATGTGAAGGATTTCTCGCTTCTGTTCAAGACACTCGGATAAAGAGTGTAGGCTCAAATCAGACCAAAATTGTGGCAGAGTTTCCAGATGTGTTTTCGGACGAGATACCTGGAATGTCGCCGGATAGAGAACTTGAATTCACAATTGATACATTCCCGGATACTCGTCCGATATCAAAGGCGTCGTATAGGATGGCTCCGGCAGAATTAAAAAAACTAAAGGTACAGCTACAAGAATTGCTAGACCAATGATACATTCGCCCAAGTGTATCTCCATGGGGAGCTCCAGTACTGTTTGTAAAGAAGAAGGATAGGACGATGCGGCTGTGCATCGATTACAGAGAACTTAATAAGGCAACCATCCGTAACAAGTATCCCTTGCCAAGGATAGATGATCTGTTCGAACGGCTACAAGGGGCGACCGTGTTTTCAAAAATTAAATTTCGTTCAGAATACCACCAGTTGAAGATCAGACCCGAACACGTCCCTAAGTCAGCATTTCGTACGAGATACGAAAACTATGAGTTTTTGGTCATGCCATTCGGTTTGACTAATGCTCCAGTAGCCTTTATGGATCTAATGAATAGAGTGTTTCGACCGTTCTTAGACAAGTTTGTTGTTGTATTCATCGATGACATCTTGATCTACTCAAAGGACAGAGAGACTCATGTCGGACACTTGAGAGAAGTACTTCAAACGATGTGAGATAATCAGCTGTATGCAAAACTAAGTAAGTACGAATTTTGGATAAACAGCGTGTCGTTCCTTGGGAATGTTGTTCCGACAGAAGGCGTTACCGTTGACCCAAAGAAGATTGAGGCAGTTGTAGACTGGAAACAGCCTACATCAGCTAGTGAGATACGGAGTTTCTTTGGTTTAGCCGGGTACTACCATAGGTTTGTGAAAGACGTTTCAAGAATCGCTTTGCCTTTGACTCGCCTCACTCAGAAGGAAGTCATATTTAGGTGGACCAACGACTGTGAGAATAGTTTTCAGGAACTCAAGCAACGGCTCATCACGACTCCAATTTTAGCACTTCTAGAAGGCTCTGAGGGATTTCAGATCTACAGTGACACATCGGGACTTGGTTTGGGATGTGTTATCATGCAACGTAGGAAGACAATATCATATGCGTCGAGACAACTCAAACAACATGGGAATAATTACCCAACTCATGACTTAGAAATGGTGGCGATTGTGTTCGTGTTAAAATTGTGGCAATACTATCTCTATGGTGCGTCCTCTGAGATCTTCACAAATATCAAAAGCCTGAAGTACATATTCACCCAGAAGGAATTGAATTTGATGCAGCAGCGTTGGTTAGAATTGATCAAGGACTATGACTTGACAATTTCCTATACGCCGGGTAAAGGAAACATGGTAGCTGATGCCTTGAGTCGAAAATTCGTTGGATCACTAGCAGTAGAAAAGGAGGTACTACTAGATCTTAAAGAGATGGGTATCGAATTCAGAATTCGTCCACATAATGTATAGTTGGCTCAGTTGCAGCTTGAGCCGAGCCTCCATGGAAGGATTAAGACTACTCAGAAGGATGATCCATTTCTGCAGAAGATACGCGAGTTGATTCTAGAAGGAAAGGCGTCTAAGTTTATAGTTGAAGATGACACTATTCATGTCAAGAGAAGATTGTGCATTCCTAAGGATGATGAGCTCAGAAAGAAAATACTGACCAAGGCACATTTCACGAAGTATTTATTGCATCCGGGAAGCACTAAAATGTACAAGGATCTGCGCACAACAATTTGGTGGCATGGTATGAAGAAAGATGTGGCTCTATTTGTGTCACAATGTTTAGCTTGTCAGCATGTGAAGGCTGAACACTAGTAGCTAGGTGGAGAACTATAAATTTTAGCTATTCTAGAGTGAAAGTGGGATAATATCTGTATGGACATTATAGTCGGCTTGCCAAGAACTCAGAAAGGGAATGATGCGATTTGGGTTATCGTGGATAGATTAACCAAGTCGGCTCATTTTATTTCAATAAAAGTTATATGGGGCGTAGAACGGTTGGCTCAGATCTACATGAATAAAATTGTCCGATTACATGGGGTGCCAACTTCTACAGTGTCGGATAAAGACGGGCGATTCTTGTCGCAATTTTGGATATGTCTGCACTCAGCTTTAGGCACAAAGTTGAATTTCGGTATGGCATACCATCCACAGAATGATAGTCAGACAGAGAGAGTAAATCAGATTCTTGAAGATATATTGAGATTGTGCGTGCTCGATTCAAAGACAAATTGGGACGCATAGTGACAGAATTTGCCTATAACAATAGTTATCAGGCAAGTATCCAGATGGCCCCGTACGAAGCCTTGTATGGACAAAAATGTCGATCACCGATATGTTGGGATGAAGTCGGCGAATGACAAGTTCTCGGACCAGAACTCATGGAATAGGCCGTCGAGAGGGTCCGCTTAATTCGAGAAAGGCTTAGAGTTGCTCAAAGTCTACAAAAGAGTTATACGAATACACATCGACGACCTTTGGAATTCACGGAGGGCGATCATGTCTTCTTGAAGTCACACCCATACGAGGTGTGACGTGGTTTGGGATGAAAGAAAAGCTGAGTCCGAGATTCGTTGGACCCTTCGAGATTTTGGAGAAGGTAGCCTCAGTGGCTTATCGACTTGCACTACCTCTGGCTCTGGCTGATGTGCACGATGTCTTCTATGTGTCCCAACTGTGAAAGTACGTGTATGATCCAAGTCACTAGTGAACTTCGATCAGTTGCAGCTGAGCGCTGACCTATCCTACACTGAAGAGCCGGTCAAGATTTTGGACAGAAAGGAGAAAGTTTTGAAGAATCGGACAGTATCTTTAGTTAATGTGCTATGGTGGAACCATGCTGTCGAAGAATCGACGTGGGAACTAGAAGAGGAGATGAGGGTGAAATACACCTCGCTGTTTGATAAGTTTGAGGTAGGAATTTTGCATTAAGTTTCGAGGACGAAACTTTTTCTTAGTGGTATATTATGTAGTGCCCCGCTCCTAGCGGTTCACTATGTAAGGCTTGTGGCTTGGTTAACTCGGTCGGAACCGAGTATTGTAGAAACGTACCGTTGGTACCGAATCGATCACGGACAAGTACATAAGAACCTTTCCAACTAATGGATTGGTTTCTCTTGAAATGCGTCCAAGAGTTTTTTCTGGATGTTTTGCTGCTGGTTTTGTTGCTCGGTTTTGATGGATTCTTTTCTAAATGATTTTCGATGATTTGATTCTTTCCCGTTTTTATCGATTTGCATAGCATTCATCTTGAGAATTCTGAGAGAAGAGAACATAACGAGACAGAGTATTAACCAAACGTTTGGTGCCATTGCAGACTGACACGTGACAGAAGGCTAAGCGTGCAAGTGTTCCTCTCTCTCTCTTTCTGCGATTCTCTAATTTGGTGAGTGTGGATCTTTGTGGTGGTATTGTCCCTCTCGCTATTCTTTCATGCCAACTAAAAAATTGTCTTGCAACATCCGTTGATCGTATCAAGTTGCTAATGCCACAAGTCAATACCACTAAGAAGCTAGAGAATGAACATTGAACTTTGAATGAATCGATTACACTGTTAACAACATTGAGAGTTGTGTTTGTCCCTTGAACATTGAAATGCTGAAATGAATTAAAAATCGAATTGAAATGAATTGATGCCTGAGATATTGAATATGAGAATGTTGCGTACATAATGTTGGCTTACTAATACCATGTAATTATGTATTGTTGAGTCGGTTATTCACTCGCGTGGTCATTGACGTCTTTGTGCACAAGGTTTGAGTAGTTTCCTCGGGACGGTACTTGGGGCACCGGGGACCGGCTCGACCTAGGGGGAAACATTTAGTCGTGCTATGGTGGCACGAGGCATTACGAAACATTCGACTAGGCTTGCAACCTACTCTAGAATGGTACACCGCAATACCCGTTGGAAAGTCCTTTATGGGACAGTTTCACCAACGACCCAGTCCGAATGCATGCTAACAATTGTCTTGTGCAGGGGCGGTAAGTATTTGTTATTATTATCCTGTATCTTATACAAGAAAGCTGGATTCGGCCGATGGTAAAGTAAACATATTTTTGTGAAATACTATGTTATTTTAATTGTGATTTAATCTGAATGTCGCATGTTCCTAATAAGTTCATGATATAAAATGCTTGTCATTAATAAAATGTTGGTTTAGCTGAGTGGGCCAACGGGACTCACCAGCGGATTGTTATAATGTGCTGACCCCTCCTCCGCAGGTACTGGAGAAGGTTCAGGCGTACGACCGAACTTACGCTTTTTGAATTGCTACTACTTTCAAGTTGTTTTCCCTAAAGACGTACAAAGTATTGCAGAGTTTTCAAAAGATTGCTGCTTATATTTCAAAGTACTAAAAGGACATGATGTATAGAACGAGAAGTTATTTCATGGTAGCCTATCAGTTGTACTTCTTTTCATGAATCAATGTAGCCGAAAAGGCATTTCAAATATTATCGAGAAAAGTTGTATTCTGACTACAATTATCAATAAAATGAGTATTACTTCTTTATATATTGTGTCCTCAATGTTTCTGAAATATGGCTGAGTTTCAAATGTTTCTAAATGATATAACAGTGCACGTTCTTGCCTTGTACAAGTGCAACACCAAACTTGTACTACATCACACCTTAGCGAGGACGAATGATTCAGTATGAATCGAAGGAAGGACGAAAGATTCCCCGAATCGGGGTGTGACAGTGTAGGATAGTGAATTAAGTACAGGGTCGCTACAGGTCAGTATGAGGAAGCCTGTGTAGGCCAACCTCTATAGTAGGCTCACCGGTAGAGGTGTGCTGTGTATATAGAAGGGTGAAGGGTAGTATCAAGAGTATGTGGTTCAGTGAGAGTTAATGAGTGTGGGGTTCAATAACAGTAGGAACAGTGAGGTGTAGGCAGTTAGGGAAAATAAGGGAAAGGGTATGCAACAAACAATATAGGCTAAGAATGATTGGGATAACCTTGTGTGTGCAGTCCTAGAGTGCAACTCGTTAATTAGAGTAACCTAGGCTGGTAAGTGTCTACTGTATGATATGTTAGGATATGCGTGTGTGATAGATAGGAATATATATATGTATACTAGTGTGTGTTGGAAGATGCATAGAGGGCAGGGGTCCAGGAGTGTAAACACTACATGGCATGGTTGTATATAGGATATAGGATATGGGTGTATCAATGTATCAGTTGAGATGAACAATGGGAGTGCCTATATATATGTATAGAGTATATATGTATTAGGGAAATGTCTTAGTCAGATTAAATATACATATAGATAGCTTGAAAGAAAGATAGACCAATGATGGATAGGGGAAAATTGACAAGCTGTAGATGAGGAGTAAAAGGAAGTATGGAGTTTTGGCCAATGACCAGTAGTGGGTGCACTGTAGGACAACAGTGTTAGAATATGTGTGGGTTGGCCTAGTGATGTACATTGGGGATGTGATTAGATATATACCTATTTGAGAGGCCATCTTTGTGTGTATATATAGATAGAAAAATATAGATAGGTAGTTAGAATGGTGAGCTTTTGAGTAGGTGGATAGATTGTGGGAGTTCCTAGGCAGCACAGGGCAGTAGTACCCTTAGACAATAGTAGAGGGTATCAGTTATGTGTAGGTATCCTGATAATTCCTTAAATCCTTGGTTGGCATATATAGATGACTGGATATATATATATATATATATATATATATATATATATATATATATATATATATATATATATATATATACCTTATTCGTAATATGTATAAATGTATATAGTGTAAATATGTATCATTATACTTATATATGGAATGTATGTATATAGTGAAAGGATTTTGAGTGATTAGGATGGGGGTTAGAGAGTATGAAGGGAAGATAGAAAGGGTAAGGAAACTGTTGTTGGGATAGGGGGCTTAGGGAATTAACCACATAGGCAGGGCCTTGTGAGAGCTTGTACTCTGTTTGATCAGTGGGAGACAGCATCTACCATACAGACAGTGCACTTGTGCACTAAGTGCACATGTATTTGAAGGGTTATAATAGTGAACGATTGCTTAGGGGCTCGAGTTAGAGAGGCCAAGTGCTTGTTAGGAGTTTGGGTAAGGGTCAGTTAATGAGGAAATACAATATGTAGCAGTAGGTTGGTTAGTGTTTAGGTGTTGTTAACAGCGGAGGAGAAAGGGGAGTTCAAGTGGTTGCACAGGTGTATGCTCGAGTAGGAGGCTACTACAGGCCATGGGCACAACTATAAGGGCTCGGGTATAAGGCCTATGATGGCTGACAGGTTGGTAATTGGCAGGGGGTTAGCCCGGTAGTAGGGTGTGCAAGTAGGTATTAAGGGAATGAAGGAAATTACAGTTGGGGGAAAGCTCAATATGTTTAGGAAGTGGGGAAAATAATGCATTTCTGTTAGCATATCAGTTGGGGGCAAGTGTAAGTAGAGGGGAAGATGTGAGAGTAATTAATTAACGTGTACAGGTTAGGAGTATAGTAGGCATATGGGATTGGGTTTATATGAGGGGGGAAATGGGTTGTATCAGGACTTAGGATGATAGCAGTAGGATGTGTGATAGTATATGTAGGCATGTGTGGTGTTGGGGTATGCATATGTCAGTGTTTTGTTAGTAAGAAGGATTGTTTATCAAGTAGCATTAGTATATTAGATAGGTAGCTTGGCATACTTGTGTTGATAAATATATAGATCAGTAGATAGGTAAAAGTTATAAAGATTGTTTAATCGATAGGTGTGTGGACATTAGAATATAGGTCGAGTAGATAGATTGAATGGGTATTGGCATATACCTTCAAGGGTAACCCTAGATAGGATGGTTAGTTAAACCTAGGATAGACTGTTGGTTATCAAATATGTGTAGAATACCAAGGTAGTATACTAAGGTAATGAGTAAAGAGTTGGGGTATGCCTATTAAGCCAATAGATAAACTAGGTAGGTAAATACCCAAGGTATTGACCTAGGTATGATCTAGATTGACCTAATTTAGCAAGGTATTAATCTAATTGACCTAGTTTGATCACGGAGACCTATAATTGACCTAGTATGCATATAGCATCATAGATATTCATGTTGACACACCGAAACACAAATTAATATTGATATTCCATATTTAGGTCTTCGAGGCACCGTATCGGATATTGTTGATATTCAACACCAGATATCAAGCGAGTACATTCTTTGATAATTTTTTATTTATGGTATTTTCTATGTTTCATGTATTTAGTGTAGATATCCTTAATTTTTTGTCCCATTGGTTACATGGATTGGTAGTTTCTGGATCCCATAATAAGATGTTATTCCTTGTATATCTTGGTATATCATGAGCAACTCTTATTCTTATTTCTTGTGCATTGTATAGACACTGATTCCTAAGAAGGCTCGCGACCTTCTCAGAGAATCCTGTGCCATGGTTGTATCTGATGTATCAGTCAGAGGCGAGAAGTAGTACTGTAGATATGTGATCATACCCTTCCTGTGCATGTCCTATTTTCTTGTGACTGTTAATCATACACTGCACGTATGATTAACTAGGCCATATTCCTGTGCAAGTTTCCAAGCCGATCATATGTTGAAACTAATACACACTCACCTAGATAATATATTTCTTGACTTTTGTACTTGAAATATCCTTGTTTACCTGCTCTTACATTCACTTACAGTTTACTCATGCCCTATTACATTCTTGTACATGTTATTTCTCCTGTATACTCCCTCTATTCATTGTTATATAAACTTTATCATTTATTGGAAACTGTTATTAGAAATGTACTTCATTCTAATCCTGACTGGATATATTTTTTAGACGATGCAGAGGATGAGTGCCCTACTTATTACGGCCCTCTAGGTATAATAGGTATAAATCGGGCGACTCTGATTCATGAGGGTCTAGTCCCAGCAGAGAAGCCTTATTTAGTGACTCATTAGGCTATATTTATACTAGACCTTGTCTCCAGTTGATGACTCTTGGCATGTTTATTGTTTTGAGACTTGTATTTGGGAATTGTTGTCTCTTAGACTCTTTTTGGTCTTGTATTATGTTACAATAGACTTTTATAAATTCTTTTTTACCTTTTTGTCTTTATCTCTTGTACCATTTATTTTTCTTTCGCGTTGTGATTGAGTATGGATATATTATCATTTCTTGTCCTCCGTTTGGAGTTGACTAACTCGACAGGTTATGATATTATATTGTTAGTTAGTTTAGTTAAACCTAGACAGCGTTCTACCGTCGATGCTGCATCGTAGGCTGGGCGCTGTTACGCACTCGTGCTCTTATACAGGGTGCGGGTCATGATACTTCAAGTTGGCGCTTCAACTCTGTTATAATAGAGGTATTTTGATCTACCAATAACATATTATCAACATGGAGTAATAAAATAATAAAATCCTTATTGGAAAAATACTTAACAGATGCACAATAGTCCGACGTCGTACATGCATATCCAAGCTCCCCAAAGAAGATTTGAGCTTTATGTACCACTATGGCGGAACCTTCTTCACACCATACAAACTCTTCTTCAATTGGTAGAGCAAATATGTCTTGACTTTTTCACGAAATCCCTCGGGATGCTCCATGTATTATTATTTCGCTAAATCAATGGAAAGAAATATCGCCATGACATCCTTCTGCTCAACCTCCAAATCAAAGCTGACTGCTAGACCTAACACCATCCAAATAGATGACAACTTGACAACCGACAAGAATATTTTATCAAAATCCATGCCCTTTTGCTGACTATAGCCTTTGATTACCGACCTCACTTTTTATCGAGGGTGAGTACTTACCATCTTCTGTCTGCTTCACTCTGAACACCCATTGATTCTTCACAACTTTCTTGCCCTTTGGCAATCGTACTAGCTCATAAGTGAAGTTTGCATGTAAGGAACTCATCTTCTCATGCAAGACCTGCATCCATTCATATGTATTCCTTTTCAATTGCCTCTACAAAGATTTCTAGCTCTCCTCCGTTAGTCGATAGCATATACTCATCTGGCTAGTATGTCCTGGATGGTCGACGTTTTCTCATACTCGACCTCAATGGAGCCTCTGGTGCTGACTGTGTATTAGCAATACAATTCTATTCAGGAACTGCCACCTCAGCATGCTTATCCTTATGAGGGTCATCCTGTTCATCATCAGTTGGCTATGTATTAGCAATAATGGCTCTCGTATAACTGAATTCTCTGCAGTGTACTCTGGTAACTGCTCAAAGCATGATGACTCTAACTCAGGCAAATTTTTAGCCTCAAAAGACATCAAAATCTTGAGTGTTAGTCATGGTCTGATTTGTAGGACCTAGAGGGGGGTTGAATAGGATAATAAAAAATTCTAATACAATAAAGCAATACAAATGAAATTTAACATGATAGAGAGCAAGAAGAACACCCGATGTATTATGGTTTCCTCGGTGAGGATAGTCCAGTCCCGAAACTCTCTGCCGCTTTAATCTACTATTTGAAGAAATAGTACAACACGAGATTTGATCTCGAGGACTCGTTACTTATTACATACGAGTTTTTATTCGAAGGCTTGTCAACTTCAAACACACAAGTTATAATCCGAAGGCTCATTAACTTCTTACAAGGAAAAGTTTTGATCTTTGTAAACGCTTGGAAGATCTCGGTTACAACTCTTGAACAACTCTAACACTTTAATGGATGGCAATTAAGAAGTATACTATGGTTAATGAGAGTAACTCTTTGGTGGTTGAGAAAATTTAAGGCTAAAAGAGTTTACATTGAATAAGGAGGATCAAAGCCTTTAAATACAAGAACCACAAAGACTAGGCATTTAATGCTAAAAACTTTCGACTGACGATATACCATCGGTATATAGTAGTATAGCGTTCTTGCAATAGTAACGACTAGAAATCTAATTGTTTGAGCATTTTATGCTTATAATCTGACCATTTGATTTTTAAAGAGACACAAAAAATTTATAATCGGTATACCATCGGCATGCCGGTGTGATCGACAAAGAGTATTTTACTCATAAAAATCGATATACCGACTGTACAAACTAGTGTACCATCGGTATACCGGTACGATGACAGAGAGAATTTTACTTATATAGACTGGTATACCGATGGTACGAACCGGTGTACCATCGGTATGTCGGTGCGGCAACAGAGAGCATTTTACTTATAAAGATCGATTTACCGGCGGTACGAACCGATGTACTGTCGGTATGTCAGTGCAACAACAGAGATCATTTACTTATAAAGACAAGTATACCGGTGGTACGAACTGGTGTTCCATCGATATGCCGATGCAGTAATAGAGCATTTTACTAACAAAGACTGGTATACCGGTGGTAAGACCTGGTGTACCATTGACATGCCGATTTGATTGTAAAAACAAGTTTTGAAAATATTTACTAAACTTTCAGTATTTGCCATCCATTTTGAGTGATTCAAAATTTTCCTAGACATGTTTACAGACTCTAAAAGGACTATACCATCAATGTATGGATCTTGATTTACTTATCAGGACTGTAGATCATCAGTCTTTGTAATTACATTATAGGAGTAGAATGGATATTTTGCGCTTTATGAGACCATTTGATTCTGTAAATGCAAGATAAACTAAAACACATAAATACAGTCAATTATGATCAAAATCAATGTGCCAACAATCTCTCCCATTTTGATAATTGACAGACATATATCGGGTTTTAGGAAATAGCTCTCCCGTAATAGGGTAACTCCCCCTCAACACATTTTCTCCTCCTTTGTCATTTAAGAAAATGGTATAGTCAAACAATATATATATGAGGAAACGTTAATTAAGAGAAAAAACATGCACATATATATAAAAGAGGGTAGTACACGTGACAGACCGACACCATGGCTAGCAGAGAAATAAAACATAGAGTCCAAACGCCAGAAAGACTATTGTCCTTGCCGAGAATTCACAAGACAACTTTAAAAAAACATAAGTCCCCGAAGGACCACAAAAGACAACTAAAAAAGAGAGACACCACCACCATTCGAACCATCAACGCAAAAAAAGGAGATTCATTCATCTGCAGGGTCATCCCTATAACTCGGAGGAGCATAAAAGATGCCAAAAGGGTCAATCCCATCGGGATATATGAAGTCGTTGGCATTTGGGATCCATAAATCGCGAACCATGAAAAATGTGATCATGTAAGTCAGTATTGAGGTAGGCATTATGTCCTGGATGGTCTCCTGGATGAAATAGCACTGGTCATGAAAGTGGTTCTGGATGAGGTTTCCTAGTCCTCGAGTATTGGTCCGCATATGCTCCTCAGCCTGAGCCATCCGTATGTCAAAGTAGTACTGAGAGAGGCTTGTAGTGGGCCTAGACTGATGGAGAAGTCGGGGCAACAATGGAAGGTTAAGTGCCAGAGAGTTGAGATAAGGACTGACCAGGAGTGAAAAAATGTGCCAGAGTTAGGTAGGAAGGAGAATCCTCACCATAATAGAGAGTCAGGTCAACACCTTTTGTCTCAAGGATAAGAGTGATGAACATGTCATAGAGAAGAGCCTTCTTGGCCGAGGAGTGGACAGTGATGAAGGAATTTAGTCGTGTTTTAGGAAAGGACTAGGACTACTTACGATAAATATAATACATGCATACCAGAGCATCAGTCGTAGCATCAAAGTTTTCGGATTTGGGGATGATAGTGCAGTAGACGAAACGGTGAAGCTCGTAGTAAAAGGGTTCATATTGCTTGGACAGAGTGGGGAGGGGAGAAAGGTTTGACCCCTTGCAAATGATGCAACATAAGTCTTCAAAGGGTATGGTAGGTGATGGTTAATGAGAGACAATAGTGGTAGAACATTGCCCCGATTATGAATGTTAAAGATCTCGACGAGATCCTTGGTGGTGATGCAGAAGTGACGACCATTGACAAGAGTCTCAACAGTGTTGTGGGCAAGGTCTAGGATGAGATTACAATAAAATATTCGTACGTCATCGGGATAAGCACGGATAGATTTTTTCAGGAGATGAGCTAGACCATTAACTTCGAACAGAGGTAGATGATTCGAAAAGACATTAAAGTTGATCGGTTTGCCGTCGACGACCTTGCGGTTATAGAAAGAGGAGAACCAAGCTTCGGCGACATCACTAGATATGAATAATCAACGATCATAGTCTCCGTCGAGCAAAGGAGCCGGATGGAAAGGATTAGTGGTGGAGGAAGAAGTAGGACGAGGTTATTTGGGGTTTGACATTGAGTGAGGATGATGGAGAATAAAATATAGAGGGAGAGGAGTAAAAAAAAATGGATGAGATATATAAAGGAGGGGTTTGGGAAGAGGATGGGTTGGGAGAGATGAGAGAGAATTAATGGGAGAAGATGAATAGATATATTGGAAAAGAAGTAAGAATTAATTGTAGGGGATATGAAAGGATGGAGGAAGATATTGGAAGTGATGGGTAATTAATAAGGGATATGGAAAATGATGGGGATAGATAAAGTGAGAAGAGATTTAAAGATATTTGATGGGAAGTTGAGGGGATAGGTAGTTAATGAGAGAGAAGGAGGTGGGGTCTGCAAAAAAATAATGCATTTTTGGCAGGTTTCAAAACTTTAGCGTTGACCGATATACCGGTGGTGTACTGGTGTATATCGTCGATGTACCAATTTTTAAAAATTTAGATGTTTGGTTCAAGATCAAGAATGCCTAATTCAAGGAAAATGAAAGAGAAGCGATCCTCAGCGAGAGGCTTGGTGAACAAGTCAGCAAGTTGGTGATTGGTATCAATGAATTAAAGATGGATGTCTCCCTTTTGTTGGTGGTCTCGTAGGAAGTGCTGTCGAATCTCAATATGTTTTGTGCGTGAATGACAAATAGGATTTTTGGTGAGATTTATAATGCTAGTATTGTCACATTTAATAGACATACTGGAAGAGTAATTGCCGTAATCTAGAAGTGTTTGTCATCCAAGGAATCTGTGCATAACAACATCTGACCGCAATATACTCATCTTTGGTTGTTGTGAGAGCAACATAATTCTGTATTTTGCTAAACCTTGAGACCAAGAATTTTCCAAGTAGATGGAATACACCACTGGTGCTCTTTCTATCGACTTTGTAGCTGGCAATGTCAGCATCTGAGTATCTCATTAGGTCAAAGGATAAGTTTTTGGATACCAAAGGCCAACATTCACGATGCCTTTGAGATAGAGAAAGATGCGGTTAACGGCACATAGATGTGATTTCTTGGGATTTGCTTAAATCATGCACACAGACAGACACTAAATATAATGTCAAGACGACTAGCACTTAAGTAAAGTAAGCTACCGATCATACCTCGATACTTACGTATGTCGATCATACTCCATTCTCATCGTGATCAAGTTTAGTTGCAGTGGCCATATGAGTGCTTATTGATTTGGATGAGCCCATTTCAAAGCACTTGAGAAGATCCTTGATATAATTTGGCTTGATTAATGAAGTTGCCATAAGGACCTCGCTTGGTTTGTAGTCCGAGAAAAATGATAATTCTTCCGTCACACTCATTTCAAACTCATCCTGCATAACTTTTGCAAAATCTTCATAAAGCATTTTATTATTTGAACCAAAATTGATATCATCTACATACATTTGGACTAACAAAAGTGTGCATTGTGAAATAATGAATAGAGTAGTATCAACTTTGCCTTTAGAGAAGTTGTAAGAAATTTGAAAATAGCTAAGACGCTAATACCAAGCACGAGGAGCTTGTTTGAGGCCATAGAGGGCTTTATGAAGTTTAAAAACATGATCTAGAAAATAAAAAACTTCAAAACCGGGAGGTTGCTTGACATAGACCTTTTTTTTAATAAAATAATTTCAAAAGGCACTTCTAACATCCATTTGAAAGAGTATAAAATCATGGAAGTAAGAAAAGCACAAAGTATTCAGATAGATTCTAAGCGAGCATCCGGTGCATAGGTTTCTTCATAATCAATGGTTTCCTCTTAGTTATAGCCTTAAGCAACCTATCAAGCATTGTTACGAGTCACCAGTCCATCGTCATTAAGCTTATTTTGAAATACCCATTTAGTCCCAATAATAGATAGTTATTCGGCCTAGGGACAAGTTTCCAAACTTTGTTTCTTTCAAATTGGTTGAGCTATTCTTGAATTACAAGCATCCACAATACATCATTAAAATTATCGTTAATGTTTTTAGGCTGTATTTGAGAAATAAAAGCCACATTGGCACAATGATCTCGAAAAGAAGATCAAGTACTCAACCGTGAAGAGGGATAATCAATGATGAGTTCTTTGGGATAATGAGTTGTCACGCCCCAGAACCAGAATACTAGCAAGTGGGGACGGACAAGGCCAGCTACGTAATGCTAGAGTACGCCAGTACTCTGAAATCACGTATAAGCTGTCAAGACATGGGGGTTACTTCTACAAGCCAACAGTCGATCCTAGGTCAAGCAATCCTAGGTATCTCAATTACAGGCAATTATACAAGGAGTAAGAAGTATGATCATCAGACATACAATAGTAAAGTGTCCCAAACCATTTATACATGGATGATCATGAAGCTAGTCATACAAAATAGAGAACTAGCAAGAGTAATAGTCATACATGATAAGCTCTAGCTATAGTCTAGAATACGCACATCATGTCTAGGCCTGTAGGCTAAATATCAAGAACCAAAACACGAGCTAAACACGTGCTCGGAGGCTAAACGCCATAAAAGAGTAATGTACTTATCAAGTGGGAGAATGAAACATGAAACCCACTCAGGTACTCTGGTGCTCCAGATAGTCACCATCGAGTATATAGTGCAGAAGATCCCTTAGGCTTCTCTATCAGATTTGGCCAAACAAAACCAGTGTGGTCAGACCCCAAATAGCAAGTTCCACAAAGGAAGACAAACTATGGACTAAAACCAGCAATAGCTAACATAGCAATGGTTAGAGATATAATTAAGTAAAAGCAGATCGAGACTCGTGCACTACCAATGCACTTATCCCAAACCTAGAAAGACAATAAGTAAAGCATCTTGGAGCATAAAGTAATTAAGATGTGACGTAATGTAAAGTGTAGACATGTTAAGTAAATGAAAGCATGAGAATATGTAAAATCAACTGGTCATGTAAACATGTGAGATAGCCGGGTCATGTGAACATGGTGACCCAACATAGGGATCATGTATAGCCTGTGAGATAACTGAATCATTTGAGCATGTAAGACAACTAGAGCATGAGAGCGTGTGAGAACTATATAGAACGACAATGATAGGATGACTTAGGAACTATTCTAGAATTCAAGTTACAACCCGTAAACCAAACAAGGACCGGTTGTAACCCTTTTTCGGAACAGAACTTAGCCTCCGATCATTCATTGAAAAAAGTAAAGCATGAACAATAATGTACTGAAATAAACATACGGACACTGCCTAGACAAAACTAGACTGGACTGGACTAACTCCATCCATCAAACACGGCCAAGCAATGAGTACGGCTTGATACATTAACTAACTAGGGTTGTCACAAGCCTAGTTACTAACAAGATGCAACGAGATATTTCCACAGTCACAAGCCCTAGCTATCCAAGTTATCCAAACACAAGTTGAGATTTGTATTAGGTGGATACATCACCTAGGAGACAAATGTATCCCATGGTGACTTGGGGGTGTAACACATGACAGTGTACTGAAAATGCGTTCTACTCGAAGGCAGGCTACAAGTCCAATAAAAGCGCCCAGATAACAGGATCATCTGTGACTGAGAAATCTCTCTATATGAACTACTTGATCAATCTAGTCAGTAACCTAGTTAGATTCAGTAAGAATTTCTGACCGTGGTAATCAGGAATCTATGTCCTAGACATGATGCAAGACGAGACGTGTCGTTTGTGCACGCATACACAATACATTCAACCACGATATCCAAAAGAGTTGTATTAGCAAGGAGAATAGCCGTCACAACAGCATCTTGATTATACATATCATGTTAGGCTTACTTGTCATGTCAAGAGTGCGCCACAACGGACCATTATCAAGAGCTATCATGTTAAGATTGCTTGGTAAGAGTGCGCCACGACGGGCCACTATCATGTTATCATGTAAAAACATGTTCAAGAGTGCACCACGATGGGTCACCATCATGTAAACAAAGAAAGACATGTACCAGAGTGCACAACAACGGGTCACTATATGGTATAAGCAGAGAAGAGACGTGTAGCATGAGTGCACCACGACGGACCACTATCAAGATTAAGCGAAGAAGAGATATAAATCATAAGTGTACCATGACGGGCCACTATATAAGAATAAGCAAACATGACAATAAGGATCACATGTAGAAAGAATTAGATAAAAGACGTATCATAGCATAGAAGAAGAAATAAATAAAAGTACTACTTGAAACAAAATAATAAATGAATCTGTGCTAGTGTTAAAAGTATAAGGGGTACAATTATTCTCTAACTGTATAAAATTATCTAATCTTGATAAGAATTTATTACAGTCAAAGGAAAGCTCAAAAACGTCAAGTACAGAAAACAAGCTATAAAGGTCAAAACTATGATTGAAATCATAGTCACATATGAACTCTGATTAAAGTGAAACAAGAAGATTCCTGAAGCCAAGACAAAGTTCTACAACTTTCATGTTGGAAGTTGGGAGAAATTATGGCCACAAATCAGCCAAATAGGACATAAAACAGCAAAAAACAGCTAAAATAGGCACTATGTAGCTAGGCACTATGCATCTATGCGGTCAGGCACTATGCAGCTATGCGGACTGGCACTATGTGGCCAGGCACTACGTATCTATACGGTCAGGCACTATATGGCCAGCCACTATACATCAATGTGGACTGGCACTATGCATCTATACGGATTGGCACTATACGGCCAGGTACTATGCAGCTATGCGACCAGGCACTATGTATCTATGCAGACTGGCACTATACGGCCAGGACTATGCATCCATGTGGACTAAAACTATAAGTCATGTGGACTGATACTATGCGGCCAGTACTATGCATCTATACGGCCAGACACTATGCGGCACTATGCAGCCAGGCACTATGCATCTATACGGACTAGCATTATGTGGCCAGGCACTATGCATCTATGCGGCCAGGTACTATACGGCCAAGCACTATGCATCTATGCAGCCAGGCACTATACATCTATGTAGACTGGCACTATGCGGCCAGCACTATGCAGCTATACAGACTGGCACTATGCGGCCAGCACTATGCATCTATGAAGCCAGACACTATGCATCTATGCAGCCAGGCACTATACGGCCAGGTACTATGCATCTATGCGGCCAGGTACTATGTATCTATGCGGCCAGGCACTATGCATCTATGTGGCCAGTTAGTATACGGCCAGCACTATGCAGCTATGCGAACTGGCACTATTTATCGTCTCTGCTAGAACTAGGACAAATGAACATAGAAGATGTCCAAAACTTGCCTTGGCCATAACTTCCTCAAACCAAGTTGAAGTCTAACTTTTTAAAGGTCAAAACTGTGTAGAATCAAATTCTCTACCACATGGAACAATTAGTTTTCGAAAACAAGTAAGTTTGAAAGATCAAAATCCAAGAAAACCAAAAATAAAGTAAACTTAGATCTACAAGAATTTATCCACCAAAATAAAAAATGCCAAGTTCTAAAGATGCTTAGAATGATATAAGAAAGAGTTTAGAACAAACAAAATAACATTTGTCCAACATTTAGCAAGACGTACTTGCCTTAGGTTGGAAGAGAAAATGAAGAGGAAGAAGATGAAGAGAATGAAAATAATATAGGAGAGAGAGAGAAGTTGGTTTTTATATAAAACCCTTCTCATCTAAAACCAACCCAAACCAAGTCATGCCAAGTTGAACCAAACCAAATTAAACCAAGTTAAAATTAAACCAAAGCAAGGCTAAGAAAGACAAGTCAAAATACGGGTCATCTAACAAAGGCCAGAATTCTGTATACGTACACTGAAAATACGTATAACAGAAAACGGAAGTGATAAGCATGCCGTCGGCATACAATGGTACACTGACGATATGTCGGTCAAGGAGAAAATCTATAAGTTGGGAAATTTTAAAATGTTTCGAAAATTAAAAAAATATAAAATACAGTACAAAAGTACGTATCAGTATATAAATATCGATACTGTGAGACGAGTCTCACAACTCTTCCATCCTTAGAAAAATTCTATCCTCGAAATTTCCTAAATCTAGTCGAGCAAGATAACCAAAATAAAAGCTCAAGAAAATACAACTATCTCAATAAAATAAAGCTTGGCATATAAGTACATGAAGGCAACAGTAATATAAATAAATGCGTAAGCAGTAACATAACCACAATCAAGAAGGGCTGGAGGCATATAAATAGATACGTCTCCTGAGTAAGTAGAGTAGGGACCAACGTCTTCGCTAGCCTACGCTGACTCCAAAATGGATAAAGGTCAAGTCTCAAAGTAAGTCGGTACCAATTACTTAGTCTAAGACAAGACTCTACCCAAGACGTATCATCGTAGTCGAGACACGCGATAGATATTATGTATCTCAAAATATAAGGACAAAAGAGTAGGACGAGAAACTCTCATTCACTCATCGAATAAGTCAAGCCGACCGTTGTACTCCTGATATCGGGGGAACACAAGGCCGCCGACAAGAACCTAAGATATACTGCTACTACCTGGCCTGCTACTGAAAGACAGATCCAAAGGTCATAACTGAAAGAAGACCATGAAGATGGTACCTGAGATTTCTAAGGTATTACTCTCATGCAAATACTAGAGCTGCTCCTGGTACTGCGCATTCAATCGCGCTCTGAGCTGCTCCTGGTACTGCGCATTCAATCGCGCTCTGAGCTGCCTGACCCTCTGAGCTCGCGATGGCGGTGGGTATTGTGCCAATAGTTGAACATCTAGTATTGGCCCTAACTGCTCATCTACTTATGGAGGTGACGACTGAGGCGACTAAAAGGACTACAGTGGTACATCTGGTGTAGCTGGTCGTCCTCAAAATGTCGGATATGGGCAAGTGCTAATTGAATGGTCTTCTGCCCCACAGCGAAAGCATTGTCTATTGGCCGTCCAATAAACTTATCTATGATGCCCCAACTTCCCATAATAGGTGCATCCTACTTGTTTTTACCTGATACTACTGTTGGTTCCTCTGTCTCTGAGCTTGTTGTTGCTGAACCGGTGCTGGTGCATGCTGGTTGGAAGCCTGGAAGGATGACGATCCACCATGACTCCTCCGGGGACAAATTCCTATCATGTGGTCTGGTGAACCGCATGATAAACATAAAAAGTTAGCCCTCCGACAAGTAAGATGAGTGTGCCCTTCCCTTCCACAGAAGGAACATACGGTTGGTAACTCCCGGTGCTGGTATGGACGTTGGTCTGCTGGTACTGGTGATGGACGTCGGGGTAAAAATCCAGATACGGGTGAATGGTACCTCTTATGACCCTCAGTTCTCGATTCGGTCCTCCTAACTACATGCTCTTGCTCTCATACTGCCTCTACGGTAGGTCGGGCTCGATATGTTGACTGGCTAAAAGACTGGTACAGCCTGGCTCCAATCTATACTCCCTCTGGCTGTAAGTCCTTGGCTTGAAATACTTCTGGAATTCCTTGCCTACTACGGTCTATCGACATCTGGATACTCTGCTGGAGAACAAGATCTCGTCGTTGTTGAGACTCCAATATTTCCTTGATAATCCCTATGAGTGTAGGTACATCGGGCTGATCTGAAACAACCTTCGCTCGGACTGCTGACTGTATTAGTACAGCTAGCCGATCGGGATTGTAGAAGCATGAAATTTTTTTAGCAAATGAAGCCCCATACGCCCAAGTCAGTATAGCTCCATGCGCCAAAGTCAGTGTTGCTCTATGCGCCCAAGTCAGTGTAGCTCCATGCACCCAGTCAGTGTAGCTCCATGCACCCAAGACAAGTGTAGCTCCATATGCCCAGTCAGTGAAGCTTCATGCGCCCAAGACTAGCTTCCCCGAAAGGAGGGCGCATAGCCTGAGACATGGCTATGCGCCCAAACCTGACTCTGTCAAAGCCATGATCAAAACGTGCACCGAAGCACACGGCCACGTCAGTCTCCTCGAACAGTTATGTACCAAAACATGCGACCACGTCAACACCACGACCAACCCACGATCTTGTAGCCTGTATGTGCCTACATCCTATGTGCCCAAAGCAAGACTATGCGCCCACATAAAAACTAGCATTTTTCCTCAAGTGGGCGCATAACACCATTCCAGCTCAAGAAGGACTATAAAGGGGGGCCTCATCCCTCTTCAAAGGACAGAATGAAGAGCATTTTTAAGAGCCAAATTGCTGCACTTCTTGCCAGTGAGCTGAGAGTTAGCAATTTTCTTAGGTTTTCTTCCACTTTTGTAATCGGAGTGTCAACGGAGTAAAGGAGCAACTGTCGTTCGATCTCCGTCGTCCTATTTCACATAATTCTTTTTTGTACTCAGGGATCCTCAGCGCAGGATCTCTCAAGCATACTCGATTTGTGGTGCCTTGTGCCAATAAAAAAAAGACAGTATTTTCTTCTTCTTTTTTGTGTGTGTCCACAAAAATGGCGACTCTGCTAGGGACTACCTTTTTCTCTGACGAGAAGGTGGTGACGCAATTCGATACCAACAAAGTAGGGAGTACTCAGAAGATGTTGATCGTAAAGTTCGATCAATAGGCGTTCGAAGTGTAAAACCCCTATTTTCTTAATTATTATTTTTATTATTTTATTAGACTTAAAAATGAATTTATGCAATTTATGATTTTTTTAGAAATGACCTTAGCCATTTTTGAGTTTTTAGAGCACTAGACGACCAAGAACTTTGGCACGAAAGATGTAGCAGTGTGCTTTGACCAGTATATTAACCATGTCAGGGGAAGCCTAGCCATAGTGATGTCCAAACTAGGAAAACCAGACCAAGTTGCGAATTATCTCATTTAAATTATTTTAATTAAATATTTTTATATTGATTTTTTTTAGATGATTCGGTTGGACCTAGGGGTGGGCATACGGTTCTAGGACCCGCGGTTCCGACCCGGCCCGAATCGTAAAATGTCTAAACAAGCCGGTTCCTAAATTTTGAAATTTAAACGGGACAGGTCGTGTGACATTAACGGGTCGGGACGGATCCTATTTTCAAAATAAACGGGGCCCCGGCCCGACCTGTTTCTAGGAGTATATATATTTTTATATCAATTTTTAGCATTTTTTATTATAGTCTATACATAATAGAATATCTTATTGTTTACTAAACAAATTCTAGAAGTTTGGGAAGACATTAGACTTGTTTTGTTTTTATAGACAATATAACATATGTAAATGTTTACTATTATAGAATTTTTTAAACTTTTTTTGGACTCGTTTGGACCCGCGGGTCGACCCGTTTCGGACCCGTTTCAAACGGGCCGGATCCGGTCCGGGTCCAATATTTTTTGGACCCGTTCCGTTCCGCTCCGCCAAGTAACGGGTCCGGTCCGGGTCCAAAATATTTGGGCCCGGCCCGACCCGTGCCCACCCCTAGTTGGACCAAACCAGCCCGAACTGGGCCCTGACCAAATTTAAGCCCAGGTAGACATGTGATGGGACCAAGGTGGCCATGTAGACATATTTTATGTACGTAAAAATATTTTCTAAATTATTTTAGAATTTTATGTACAATTTTTAATTATTTAATTACGTGTAAATTATTGGTAGTTTATTATTAAATAATATTTTACAAAATAGTACATTTTGTGGACCCGGGAAAGGGTATGCAGTGTAAGTGCACTCATTGGGACGATCTTATTAATTTATTATTAATAAAGTTATTTTGTGGAGATTTAATAAACATGTTTTCCTATTTAAATATTATTATTATTTTTAGTTGATTTATTAAGGATTGAATTTATATATATGTAGATATGCTCATATATATTAAATAATTGGATATTTGACTTTTAAATGGTATTTGAATTTTAAATAAATTTTTGGTGTATTTATGGATATATACATATATAGATATAGATATTTATATTTGAAAACTTTTGATTAGATAAAAAAAATTGCATGGAGTGGTCGGCCCCACCACCTGGCCGACCACCCACACCAAATAAAAGCAACAACAATGCCATGCATTGTGTGCCCCCACCAAAAGCAATAAAAGCAACATCAATGCCATGCTTGCGTGCCCCCATAAAAATTAGAATTAGCAATACCAGCACAATATAAAAGGGGAGGCCGAGCACTATTTATTTCTTTGGCAAACCTAAACAATCACTTCAACAACAACTACAATACTGCCGCCGCCAAACTTCAATCCAAACCCTAAAATTCGATTCTCCTCCTCCCTCTCCTGCGTGCGCGCTCAGCCTCGTGCACCGCGACAGCAGTCCTGCCTCACGGTCGCCATGGCAACAACAACAAACAACCACAACAACGACAGAATTTAACATCGAGGTATCCGATTTGTCCATTCGATTTCTCCTTCATTTCAACTCCGTTTTTAATTCTGTCAATTTGTGTAGAAAGCCCACACGACCCACTATCATCCCCTTCAAATAGTTTTATTTATTCTGCAATAAATTCTATATTTAATTAGATTAAAACCCCACTAATCATCAGTTTTCAAAAATTAGAAAACCCTGGTACGACGTGCATCTCGCCAATCCGGATGACGTGGTCGCGAACCGAAGGTATTAAAATGTCCGTATCAAATTTGTGGACGTGCGAGAATTGAGAAAATTCAAATTGGTTGCGTGTGCGCGACGAATTTGATCTGTATCTATCAAATTTTCCCGTATCGGGCATTTTCGGTATTTTCCAATTACTTCGTGTACACTCATCAAATTGCGACGAAACTTGCGCCATTGGACTCAAAATATTTTTCTGGTCCTGTGTGCCATGTTTGGTTCAATTCTGAGAAGGTTGATCGGGACGCCATTTTGGCGGGCCCACAATCCCACTCAACGGGCGATTTTGTGCACGGCTTCTCGGAATCCAAAATTAGACATACCATTGAGTTCGTCTCGGAAAAACAAATTCATAGACATGTAGTTTGATGACTTTAGAGACCGTAGGTTCTGACGCGTATTTCGGTGCAAGTCGGGTCCAACGGCAGACATCGTTTTGACCCGAAATTACGATTTTTCCCCTGTTCCAGAATTTGACTTTTGGACAGGTGTTTTCCAGGCATATCTTTTATTCCAAACTCGTTCGTGATGTTTGTTTCAGCATCCGGAGCTCCTTGTGGATTTTGACTTTCGTGTTGACGATTCTGACTGTTGGATTTTGCTACATCTCGTTCCACCCTCAGGCAAGACACCTTGCCATTTACTGTTAAATTATTTTAGCTCATATTTCATGCATTATTCATTATTTTCTTTATGCAAAATAAACTGTGATACATGGCATAACCTGTTAGAACTTACTGTTCATTTATATTCTACTGCTATGTATTATTTTTCTTACACGTTAGACCTGGATTTAAGGGACCACCTTGTGTGTTGCATACATAGGCCTTGACACATTTATACTATATTGTTGTGAGTCACATATAGGACTCAGACATGCGTGATTGGCTGGCCACCAGTACGTATAAGTCGTGCGTTAGGAAATAACTGCTATTAGAATTGCATGCTAGAAGACTTAGCAGTTATGAGTTGGCATTGGGCGGGAAGAACATGATTGGAAGTTGAATATCACCCTATCTATCGTAGACTCGCTCGCTACTGAGGAACGATAGGTAGACTATATGCTATAGACTCGCTCGATACTAAGGAATAGTATATGGTGTTGTGACTCGCTACTGAGGTACTGCATTGGTATTTTCTTGACTTGACCCGTAGTCATGTGACCATGAACTGTTCTTAAAACTACATTCACTTAGAACGGTTAGGCTACCCTATCCTTTAGGTATGAGTACTCTTGGTTTGGGTACTTGTATCTGACCATGGCTTGGAATAATAACTTGTCGCGAATTAGTTCGTCTCATCTTGTCCTAGTTTGGTTGTAGGTGTGACTTACTACTTCGATGAGAAGGTATTGAACCTTGTTGGGGTCCGGATACCATATTGGATTCATAGCATGGAAAGATACGTCACCGTGAATTAGTTTACCATCTCCTGTCCTTGTTTGGTTGAGGGGGATGGTAAGCTAGTTCAATAGGTGTGTATTGGACCATGTTATAATTCAATTGACTTATTTATTTCAGCAATATTTATTCAGTTTATATGGCATGATATTATGTGTCTTGTTACGTCCCTCTGAGGACCTGGTTATCTTTCCAGGTGTGTGTTCTTGTCTTTCGCAGATGCTCTAGCTCTAGCTGTGACCATCGCTATTTCTTCGAGGATGATTGCGCTTAGATCGTCTTCGCTTTGCTAGCAAAAAATTTATTCTTTTGTATATCTTGTATTTCTTTTCATAGTTGGCAGTGGATTTGTCTCCGCCTAACTATATGTATCAATGACAATTCATTATCATTATATGACATTTTTTATTTTTATATCTTGTAGATGAGATTAGATTACTCTTGGTTTACTGCATTTTACAGCTTATGTATTCATACGAGGTTTCCATATATTGGAGTAGACTTTGTATGCATACAGCTGGCATGTCTATGTACCTAGTCCTACATATTTTGGGACTGGGGTGTTATACGAAGAGATGCTCTCGAGGGACGGCTCTACTCCCTCAAAATCAGCGAAGCCAAACAAGTCTCGCAAGACTTGGCTTTCGAAGGCTCGCTGCGCATATCCTGCTAGTGTCATAGCGGATATGCAGCTGGAGGACTCTGTCACCTGGACATATGACTCTGCCACTGAAGTCCCCCAAATAGAGAAGGCTCAAACCATTCCAGGCTCTACTAGGCCAGTGACTTCTTCCTTTCTTAACCAACAACAGAGTGTTCAACACTCGAGACTTGGCAGAGGAAAACACTAGGCGAGGCTTACGAACGAAGGAGGTAAAACTGGAAGAAAACAATACTTCTCCACCAAGCATCTATTAGCGACGTAAGTTAGCGACGGCGTTAAATTACGTCGCTATATATAGAATTCAGCGACTCCTTTATATAAACATCGTAAAACGTCGCTATTCAGCGACGTTCAGCGACAGATATAAAATTACGTCGCTGAAGAGCGACGTTACGTCGTTGGATTATTAAAATATGTCGCCAGTTTACGACGTTTAGCGACGTCCTCATGTGATGTCGCTAATATTTTTACTTAGGGCACAGCGTTTCGTTTTTCCCACTCACTCGAAATTTCCAATTTTTCCTTCCCCCCCTCCGGCGATTCCTTCGGCGACCGCTTCCCCCCCCCCCCCCCGGCGACTCCCTTCCCCCCCCGGCGACTCCCTCCCTCTTCGGCGACCCGTACCCCCCCCGTCGACCTCCTCCTCCTCGAGCTCAGGTAAACCCTAACCTCCTCCTCCTACTCCTCCTCCTCCTCCTCCTCTTCTCCCACGGACACACACACACACACGGACACACACGCACACACACACAGAGACACATACACACACACACGGACACACACGCACACACACACAGAGACACACACACACACGGACACACGGACACACACATAGATGGACACACACACACACACTGGACACACTGTGTCATGTTATGGTGGACACGAGACACTATGTTGGACACGTACACATAGCCTAGATCCTTTACCAACCATTTATTTTCCATTTTAATATGTTTAATTAGGTGTACTCACATGTGAATTTTGCACAAGGCGAAGCTACTGTGTATATTGTATTGATGTAATAAGCTTTGGTACTTCAATTCTAGTTGAAACTCCACCTGTTATTAGCTTTCTTCATCAATGCTACTTGACTTGTTTGAAAGACAAGTGAGGGACATTTTTGCTCTTATATCCTCTTATTGATTTATATGGAATAAAGAACTGCCTCAATTCTTACAGCCAAGGATATTTACTGCTTATGTAACATCTTTAGTAGCACTCTCTCTTCTTGTGATGACAAACATTATGCATTTTCGTGCTTTGTTTATTGTGTTGGTTTTGAATTATTAATTCTACACATGGACTAAAATATGGGTATGTTGATATTTGAGTTGATTCTGGACTGAAATCTGGGCATGTTGGACCCTCAATATGGTGGCGTAATATTCTAGATCATAATATGATATATCATATACCGTAATGTGATATACGTTTACTACTTTGTATGTTTTCCTAAAATTGCTATCTTCAGCTCTAGACCTGTTTCAGTTTTGATGCTCAATGGGTTCTTTTTTCCTCTTGAACTCTCAATATAGTTTCAAGGAGTCAACATTTCAATATACAATATGTCGGCCGATACTTTAAAATTATATGAAATAGTAGTCACCCCCAAGGTTGACTATTTTTACTGAAAGTCAAAGTAGAGTAAACATCTGACCTAGATTGGACTAAGAGTTGACAAAGTCAACTATAGGTCAACCCTTGACCTAGTTTGACCTTGTTTGACTTTGTTTGACTTAGCTTGACCTTGTTTGACTTTGTTGTCTTCATGTTTGTTAAATGACACCCAGATACTAGTTTTAGTTGTTTAAATGACACCCAGATACTAGTTTTAGTTTCAGTTTGTTTTGGTAACTTACTATTGCTCATTACTTGGTACTAGTTTTAGTTGATTGTGTTTTTTTAAGTCTAAACAAATGACACCCAGATATTACTTGTGTGTATGAGATAGCTTGAGTTGACTCTGGTCATTATTGGTACTTGAATTATAGGTTAGGCTTGTATAGCCTTGAATGGTGTGTGCTAGCTAGTATTGGGATACCAATAGCGATAAGGTAAAGGGTACCTTGGTAGGTCATGACTAGAAATAGGATATTTGACTTAGATTTGACCTTGTTTGACCAAGGTTGACTATTTGACCTAGTTTGACCTTGTTTGACTTTGTTTGACTTAGCTTGACCTTGTTTGACTTAGTTTGACCTAGTTTGACCTAGTTTGACCTTGTTTGACTTTGTTTGACTTTGTTTTACTTAGCTTGACCTTGTTTGACTTAGTACAACCTAGTTTGACCTAGATTGCATATCATTGTTATTAGTAACTGTTTGCTACTAATGTGTGTCCCATAATAAGACATAATATACGAATTTGTGCCTGTTGGATAATGTGTGTCCATCTTTGCAGAATTATTTTCAAATGGATATGAATTACTACTTGCGGAATCGTTCATGGATGTACAATCGTCATCCTGATGATATGTGTGGTGTGCGGGATGAATACATAGCGGGAGTAGAGCAGTTTCTGCAGTTTGCTAAGACGTTCCCTCAGTACATGGACGGCACCAAAATTAAGTGTCCGTGTGTGAAATGTCATAACGTGAAATATTATCCAGAAGTGGAAGTGACATATCATTTGTACTCGAGGGGTTTCACGCCTAATTACTATCAGTGGACCGCACACGGAGAACTTGTGTCTTTAGCATCAGAGCCGGAGCCTTACGTTGAGCCGTATATGCATGCGGGACCTAATTTTGTTTCAGATAATCATGCATACGACGACGGGTGCGTGAACATGGTTTTCGACGCTGCAGGGCCTAGTTTCATTCATGATGCACCTGAGGAGGCACCGAACGCCGATGCTGCACAGTTCATGGAGTTGCTGGAGAATGCAAGGACTCCATTGTATCCTGGTTATGAGGATCATTCACCGTTGGAGGTGGTTACAAGACTGTTGAGCATTAAGTCAAATTTTAACATGTCGCAAGAATGCTACAACCGAGTGTTGGAGTTGATTATAGAGATCTTGCCGGCGGGTGCTAAGTTGCCTAAAGACTTCTACCGGTCCAAGAGGATGGTGAGATCGCTCTGGATGGGATACGAGAAAATTGATTCCTGTCGCAATGGGTGCATGCTGTACTACAAAGATGACAAGGACGCAGATGTGTGCAGATTTTGTGGTGCTGATCGCTATAAGACAACTAGTACAAGAAGGTCTACCAGTGCAAGAAGATCGACCGATTCAATGCACTACTTGCCTTTAACGCCGCGGTTGCAAAGATTATTTATGGTGAAAGAGACGGCCGAAAATATGAGTTGGCACATACGAGAACAGATTGAAGGAGTGTTGGATCACCCATCCGATGGAGAAGCGTGGAAGCACTTTGATCGAGTGTATCCAGATTTTGCTTCAGATCCGCGAAATGTCATGTTGGGACTATCTTCTGACGGTTTTACTCCTTTTGGTCTTTCGGGATCCCAGTATTCGTGCTGGCCTGTGATTGTTACTCCGTATAACCTACCGCCTTGGATGTGCATGAAGACTCAGTACATGTTTCTAACCGTTATAATTCCTGGTCCGAACAATCCCAAAAGAAACATTGACGTGTACTTACAGCCTTTGATAGATGAGTTGAATCAGTTATGGGAAGTAGGCGCTAACACGTACGATGTTTCCAGGAAGCAGAATTTTTAGATGAAGGCAACCCTTATGTGGACCATCAACGACTTTTCGGCCTATGGAATGTTATCTGGATGAAACACTCATGGCCGTCTCTCATGTCCGTATTGTATGGACCGTAGTAAGGCTTTTCGCTTGAAACACGGCGGAAAGCCGTGCTTCTTTGATTGTCATCGGCAATTTCTGCCAAAAGATCATCCGTTCAGAAGGAACAGGAATGCTTTCCGTGCCGGCGTTGTAGAGAAGGGTGATCCACCGCCAAGGTGGTGCGGAGACACGATATGGGAGGAGGTTAAAGATTTTCCAAGTGCTATCGAAGATCCTACAACTGGGTACAAGTGCGATGGATTTGGTAGAGTTCATAACTGGACAAAGAGGAGCATATTCTGGGATCTGCCATACTGGAGTACCAATCTGATCAGACATAATCTTGATGTCATGCATATTGAGAAGAATGTATTTGATAACATAATTAATACTGTGATGGACGTAAAGGGAAAAACGAAAGACAATCCCAAGGCCAGGTTGGACTTAAAATAAATATGCAAACGCCCTGCGTTGTATTTGATACAGCAGAATGGAAAACAGTTCCTTCCGAAGTCAATTTTTTCGCTGGACAAGGAGAATAAAGTGAGACTTTGTCGGTGGATCCAGGACCTAAAATTTTCAGACGGATATGTGTCAAATCTGAGAAGATGTGTCGATCCGAAGGAAAATAAATTGACGGGTATGAAGAGCCACGATTGTCACGTATTCATGGAGAGGTTAATTCCGATTGCATTTCGGGAATTCTTACCGCAGGCAGTTTGGGATCCATTGACGGAGCTTAGCATATTCTTCAGGGATCTTTGTTCTAAGAAATTGCTCGTTGATCGTCTAGAAAAGCAAGAGAAGGACATTGCGGTAACACTATGCAAACTAGAGAGGGTGTTTCCTCCTAGATTCTTCGACTCTATGGAGCATTTGCCGATTCATCTATCCTATGAGGCACGTGTTGGTGGACCCGTCGAATATCGATGGATGTACCCGTTCGAGCGACATTTGAATCACCTAAAAAGAAAGGTGAAAAATAAGGCACGGGTCGAGGGTTCTATTTGTGAAACCTATGTTCTCGAGGAGATTACAAACTTTTGTTCGATGTATTTCAAGCCTCATGTTGCAACTAATAGAACGAGAGCTTCCAGAAACGACAAGGGAGATCATGAAAGTAATGATACAATACTGAAGGTATTCAATGCTCCAGGAAAGCCATCGGGTAAGATGAAAAAGAGATATCTGAACGATGATGAGCTAAGGGCTGCTCAGGTGTATGTATTACTCAACTGCGACGAGGAGGAAGTAGAGAAACTGGAGGGATAAGTAATTAATACGTCTATATTATATTAATAGTGTTAATTATTATACTATTACATTAATTGAACGATGTTGTTTTCAGCATATTTAATGATGATGTGAGGTCGGGTAGGCCACACATAACAGAAGAAGAACTAGAACAAAAAATAAGGCGTTATTTTCCATCATGGTTGAGTGCATATGTAAGACTTGAGAACTCTGTAATTACCTTTTTGTATATGTACTTGATTAAGAATGAGCTTAATTGCTTCTTTCGTGGTATTTAGGTCGATCGTCCATACGCAAGACTTGAGAATGAGTCTATTAGAACGCTAGCCAAGGGACCAATTTATGCTGCAAAAATATGGCCAAGCTACTGTGTTAATGGGTTTAGGTTCAAGTCAACAACTTGCCCGATCAGAGACAACTTTGTGGATCTCGATTCCACCAAAAACAGCTGTTTGTGTATCAGATCTTCGAACTACAAAGATGTTAATACGGGCAACGATTTCTATGGCGTGTTACGGGAGATTGTAGAGCTGACATATAGTTATAGAATAGAGCCTGCTAAGATTGTGTTATTCAGGTGTGATTGGTTCGATCCGATTGAAGGTCAAGGTTGGAAAGTAGACAAGCACGGTCTTGTTGATATAAACTATCGGCGTCGATATCAAGCCTATGAACCATTTGTCCTATCAAGTTAGGCTCAGCTCGTGTACTTCACAAGTTATCCTAAACGGGGAACAACAAGGTCGGACTGGTGGACAGTATGCAAGACCAAAGCTAGAAATACCTTTGAGGTTGACGATATAGCTTATCAACATGATGAACTACCTCTTGTAACAAATATCATAGAAGTGGACACGACGGAAGTTTTTATTACACATCTAATTGTGTAGAAGAAGTAGAATTATCTGAAGAGGAAGATGCAGATGAAAGTGAAGATGTAGAGGAGGAAGAAGAAGAAGAAGAAGAAGAAGAAGAAGAAGAAGAAGTAGATGAGCTAAACGAACTAGATGAATTTTCAGAAGAGGATTAAATCTGTACGTTTGTTTTATCATCATATTTGACACTTTAGTGACACTTCTATCATATAAATCTATGACACTTCAGTGACACTCTATTGACACTTTTATTGACACTTCAGTGACACTTTTTGACTATGATATTTTTCAAAAATCTGTGATGTCTATCATATAAATATGTTTTTTGTTTTATTGTCATATGTTTTATTGTCAGGTATGACTAGACCATTCGGACGACGTGGAGGATTATATATTAGGCAGTCCCGTCAGCCTCGGGCTGGGGATGGAGAGGGCAGTTTCGTACCCTCATCCTCATCTCCGAGTACGCCAGTGTACCATTCTGTTCCCGGTCCATTACCGGGACAGGCTAGTTCTAGCAGGTTGGCGACTCCTCCCTCGTCGTCCAGCCTTCCTGTTCCCGGTCTATTACCGGGACAGGGCAGTTCTAGCAGGTTGGCGACTCCTCCCTCGTCGTCCAGCCTTGCTGATCCCGCGTCCAGCATCTCTGATCCCCCGTCCAGCATTCCTACTGTCGACGGCTCTATAGAGGGAGCCCACGCCGATCATATGGAGGACGGCGATCAGACTGGTCCTGCCCAGGCAGGAGGTGAGAGCGACCCTCCATGCGCTCCCCCGGGCGAGACGCGTATGGAGATTTGGACGGACGGGCCTATGAAGTAAGTTAATTAATTATTATATATTTCTCAAATAATTATATGTACATATATATTCATGAAAAATTATTATTGTATAGATATCGGCCTTCTGTAGTACAGAGACAGCTGGGGACATTTGTGAGGCAGAACTATGGTGGGCCTTGGCTCAACTACTCAGATGCTCCCGCAGATAGGAAGGCCTTTTGGTTCGCCCACTTCAAGGTAAAAAATTTGTTTATTTTTAAATTTTAATAATCATTTGTGTATATTATACAACTTTTGTATTTTACTTCTTGTAGAGGACCTATTTCTATCCACCACACCGGGCGGCGAAGATCGAGGGCCAATTTCCTGCCATCATAGCCAAGCTCATCCGTGATGCGATCGACGACCAGAAGCGTCGTGATCGCGCCGGACGTCCGATCCAGGGTTGGATTACGCCAGAGCAGTGGACTACGATGAAGGCTAGATTCAGCGAGCGCCAGTACCAGGAGCGGTCTGAGAAGGCCAAGGTGGCGCGGTCGAGCGCCGGTAAGTGGTGTGGCAGCTCCATTCCGATGACGGAGCATTTTCGTCGTCTGGTACGTTTCCTATGACGGACATTAATTTATATATAGTTCGATATAATGTTTAATACTAATAATAGATAATATATTTTAACAGGTAAAGAAGGGTGAGGACCCGAACATGGTGACCGTCTTCCTGGTCATCCATCGGAGGGCTGGGGACTTCATTGACGAGAGGGCGACGCAGGCATATGTAAGTTCTATTCAACTAATATTAACTGACTATAATTTAGAAAACAGGAAAATAGATATCAATATAGACTTTAGTAAACACTTACACGTTAGCAAACATGTTCTAGGCCGAGTTTGTTCAGCTACAGAAGGAGGCGGCTGATGCTGCTGCTGCTGCTAGTGCGCAAGCAGAGGGAGGGGCTGGTACTTCCTCCCAGTCGCCTGCAGAGCCATCGCCGGACGAGCTCTGGATGACCGTCGTTGGCGGTCTTCAGAAGGGTACGTACTACGGTACGGGATCCTACGGCGCGTATTTGGCTTCGGAGTCATCTCGGGCCCCCTCTGTCAGTGCGCAGTCTCCGGCTACGCAGGCGTCGTCACGAGCTGAGGATGTTCGTCGTCAGATCGAGGAGCTGCGTCGCGAGGTACAGTAGCAGATTTCTGATGCAGTCGAGCGACGATCCGACCCTCCGATCGTCATCGGACGATTTGATGCGGTCGAGCGCAGTATACAGGAGCTGATGTGTCTGCATCAGGCTGCAGCTGCCAACTTGCAGACGCTCACCGAGTCTACGCAGCGCACGGAGCGTAGACAGCTCGAGCTGGACAGATCGCAGAGGAGCCTTTCTCTCTCAGTCGCTCAGTATACTGAGAAGGTGGTGAGTGCCCTTGCTGCGCATGGTGAGCGACTGCGAGAGCTGGAGCAGGTACGTCCTCCGGGTCCATCGACGGTGCCGACTCTAGATACTGCACTGCCTCCGGCGCCGACTCCAGACATTGTACTGCCTCCTACTGCCCCTACGGTACAGCTCACCCAGGAGCAGTATGACTACATTCTATCCCAGTTGCGCGGCAGGGGTCCGCAGTGATTTTATTGGTTTTTTTATGACTTGTATGTATTGGCCCTATGGGCAAATTGTTTATTCATACACTGTTGTTTATACACTTGGTGGGAGACTTTTTATCATCTTCCATTTTTATTTGACTCTATTGGATGTTTGTGAGGATGTGTGTCTTTGATATTTACTTTGCACTGCCTCCTATTTTTATTGTGATATTTACTGTGATATCTGCGACGGGATGACAAATATACCTACGCTGGGTTATAAGCGATGATCTGATATACAAAGGAGATGCTGTCGAAATTTTAAAAAAATATATTGTGTATTTTTGTTATGATGTGTGTCTGTGTTTACAGTGAATGTGAAATACAGTGTTCGGAACCATCGACAGTTTCGATTACTGTTGTATGTTTTATCTTGGATAGAAATAGCAACAGTTCAGGGTGCACTTCTGAGAGCTTCATTTTTACGTCCTTCACTTTCTCGGACGTCGTAAAGGTTCCCGAGAAGGTGAAGGACGTGAAGAGGAAGCTCTGAGAAGTGCACCCTGAACTGTTGCTCTTTCTATCAAAGATAAAACATACAACAGTAAGCGAAACTGTCGATGGTTCGAACACTGTACTTCACACACACTGTAAACACAGACACACAGCATAACAAAAATATTAATTATATTTTTTTAAATTTTTTTTTTATATTAGCGACGTATAGCGACGTTCTGCGACGTACTGCGACGTCACACAAACGTCACTATACGTCGCTAACTAGCGACGTTACGTCGCTCGACGTCGCTAATATACATCACTACGATGCCCACGTGGCCACGTGGATGCCATGCCTCATCATCATTTACAAACTTTTGAAGCGTCGCTAGTGGTCGCTTTACGTCGCAATGTTGGCGACGTACTTATACGTCGCTCTCTGTCGCTCATTTGGCGACGTCTAGCGACAATGGATGCCGCGTCGCAAATAGTGACGTTCGGCGACAAAATTACCATCTGCGACTTGCCTATAAGCGACGTAGGTTTTTCGTCGCTAAATACGTCGCAAATCAGTGTTAGCGACGTACTGCGACGTATTTAGCGACGTCTCCTGACGTCGCTAATCTGGGTTATTTTAGTAGTGATACTATGCGCCCACATCAAGACGACTCAAACATGCTGTCAAGAAGCATGCGCCCAAGCACAGTCTCCAAGGCCTATGCGCCCACAGCAAAAAGACAGGCCCCAACGTGTATAGCACGGGGCTGTCTTTAAGGACATAACAGAAGTTAGGTGTGGGGGTTACCCCTGCACATGAACTAAGTCTGGATGCGCCTACTCTCCTTACGAACCTGCATGCAAAGCTCGACGATGAATGCAACATGGGTTGTACGGCACAATTCCCTTCCGCTGACTTGTGCGACATGATAAATCATAAGTGTAAAACGAGGGAGAACATAAAAATTCATAGTGTACTTCCATGCACCAGTATTGTTATTAACTGTTGTTGCTCCAAAGAAACAAGAGTACCTCAGAGAAAGTCCGTGTTTCGGTGGCTGCACTTCTCTGATGATGAGAAGCCACTATGCGTTTTATCCAATATGGCTTCATGGGTCCCCCTTACGGAAGCCCCAATCAAAGACGGTGGACTATGAACCCAATTTTCTCACTTAGCTTTGCGAGGAGAAGAAGGAGAAGTCTACCAACAGATGGCCAACAGGCTATCACATCCGAAGGAGTCTATATGGGCACTCGATCAAAGGTAATATTTCGTATGGACGACGAAGATTCCTGTTACTCCCCGTTCCCAGAATGCGTAGTCTTATTCATGTACAACTCATGTGTATTTATTTTAGTATTTATCATGTATTACCCTGTATTTAAATTCTTTTAATTCATGTTAATTAAGTTTCTGTTAATTAATTATCTGCTCTTTAATTCTTATGTTAATTTATTTCCTGCAATTAATTTTTCGTAATTTATTTCTGCATTTTATTTCCTGTAATTTACTTCTCTGCTTTAGTTTTATTTTCGGTTGGATGAGCCCCTTAAACCCGACCCATTAAGAACCCGGCCCAACTCCCACCTACCACCCCCTTTGCTACTTAAAGCTACCCTCTCCCTTCTCTCTCCTCATTCACTCCTTCTTCACTATTACTTCTTCTTCTTCCTTTTATTACTCTCTCCACCTACCAACTAGGCAAGTACATCTTGCTCTACATGAGGACCATATTTTATGGTTCAATATTCTTCCCCTCATGATTCTAAGAGAGTTTAGTACTTAGTATTTTTGATTTCATTGGTTCATTTCTTGTAGATCTAAGTTATTGTATTTTCGGTTGTCTATGGGTTTTGATCTAGCAAACTTTTTTGTTCTCAAGATTTGATGGTTCCATGTCGTAGAGCAGTTCATCCTACCCAATTTTGACCTTTGGAAAGTTGGATTCGGACTTGTTTTGACCAAGTTATGGACTTTTGAAGCCTTGGGGTACAACCATGGAGTTCTTGCTGTTTGGAGAAGACAGTGAGCAGTGTATGCTAGCTTTTTAGCTGCGTCACTGAGCTGTGTGCGCTCTTTAGCGCAGCACAGTATAGAATCCATACGCTGTCTTTTGGAAGCGTGTGTCGTATGGAGTTCATACGCTACCTTTTGGGAGCGTATGACTTGTATACACTGACTTGGATGGTCAGGAGTCGTATGGAGTTCATACGCTACCTTTTGGGAGCGTATGACTTGCATACGCTGACTTGGATGGCCAGGAGTCGTATGGAGTTCATACGCTACCTTTTGGGAGCGTATGACTTGCATACGCTGACTTGGATGGTCAGGAGTCGTATGGAGTTCATACGCTACCTTTTGGGAGCGTATGACTTGCATACGCTGACTTGGATGGTCAGGAGTCGTATGGAGTTCATACGCTACCTTTTGGGAGCGTATGACTTGCATACGCTGACTTGGATAGTAAGGAGTCGTATGGAGTTCATACGCTGCCTTTTGGAAGCGTATGACTTCCATACGCTAGCTTGGCTTGAGCGTAGCTTGACCTGAGCGTACGCTGGCATGAGCGTAGGCTGACATGAGAGTAGCCTGCTTACCCTGGATCTTTTATAGCCCTGTATATTGATATTTTATTAGATATTTTACGCCCATTTTATATCCTTACGCCTTTTTGCATAAACTTGATATAATCATGATATGTTGATATTTCTGTTAATTATAGATTGTTACGTAGGATGTACCATGTGTCATGAATTGAGTTAATAGATACCCGGATTGACTAGAATTAAACCATGAGAGTTGTAGACTCGACCCCACTGAATGCTAGTTGACTTTCATGCCTTGCCACCATTGATAATGATTGTGATCTTGACTAAATTGATCATGCGTTCCTAATTGGAACCAAGAGACTGGCTAGTCGTCTTATTGAATGAAATGAATGAGACACGTTCATGTTATGAACTATTGTACTCGACTGGCTGATCCTGAATATTGATATACATGCACATGCAGGCTTCAATCTATTTATTTATTTATTTATTTAGTTATTTTTCTACAAAAGAAGCATGTGTACTTTATGGTCAAGGCATGATTACCGTGGATAGATTTGATTGTTGCATTACGCTATGTAAGACCTGCAACCTAACCGCACTAGTATCGTTGTAGAGTTGTGCATATCGTACCCCGTACGAAAGTACTCATTTGAATGACCATGATCTACGGCATGGGATTTTACTCAACGTAGAGACTATTAAGTTAAATAAAATAATGATTGCATGGAGAGAATGGATTTCCGAATTCTTACATGGCAGCCCCCTTGGGACGAGGAGTACCCGACGGGCCGGCTGGTTCCCACAGATACTGTAAATCTGCCACACGGGCAGGGAACAGTATCTTCTTTTATTATTATTGTATATTGTATATTAACGGGCATCTTGCTAGGACTCGTCTAATTCATGCATGGGCCAATTGATCGACTGGATAGACTAGCCTTGCTTGCACATAGTAAGAACTGAGGAAATCCCTAACTGCGTTATTCCAGGATAACTTGGGACTCATAATAGTAAGCCGTAGGAGTTGATTTGGCCGTTCAAGATGATTTGTTTGTGCACTGTACTCTGTTACCTAACTGGGATGATCAGAATGTCAGGACATGACGGGCCAACTTCTGTCCTTATTTGGTTGGGAGGTTGGTTCGAAGTGTCTTGATGTGATGTGAGTTCTAGTAGCAAGCAGAGATCTATTATTATATTCTCTTACTTACTGGTTTTAGTTCTCATGTCGTGCTCCCTTGTGGTACTTGCTATTAGAGGTCTAACCTCTCTGGTTTTGCATGGCCAGATTTAGAGCCAGTCCCCGAGGACTCAGCGTACTTCTACCTCCAGGATGGTCAATACTAGAGGAATGATCGCAGGAGGCTTCGAGTGGGTTCCTTAACTTCACCACTCGTTTTGTTATCTACTTTATACCTTGCCGTTTGGCACCGACATGTTAGTCGGATTGTCTTGTACTTACTTTTGTATAATTGTAATTAAGTCAGACTGCAGCTGATAACAATTGTGTATACTTACTACATCATCTGGCTGTATTTTGTAAAGCCAGATCTCAAGAACATTTTGACTGAGCGTTTGGGACGCCTTACTTCTTTACCTTACATGTTCTATATTTCCGTTTCTTGTTTGAATGATTGAGACAATAGATGTGTAATGACCATAGTAAGACTTTTATGTAGAATGCACCCCCTCGTCTGGTTAGACAGCATTGATCGTATTATACGGTATTCTTCTACCCGTAATACATAGCTGGCTGAGTCATTCCCCCGCTCTCCAGTATTCTGGTTCTGGGGCGTGACAAGGTTTTAGTGGTGGCCCACGCAGGTCTGATTTCAGACTTGTGGGGTGTTTTGATTTATAGGATGTCTCAATCACATGTGTTCTCCCTTGATCTCATGATTCGTTGTTCTCAACCCTTGCTTAACATTTCGGTATCCTTTGACTTTATTGATCCTTCATGTCCGGTCGTTTGATTGTTCTCTTGTCCCTTTTCTTAGGGGCACCTCGTCCGCATCTGTCAGAGCTGGACAGCAACAACATGGACAGCAACATGGACAACCTGACCCTGTTGGTCAGCAACAAGGGCCAGTCTCACCTCAGGAGGCTACTCAGGAAGAAGTGATCGTGGAAGCAGCAGCTGGATCGCAGTATCCGGATGTTCCACCCCTACCAACAGTTCCACCTACCCAAGTGGACACACCAGCCCTTCTGGAGATCATGAGAGGAATGATGGCTACTCAGCAACACCAGATATTGGCCCAGCAGCGCATGCACGCTCAGTTACAAGAGCAGAATGTACTACTCAACCAAGGATTACAGACGGCATTGGAAAGAGGGGCAAGGATAGATTCAAGAGCGTCAGCCCAGTTTTGCAAGTACAACCCCCGCCGTTTCGAGGGCACGGAGGATGCCATCTCAGCAAATACATGGCTTAAGGATATTGAGGCTATTCTGACAGCCGCTAAGGTACCGGCAGAAGAACGTGTGGATCTAGTAAAGTTGTTACTTCAGGATCTCGCACGTGATTGGTGGGAAGCAGAGGAAGTAGGCATCAGACGTCCCGTTGCTTGGGACGATTTTACAGCAAGATTCAAGACGAAGTATTATGGAGTTGTGGCGCAGTTTGAGCTACAACAGAAGTTTATCAGCCTCAGGCAGGCTGGCAAGACTGTAGATGCTTATGCAGCGGAGTTCTGCAGATTGAGTAGGTTTGCCCCAGAGATGGTAGCAACGGAACGCCAGAGGGCGATGAGGTTCCAGCAAGGGTTTCATCTTGAGCTCTTGTAATTGATAGAAGGGCACAACTACCAGACTTTTGATAAGATATTGACGGCGACTCGAAGGCATGAGATCACCATTCAGAGGCTTGCAGTAAGGACTGGGGGTCAGAAGAGATCCCACAGTCAGATTGAAGGAGAAGGGGGAGCAGCGCCCCGAACAACAGTACCATCCCCTGGCATTCGTATCCACGATGTGGTGATACGAGGGCCAGCACCACCACCCAGGCAGCAGCAACAGCAACAGAGGAAGAACCAGCAACCCCCGGCGAGCTGTACTTATTGTGGGAAGATGGGGCACACTAGAGATGTGTGTCGGACATTGAATGGACTATGTCTGATATGTGGGAATCCAGACCATCGGGTTACCACATGTCCCATGAATTCGAGATCAGGAGGACCAGGGCAGCAGTTTCCTGCTCTGCCAGTACCAGGGGCAGGGCAGTATCGAGGACCAGCATTGGCAGTGAGGCCGTTGGCACAACGTCCGTTAGTATCACAGGCTCAGATGTTTCGGCAGCAGGGGCCGCCGATGCAGCAACACCAGCATAGACCACCCCAGCATCATCAAGGCAGGGGCCAGCAGCAGCACCAGGCTAGGCCACAGCATGGAAACCAGCAAGGAGGTCGAGGGCAGGCATTCACACTGTCCTTGGAGGAGGCATTAGCATCGGGAGATGTTGTGGCAGGTAACATTCTCGTCGCCTCATATCCCGCAGTAGCATTGTTTGATTCGGGAGCATCACACTCATTTATATCTGCACAATTTACGACACGACTAGGAGTGGAGTTCGAGGCATTGCCAGGGAGGTTGAATATACTCACTGGTAATGGGCTCGTAGGAGTTAGTAGAGTTATTCTAGCGTGTAGTGTTGTAGTGTACGGGCATCCTTTACCCGCCCGGTTGATAGAATTTTCTGTTGGAAATTTCGACATTATCTTAGGCATGGACTGGCTGAAAGACAGTCATACGACAATAGATTGTCGTCGTGGGAGTCTATCTTTTGATATTCCAGGCATGGAGAGGTTCACCTTGGTTAGGTCAGAGGCAACTCAGCAAGAGCAGGGAGCAGTAACAGCAATGGAAGAAGTTCAGATTCCGAAGGTAGTTGAAGAATTTCTAGACGTATTTCTCGAAGAACTTCCCGGTCTGCCACCAGTTAGAGATATTGCGTTCAGTATAGAATTAGCACCTGGAACTAAACCAATATCAGATCGGGTTTACAGAATGGCGGATTCAGAGCAGGCCAAGGTGTATCAGCACATAGAGGAATTGAAGGAGAAGAAGTTTATCCAAGCTAGCATATCGCCATGGGCAGCACCAGTGGTACTTGTGGGGAAGAAGGATGGATCATCCAGATTGTGCATCGATTACAGGAAGCTTAACGCGGCAACAGTAAAGAACAAGTACCCATTACCCAGGATCGACGACTTATTTGATCAGTTGAGCAAGGCTAGAGTTTTCTCCAAGATCGATCTTCGTTCAGGGTATCATCAGGTGAGGGTTCGGAAGGAGGATATTCCCAAGACAGCATTCAGGTCGAAGTATGGGCATTATGAGTTCTTAGTAATGCCGTTTGGTTTGACCAATACTCCAGCAATATTCATGGATTTGATGAAACGCATCTTTATGCCATACTTAGATCAGTTTGTCGTTGTCTTTCTTGACGACATACTCGTATATTCTGCTAGTAAAGAGGAGCATGAAGACCACCTCAGGAAAGTGTTGCAGGTTCTAAGAGAGAACCAGTTGTATGCCATGCTCAGCAAGTGTGAATTCTGGACGGTTCACATTTCATTTTTGGGTCATATTGTATCCGGAGCTGGAGTAGCAGTGGATCCCAAGAAGGTAGAAGCAGTAGAGAGTTGGCCAGTACCCAAGACCGTAGCTGACGTACGGAGTTTTTTGGGATTGGCAGGATATTACAGAAGATTTGTGTCAGATTTTGCAAGACTTTCAGCACCCATGACCCGCTTGACACGGAAGGATGTACCATTCGTCTGGTCGGCAGAATGTCAGGCATCATTTGAGAATTTGAAGCAGAAGTTGATATCAGCGCCTATTCTTATATTGCCAGTTGGACCCGGAGGTTTTACAGTATATTGTGATGCGTCAGGTAAAGGACTTGGATGCGTCCTCATGCAACATGGAAAGGTGATAGCATATGCATCTAGGCAGCTTCGGGACCACGAGAAGAATTACCCAACTCATGATTTGGAGTTAGCGGCAGTAGTATTTGCTCTGAAGCTATGGAGACATTACTTATATGGTGACCGAGTGGAAATGTACACAGACCACAAAAGTCTGAAGTATATTTTTACTCAGAAGGAACTGAACATGAGGCAGAGAAGATGGTTGGAGTTGATCAAGGATTATGACGTGGAGCTTCAGTATCATCCAGGCAAGGCTAATGTAGGGGCAGACGCTCTCAGCAGGAGAGGCGGCGCATTTATGTTGACAACGCAGAGGCATATCTTAGAAGACCTTCAGGAGATGGGCATCGAAGTTATACTTTCTAGTGACGTAGGAATTCTAGCGAGTCTACAAGTTCAATCCGACTTGGTAGGCAGGATCAAGGCAGCTCAGGCACAAGACCCAAGGATTCAGAAGCTTAGGGCAGATTATGAGTCAGGACTCAGAAAGGAGTTGAAAATTCATGAAGATGGTACACTTAGGTTTGGATCACGTCTATGTGTGCCTAGTGGAGATATCAGACAGGAAGTTATGGCAGAAGCTCACAGTTCCCAGTATTCTATACATCCTGGAGGGACCAAGATGTACCAAGATATCAAGCAGCACTTCTGGTGGAACGGGATGAAGAGGGAGATAGCTAGGTTTGTTTCCCGTTGCTTGGTATGTCAGCAAGTGAAGGCAGAACAGCAGAGGCCAGCTGGATTATTGCAACCGCTTCCTATTCCGGAATGGAAGTGGAAGCATATCACGATGGACTTTGTGACCGGTTTACCGAGATCACCAAGTGGTAAGGACGCTATTTGGGTGATAGTGGACCGACTTACGAAGGTAGCACATTTTTTTCCTTTCAGAGTAGGGCAATCTACAGAAAAGTTGGCAGAGTTGTATATGCAACAGATAGTCAGGCAGCATGGAGTTCCTGTCAGTATTGTGTCGGATCGGGATACCCGTTTTATATCGCATTTTTGGAAGAGCTTGCATCATAGTCTGGGTACCAAGTTAAGATTTAGCACGGCTTACCATCCGCAGACGGATGGGCAATCAGAAAGGACGATTCAGACTTTAGAAGACATGTTGCGAGCTTGCACTCTAGATTTTGGAGGGTCTTGGGAGAGTCACCTTCACTTGGTCGAGTTCTCATACAACAACAGTTATCAAGCCAGTATCCAGATGGCGCCATTTGAAGCACTATATGGTAAGAAGTGCAGGTTACCGCTTGCATGGGATGATATCGGAGAGAGGAAAATGTTAGGCCCAGAAATGATTGTTCAGACGGTTGAAGTGATTAAGGGAATTAGAGAGCGACTTCGTGTTGCACAGGATCGGCATCGTCATTGGGCGGACCAGCATCGTAGGCCGTTAGAGTTCTCTGTTGGGGACCACGTATTCTTGCGGATCTCACCTACTCGTGGGATCATTAGATTTGGCGTTCGCGGGAAACTGAGTCCGCGGTACGTGGGCCCATTTGTTATCCTTGATCGGATAGGCGATGTTGCTTATCGTTTGTCCCTTCCACCTTTGTTACGAGAGGTGCATGACGTGTTTCATGTATCTTAATTACGGAGGTATGTATCGGACCCAAGCCATATCCTTGATCATTCTGAGCTGGTTGTTGGCACCAACCTGTCTTACGAGGAGCAGCCTGTGTCCATCTTGGACCGAAGAGAGAAGGTACTCAAGAACCGAACAATTAACCTTGTCCGGTTGCTTGGGGTCGTCACTCTTTGGGAGAGTCAACGTGGGAACGTGAGGATGATATCCGATCACGGTATCCACATCTGTTTGACTCACAAGGTATATCTTTTTCTGTGTACCTTGATTGTCTTGATTCCTGATGCTTAACCCCTTATGGGTAGAATTGCTAGATAACGTAGATTGTTAAATATGGATATGTTACTTGCTATGGACATTGTAAAATGATTGCTTAATTGAATTGCTTGTACTTAGATTAGTTTAGCCCCGATATTTCTATCTTGCTTGAATTTGAAATTCCGAGGACGGAATTTTTTCAAGGAGGGTAGAGATGTCACTCCCCGTTCCCAGAATGCGTAGTCTTATTCATGTACAACTCATGTGTATTTATTTTAGTATTTATCATGTATTACCCTGTATTTAAATTCCTTTAATTCATGTTAATTAAGTTTCTGTTAATTAATTATCTGCTCTTTAATTCTTATGTTAATTTATTTCCTGCAATTAATTTTCCGTAATTTATTTCTGTATTTTATTTTCTGCAATTTACTTCTCTGCTTTAGTTTTATTTTCGGTTGGATGAGCCCCTTAAACCCGACCCATTAAGAATCCAGCCCAACTCCCACCTACCACCCCCTTTGCTACTTAAAGCTACCCTCTCCCTTCTCTCTCCTCATTCACTCCTTCTTCACCATTACTTCTTCTTCTTCCTTTCATTACTCTCTCCACCTACCAACTAGGCAAGTACATCTTGCTCTACATGAGGACCATATTTTATGGTTCAATATTCTTCCTCTCATGATTCTAAGAGAGTTTAGTACTTAGTATTTTTGATTTCATTGGTTCATTTTTGGTAGATCTAAGTTATTGTATTTTCGGTTATCTATGGGTTTTGATCTAGCAAACTTTTTTGTTCTCAAGATTTGATGGTTCCATGTCGTAGAGCAGTTCATCCTACCCAATTTTGACCTTTAGAAAGTTGGATTCTGACTTGTTTTGACCAAGTTATGGACTTTTGAAGCCTTGGGGTACAACCATGGAGTTCTTGCTGTTTGGAGAAGACAGTGAGCAGTGTATGCTAGGATTTTAGCTGCGTCACTGAGCTATGCGCGCTCTTTAGCGCAGCGCAGTATGGAATCCATACGCTGCCTTTTTAGGAAGCGTGTGTCTTGCATACGCTGCCTTTTGGAAGCGTGTGTCGTATGGAGTTCATACGCTACCTTTTGGGAGCGTATGACTTGCATACACTGACTTGGATGGTCAGGAGTCGTATGGAGTTCATACGCTACCTTTTGGGAGCGTATGACTTGCATACGCTGACTTGGATGGTCAGGAGTCGTATGGAGTTCATACGCTACCTTTTGGGAGCGTATAACTTGCATACGCTGACTTGGATGGTCAGGAGTCATATGGAGTTCATACGCTACCTTTTGGGAGCGTATGACTTGCATTCGCTGACTTGGATAGTAAGGAGTCGTATGGAGTTCATACGCTGCCTTTTGGAAGCGTATGACTTCCATACGCTAGCTTGGCTTGAGCGTAGCTTGACCTGAGCGTACGCTGGCATGAGCGTAGGCTGACATGAGAGTAGCCTGCTTACCCTGGATCTTTTATAGCCCTGTATATTGATATTTTATTAGATATTTTACGCCCATTTTATATCCTTACGCCTTTTTGCATAAACTTGATATAATCATGATATGTTGATATTTCTGTTAATTATAGATTGTTACGTGGGATGTACCATGTGTCATGAATTGAGTTAATAGATACCCGGATTGACTAGAATTAAACCCTGAGAGTTGTAGACTCGACCCCACTGAATGCTAGTTGACTTTCATGCCTTGCCACCATTGATAATGATTGTAATCTTGACTAAATTGATCATGCGTTCCTAATTGGAACCAAGAGACTGGCTAGTCGTCTTATTGAATGAAATGAATGAGACACGTTCATGTTATGAACTATTGTACTCGACTGGCTGATCCCGAATATTGACATACATGCACATGCAGGCTTCAATCAATTTATTTATTTATTTATTTAGTTATTTTTCTACAAAAGAAGCATGTGTACTTTATGGTCAAGGCATGATTACCGTGGATAGATTTGATTGTTGCATTACGCTATGTAAGACCTGCAACCTAACCGCACTGGTATCGTTGTAGAGTTGTACATATCGTACCCCGTAAGAAAGTACTCATTTGAATGACCATGATCCACGGCATGGGATTTCACTCAACGTAGAGACTATTAAGTTAAATAAAATAATGATTGCATGGAGAGAATGGATTCCCGAATTCTTACATGGCAGCCCCCTTGGGACGAGGAGTACCCGACGGGCCGGCTGGTTCCTACAGATACTGTAAATCTGCCACACGGGCAGGGAACAGTATCTACTTTTATTATTATTGTATATTGTATATTGACGGGCGTCTTGCTAGGACTCGTCTAATTCATGCATGGGCCAATTGATCGACTGGATAGACTAGCCTTGCTTGCACATAGTAAGAACTGAGGAAATCCCTAACTGCATTATTCCAGGATAACTTGGGACTCATAGTAGTAAGCCGTAGGAGTTGATTTGGCCGTTCAAGATGATTTGTTTGTGCACTGTACTCTGTTACCTAACTGGGATGATCAGAATGTCAGGACATGACGGGCCAACTTCTATCCTTGTTTGGTTGGGAGGTTGGTTCGAAGTGTCTTGATGTGATGTGAGTTCTAGTAGCAAGCAGAGATCTATTATTATATTCTCTTACTTACTGGTTTTAGTTCTCATGTCGTGCTCCCTTGTGGTACTTGCTATAGAGGTCTAACCTCTCTGGTTTTGCATAGCCAGATTTAGAGTCAGTCCCCGAGGACTCAGCGTACTTCCACCTCCAGGATGGTCAATACTAGAGGAATGATCGCAGGAGGCCTCGAGTGGGTTCCTTAACTTCACCACTCGTTTTGTTATCTACTTTATACCTTGCCGTTTGGCACCGACATAGATTGTCTTGTACTTACTTTTGCATAATTGTAATTAAGTCAGACTGCAGCTGATAACAATTGTGTATACTTACTACATCATCTGGCGGTATTTTGTAAAGCCAGATCTCAAGAACATTTTGACTGAGCGTTTGGGACGCCTTACTGCTTTACCTTACATGTTCTATATTTATGTTTCTTGTTTGAATGATTGAGACAATAGATGTGTAATGACCATAGTAAGACTTTTATGTAGAATGCACCCCCTCGTCTGGTTAGACAGCATTGATCGTATTATACGGTATTCTTCTACCCGTAATACGTAGCTGGCTGAGTCATTCCCCCGCTCTCCAGTATTCTGGTTCTGGGGCGTGACAATTCCCAAGCCGGGGGTAGCATTCCCTCAGAATCTGAAGCAGATGGCCCCCACACTGGGGGTAGCCTTCCAGAGGACGATGATCCCTCCGAATCCGATGACGACTATCTGCCTCCTCTACCTGAAAATGAAGGACTTATCCACTCGGAGACAGACAGTATCAGCACCAGTTGCACTGCTTCCTCTGTTCATCCTCGCATGCTATCTACATACATGACGGACGGAGAAAGACCTAAAGAAGCCAGCGACCAGACAAGCAAACGTGTAAAGGGTCTTGAAACAGCATTCGCCAAGATCACGGATATGCTTACCAGCATCAGGCAGTTCAAGCTGCTGGGGCTGTTCCTCCACCTCAACAAAACTTCTCGGCCCATGCTTGTCCGGCTCACAGTAACAACCCTCCTTCACTACAAAAGGAGTATCATTCCATTGTGCCTCCTCTAAATCTTACAAATATCGGGGGTGGTCCTTCACCAACAAAGCCTGACAACCGTTCAGCAGCCATTTTCTAACACCTGCTCAATCAATAAGATGCAATTGTTTCCCTGGTCGCTTGCCTCGACACCATCTCACACAAAGACGAGCTGCAGAAGATGGGGATATCTCACCCGTATCCCCAGAGTGGGAGAACGCTACATGCCCTCCTAACCATAAGCCGCTGACGCTGAACTCATTCGACGGTTTGACTTCTCCTCGTCAGCACATGACGTACTTCAACATGCAGACTCTGCACTTGTCCAGAGACGATCCGTTCCTGTTGAAGCTATTTATTAGCACCTTGTAGGGGGTAGCCTTCGAATGGTTCTGCAGTCTGCTTGATTGGTGTATCAATTCATTCAAAGACTTGGAGAGGTTGTTCCTCAACAGGTTTTATGAGAGCGGCATGCATGTTTGTATGTTCACACTCATCGAGACCAATCAAAGGAGGACTGAGTCTGTCATCGCCTTCATAGAATGCTTCAGGCGGCTAGCACTGGAGATGCCCTTTGGCATACCAGACTCAGAACTTATGGATACTTGTCGACATAACTTCCTTCCTACAGTGAAGTTTTGTCTAGGAATACATCAGTACGATACATGGCCCACTTTTATTGGGGCCACTGATGCTGCTGAAAACGACGTTCCTAACTTAGAATTATTGGGGTTAAAAACACCCAAATCTGAAGACAAGGGCAAGCATCCTCAAACTATCCATGTTCGTGGGGGTAAAAGGAAAGAAGTCCTGAAAGTTGACACATCCAAAGGAGCTTCCAATTCTCAGAGCGCCTCCAACAAGCCTAAGGAGACCTTCTCCTTCGACGAAGACGATGTCATTACCATCTTCCACACATTGACGAAGGGTAATAAGCCGACATTGCCTCCACCACAACGTCCTGCAGAGGCAAGCCAACTCAATGATCCCAAGTACTATCTCTATCATCAGTACGTGTATCACTCCACCAAGGACTGTATCGTCCTAAAAAAGAAGATACAACAGCTTATCGACAGCCAAGTGATCAACCTCAAAGCTGAAGACAAGGTCGTATCTGCTAACATGATCTCTCTTCAGTTCGGCGACTTTCCTCCTACAGAAGTCCCAGACGGCGTGGTCCCGATCCCCAAGGCGATGATAGAAATCGTCAACCTACCACCAGCTCGTAACTCAACCCTGGTCCCGCTCACAACAAAATATGGTGAGATCATGTGGGTCCATCCGGACCTTGTGCAAGAAGTGACGCAGGGGGTGGTATCATCCAAAGCAAAAAAGGACAAGAATTACAAGTCATGCCATATGGTATCTTCTTCTATCTACGAGCTTCTATCTGGTGAGACACAGTCGGGGAAGACTTATCTTCGGACGTATGATCCCACACAAGAAGAAGCAATACCTCCTCAAACTCCTGCTACCCCCACAAGCTCAGAAGTCGGCTCGTCCAAGCCTTAAACCACGGACAAATCCAAGCAGAAGGAGACGCGGTTTGACAAATGTCTAAAGTTACCAGCTCCCGAAGGCATGGATCGGCCCTACAACTTTGACATACTGGCTCAGCTAGCCAATACACCTTCCAGGTTGTCTCTGTTCGATTTATTGTGACTCCCCAAAGAAATACAGAAGGCATTAAGTGAGGCATTTACATGCCGACTCTTACCTCGCTGAAGTCAAAACCCCGCTGAAGATCCTATCTCCTGTCCCCACTACCACAGTACTATGGAAGTGGTGCCCAACATCACCTTCTCACAGGAGGACATGCTACTCAAAAATAATTATCATGATAGACCCCGGTACTATACAGGGCATATCGGGGCGATCAAGGTAGACCGCATGCACATCGATCCAGGATCCTCCCTTAGCATCATTCCTAGAAGTTTGCTTCAAATCCTGGGAATCCCTCTACACAAGCTATCCGCAACCAACACAACTATCATGGCTTTTAATGCTAGTCGAAGCCATCCGCTAGGCAAGATCCGTCTCAAATGCCAGATCGGTGATCTCCGAACGAAGGTTTCCTGCTATGTGATCGATGCCAATGTATCCTACAACGTCTTGTTGGGACGTCCATGGATACACGAGAACATGATCGTTTCTTCCACACTTCACCAGTGCTTCAAGTACGTCAACAGTGACGGTGTCGTGAAGAAGGAGTTTCCTGATGTCGATCCTTTTAAGGGCATCAAAGCTTACTATGGGGATTCGGTGCTTTACCAATCTCAGCCCCCCAAGGATGACGGCAAAGAAGCTGACAATGAAGCTGAAGCAAGTCCATCCTCCAATGATGGTCCCCTGATTATTCGAGTCAAAGGACGTACTACTCCAAAAAGTACTCCGAAGCCTCTCACAATCTGGGCGAAAAAGAAAAACCCCGGCAAGGTCAAGCCACTGACCATCACTCTCAGCAAGACACCCCGAGAGGAACCTACTGATGCCCGTCCTCCCAATCCTGAAGAATTACCCTACGTGGTGAACTCGGCCAAGACTGTGGCTCCTCTTCAAGATGATGATCCTCTCAATGAGTATATCAATACTCATAATAATATACCTTCAGCAGATGATGTTATCCATGAAGAAGAACTTGCGTATTTCCTTAGTAAAGGTTTATCTTTGAATTACCCCGATGCCTATCAATCTGTAAACCACTACATATATACGATATACTCACTAGAGAACGGCATAGGACTACACCTCTGCATGCCGGTCACAATACCTCACCTGCGGGGAAAAGATTACCCTAAAGCTATCCTCTACTTCATCGTTCCAGCCAGAAAGAAAGATGAAGAGCTAATCATCTTCGGTCGTATAATTGGCGAGAGAAAGTTCGTTCCTGACTCTACTCCTCTCAAGCACAACACAGAAGCTGACTATGACTCTGGAAAAATATAACTTTTTTGGTATAGTTGGCAGGCCAAGAATATCATCCAGAATATGGGATATGACATCAAAAGCGACGAAGGGCTAAATTACGGTCGAGGATGACGGTTGCCAATACGACACTTTGCTCCCCCCGGCAAACTCAAGAACTACTATCAACGAAGCGGTGTTGGTTTGGGCTATGTCTCTCCTCCAACAACTCCTGAAAGATCAGACGATGAAGCAGATCATTGTTCTCATTCTCCTGATTCCTCCCTCTGGGAATCAGACTCCAGCATCGACGACATATTCAAAGCAACTCTGTCCGTCAACATGGTTTCCGTCGACCAAATTATAGACGATGTCCAATCAATCAAACTCAAACAATGGACTCAAAAGATGGACACCAGGTGGGAGCTACGCTTCGAACAACGGAAATCACCTACCGAAGACGAAGTCATCCAAGTCAATCTAGGAGATGAAGCATCCTTCAAACTAATCTTCATCAGCAAAAGCCTATCTGACGAAGAACGCCAATCTCTTATACAGCTTATAAGAGAATACATCGACGTCTTTGCATGGAGCTACGAAGACATGCTAGGCTTGGACCCTAAAGTCGCCATGCATCGCCTGAACATTTCGTCTAAAGCTAAGCCAGTGAAGCAGTAGCAACGACGATTCCGACCAGACGTCATGGAAGCCATCGAGAATGAAGTCAAGAAGCTCATTTCCAGTAGATTCATTCGCGAGGAACAACACCCATACTGGGTCGCCAACATCATTCCAGTAATAAAAAAGAACGGTAAAGTTCGAGTCTGTATTGACTACCATGATTTGAACTCTGCATGCCCGAAGGATGAGTTCCCTCTACCGATCACCGACGTAATGATCGACAATACTTGCAGCTTCGAACGGATGTCCTTCGTGGATGGGTTCTCAGGCTACAACCAGATCAAGATGTTCTCCTACGACGAGAAGCACACATCTTTTCGAACACCGTTGGGGGTACACTGCTATACGGTGATGCCCTTCGGATTGAAGAATATAGGGGCAACATACCAGCGAGCCATGAACACAATTTTTTGTGATCATTTGCACAAAAACTGTGGAGTGCTACGTAGACGATATCGCAGTCAAAAGTTGTCTCAAGACAACTACCTCCAAGACTTGAGAACGGTGTTCGAACTAATGCGTGCACACCAACTCAAGATGAATCCAACCAAGTCTTTTCTGGGAGTCTCCAGCGGCAAGTTCCTTGGTTTTGTCATCACTTCAAAGGGTATACATCTGGACCCGGAGAAAGTGAAGGCTATTTTCGACATGCATCCTCTAAGAAACCTTAAAGAGCTACATGGTCTACAAGGAAGGCTAGCCTACATCAGACGATTCATTGTGAACCTCTCTGGAAGGTGTCAACCATTCATGCAGCTCATGAAGAAAGGCGTATCTTTCGTTTGGACTGAACAATATCAACGTGCATTCGACGACATCAAGGCATATCTTACAAGCCCTCCAGTATTTGTAGATCCAATAATGGAGAAGCCCTTCTTACTATATGTCCGCACTATGGATCATTCCCTTGGCGCCCTTTTAGCTCAGAAGAACGAAGACGGCCATGACCAGGCAATCTACTACCTCAGCCGCATGATGGTGGGTGCCGAGCACAGATACACACCGGTGGAGAAGGAATACCTTGCACTAGTATTTGTCATCCAAATAACATGCCACTACGTGTCTGGGCAGACTATCTACATCATATCTTGTCACGACCCGTACCCTAGAGTTAGGGCACGAGAACGTAACAACGCCCAGCCTACGCCGCAGTGTCGGCGGTAGAACGCTGTCCTAGGTCTCAATGCATCTAACAATATAAGACTAAACAGTTTATACTCCCCGAATGGGGGTGACATGGCAGAATGTAAACTTAATCACATCTGAGGTAGAGCATAAAGGAAGATATATAAAACATGAAATCGAAAAGAGATACAACAGATAGAAGTCTAAGTGTCTAAGATACAAACTCAGAATACATCTCAAAACTCAAATACAGTAATCCATAAATACAACTCAAGATGACTGAAAATAAACTATAAGCAAAAACCCTAGCTATCTATGCAACCTCTACTGTCTCCTCTAGGCTAGCAGGCAACCCCCAGGCTATCCGTAAAATTTATCAATAGGTCCAGTCAGGACTGGAGCGAGCACAGTACATCTCAACAGATCATAGCAGGTTAGAAAATATAATTATGCAGTAAAGTAAGATACAGGTGCTGAAGAATACAGTTTATAAACAGAGAGAAAGAACTGTAATAGAAATATCTACTATAAGTAAGGAACTAATAGTGGCTAGTGAGTCAGAGTACAGGATAGCACATGTAAACGTGACAGATTTGTACATGATCTACACTAAAGAGTTGTACATGATCTACACTACTATAGAATTGTTCACATGACTACTAGCACTCCCCCGTTTCCCCAATTAATACACAAGGATCTAAGCAGGTTATGTTATTGTACATGATATCACATGGGGCCCTTGAAAGGGTGTATATGATAGTATACATGAAGGCTCTGTGAACATGAGAGTACATGGTTTAGAAGAGTGTACATGTATGGTGAAAGCACAGGAGTACATGATGAAAGTGAAACGCACATGACACAATGTACCCGATGCTCCCGAGGGGGATAATATCGCATAAAGAGATCCGTATAGTACTAATCCGTGATAATGCCGTGACAGCACAAGTAAAGTAATTTAATGCAGGAAATAATTTTAAGCAGGATATGAAATGATCAGAGAATGTACTCGCCTGATATCTGAATGTCCAAGGTAAAGATACTGTCCGAGGAGAGGTGTCTGACTCCTAATTAGAACAGCACAAGTCACAACATGTCCAGAAGGGTAATATAAAGCACTACAATACATTCTACATGAATCTAGGTCAAACTAGGCCAAAGTCAACCCTTGGTCAACTCTGGTCAACTGCACTAGTCAAACTAGGTCATGTCCTAACCCAGCAAGTCTTACTAGGCCTAACCAAGACTATCCTAGCAAGCACACATCAATACAAGGCTATACAAGCCAACATACACCTAACTCTATATATCATGCAATTATTCAATACTCAAATAGGCAAGAATTCACATTGTATATACACTAGGTAATCTATTACTTTAAGCTATATATGTCTACACTTATATACACATACATATATTGGTATTCAACATTAGGTCTATAATCATGGCATTTTAAATGGTTATATAAACTTATATATTACAACACAATATGCTAACATATATATAATATACATACATAGCTAAGTTAACTATATTCATAAATACTTATTTAAGAGGCTATGTGTGTGTATGTGAACATGGCAAAGGGGCAAGTGAGGGTTAAATGGGCATACATAGTGTATACATATCAAAGAGTGTCAAAGTGTAAGTGAACAAAGTGTCAAGTGTGATAGTGTCAACATAGTGTAAGGGGTACATGAGGTAATATAGGATTTGTGTTAACGTAGAACATTACATCTCATTAACTTGTATATTGCATACATTACATCTATTATTACATTACATTCATGCTTGCATTCATTCATCACTCATTTATTCTCTTGCACTACTATATGCACCATACATTACATACTATGGAACCTACATATTCATTACAAGCCATACTTATACATGCTTACATTAGATAGGATACTTACACCTCATACATCATTTATTTAACCATTTACTCATGCTTGCATTCTCTATTTAATTACATAATATATATACATTAACATGGGTTAAAATCAAATAGAACATTATATTACACACAAGGGTGCACAAAATGTATATGCCGAATAGTAACTCCTACTAATAATCAATACTGTACCATCTCAGCATGAATTAAAATCTAGGATTAAAGTATGTTATAGATCTATGTATTAGCTTTCCGAAACTTCAAACGGATCGCGTTTTCATTTTCGAAAACTCCCGGAATTGCAAAAACACCGAGAACGCGTTTGTCTTTCGTACAGCTGACACTCAAATAATTCTCCAGAAAGTTACAGAAAGAATTAGGCCTATTAATAATGTTTTTGGAAAGCTAACTTCAATACGCTTCTTTTTAAAAAAACGGAAGATTAAACCGAGCTTTGATCTAGAAGTTATGATATTTCTAAGTTAGGGCTAAAATTAAAAACGTGGATAAAATTCATGACGGATTTGGGTAGTTTGAGACAAAAGAACACAAGTATATAACATAATATATCAAGAACTCACTCTCTACACTAATATATATATATATATATATATATATATATATATATATATATATATGAGACACTATAGAACACATCTCCAATACAAAAATATGAGATTAAACATGTAATAATTCATTCATACATAACAACAACACATAGTGTATCCAAATTTGGGATTTTTCCACATGGACACAACCACAACACAAAGGACACTCCTATGACCTCCAAATGGACACAAAATGTACACAAATGGAGATACAACCATGGGGGTCATTCCTATGGGTTCAAAATAGACCTATATGTATGAGGAAATGAAAAGGAGAAGAGATTTATACCTCCCGGTAGATCGAATCGAAGAAAAACCTTCCCGGAGTGACACCGACACATAGAGATTCCAAAAGGACACGAACGAGCTCCGAATCCTCCCAAACTTGGGTAGCTTCCTCCTTGGCTAGAATAGAGAAGGAAAGAAGAAGATTTGGTGGCGAAATGGAAGGATTTGGTGGAGAAATTGCTAGGGATTGCTCTCTAGGAATTTGGAGAAGAACAAGAGAGAGAGTGTGGATGAGAATAATGAAATGAACTTGAGCCTATCCTCTCCCAAAGTGGCTGGCCATATGGGGCTATTTGTCCTATTATGGTAAGGTCCAAAATGCCCCCACTAACCTATTCTATGAGTATTAGGAAATGGCTAATTGGTTGGGGCTAAATTAGTTATTCTAAAGTCTCTAATCACACTAACCTTATCCATAATAATTAGTCTAACCTCTAACTAAAATATTTCTATCATGTGGACTAAAATTAATATCATGTGGGCCATGCCTAACTAGTGTGTGGGTCCCACTAGAGTCAAACTACCCCCGGGTCCCCGTTTCAAGTCGGATTGAGTTGAAATTCGAACCCGACTCAAATAACCCCAAAATAATATCATAAATAATAAAATAACATCAAAATAATTCAAAGAGGTCAAATGCAAAAATATTCTTAGGCCAAAAATAACATTAAAATATTATAATCACATGGTTAGGCTCTAGGTCAAACAGTCTCTAGGGTTTCACTAGCAAAACGTCAAAACCACAAGTCATTGATTTAAATAATTTTAAAATAATTTAAAATCACCAAAAATCATATCATAAATTAAATATCATTATTAAAATAATTATAAACATGAAATTTCAAAATTACCCTCATTTGGGAAACTGGGTGCTATAACTCTACCTACCTTAGAAAAATTTCGTCCTCGAAATTTAAGATCGATAGTACTCCTTCTAGAGCCTCTAACCTACCTAATATCTAAGGTAACACTTCCTAACACTGAAATAATAAACGGACATCTAAAAAGTGTCAATCTAGGAATACCTCCAATACTGCTCTGATGTACGGCGGTAATGGAACTTCAATAGAATATGGACTGGAACCTATATCCAAGGGACTGGACCTATTTTAAAGTGGTCTTAACTAAGGATGAAAAGGAACTGATCATAGGCTATAGGTATGCTCAAACTATTATCTTCCTATTAACCATCTATTAATACATTCTATTACCATAGGAACGATGCATTACTAAGACATATAGGCCCATATCTCTCATAACACATTTATACTCACCAAAAGACTAGTACATCCTATCAAGGCTGATACTATAATCTCTCATAAATCTCATAAACTACATGTTTATAGACACACATCCCCACATCGAGGACTAACCTATATATATCTACAACTGATACTAATGGGGTGACGTCCCTATTTTTCAACAATAAAGGTCTAAATTTTTTTTATCTAAATCATGCAATTTGAAGGAATAGTATACAAGGTCAGGACATACCGTAGCAATTGGAAGTCTCACCTAGGTACACTAATTATTCTAGGTCAAAACAGTACTATGGTATCAACATACAAACAATCTAGGGTATCCTAATTGGAAAGGTAAGGAAACAACAATCATCAAGGTTGTAGGGCTGTCTACCATCCTATATAAAAATTGATCATTAACAAGCAACTAAGAAATTATTAAAAGGTTACTATTCCATAAAATGGCAAAAATTAAAAATTTAGGCACAATAAATCATAAATAGATTTTTGTCTTGACACGATCTAAGTTGATCAATTTCGGGATAAAATGAGGTTTGGGCAAGAAGGGAAATCAATGAAATCAAAGTATGAGCACGAGCATCCAATGATGGAGGTTCAGGTCATGATTAAATTTAATTCGACTGAGTACGAATACGAGGTTCATAGGCGATAAAAAGATTTCAAGGAAAATTGTCAAGGCTGTCGTGAATGAGACTCTAGGGTCAAGTTTAACTATGTCTCCATTCTCGTAGATTGATACATGAAAAAGCAAACCAAAGTGCAATAGGTTGATCAGACCATCATGTACCGGTTCTGATTAGACAATATGTTAGTTGGTGGCTACCCAATAAAATATGTCATGACCAAGCTCGAAAATAGATAAGCTTGCAAAACTAAGACTAATTTAGCAGCACAAGATATAAGGGTGGTAATGATGAAAGGAATTACATAGTCCAAGTTTCTTAACCAACGAGTCAAGTAATCAGATAAGGTACAAGGTTAAGCATCTAAGGAAACAAGCAGAACACCATCACATGTCGGGTCGAAAGAATTGAGTCAAGGCTAGATTTCTAATTGAAATAAGAAGAAATTTAGTATAATGGTAGAGGTTATAGTTTAGCCAGTTGACCAGAAAATCATATCAAGAAAATAGAGTATAAGAAGACAGGTTTTAGTGGGACATGATATACCTACACGAAGGTGAGCTCGTCTAGGTCTTGCATATAAGATTTGTTGGAGGGTAGCAGCTAGTATTACATTCCGAATATCAAAGTCACGATAAGGAACGTCAAGGATCTCAATTTGAAAGTGGTAGTTCAAGAGGTGGTAATTAATTCACCAAAAATAATGAAGATCGAGTTAGTCATCTGCTTCTGATACTCTTAAGTTCATCTGGTCATAACTTGCCAATCATATCTTTACCTCAACAGTCTCCATATGAAAATTTAACCTTTACTTAAACCCTTACCATGACTACCGTAGGCAATTCCCAATTTCCAAACATCACTCTTGAAGCACAGCCCTCACATTTAGGAATCAATATTAACCATTTATTTAAATTTCTAAGTTCTTTCACCTTGTCTTAAATTTGATCCAAAACCTCTAAATCCCGTTTACGAATTCCTTGAGCTTGTTCAAATTGTTCTTCTTGTATTATTTAATTTAAATCTCTAGGCCTTACAAAACTTATCTTCCATCATAAAATCAACTTCCGTATTTTCTTCAACATACACCCTTGAATATTATTCTCCTAAAAATATTTCACAACAATCTCTAAACTTCCATAACTTTGTGTTCTCTCTATCCTTAGTCATTTCTTCGCAACATCTTGTTTAATATCCTTATTAAACACAATTAACTTCTCTTTTCCATTACTAACCTTCTACATAGCCTCAGAGTAAAAGTTTTTCCCAGAATCAATAACCAAGATTTTCTAAGTTCTTAAAACTAGGTTGACCTCTGATATCCTTATTACTTTTGAATACACCTATAAACTATATCATAATCCCAAAATTTCTCTAAATATAATTGTTTCCAGATTGGCAGTATACATCTCTTTATTCTATTCGAGACCTTTACCACATTTCTATCTCAAGTTTCCATATGGAACACTCCACATTTGATTTCCTTTAGATCATCATAAAATAACCAGTTACGTCTTCTCTGAGCTACATAATTTACGTCACTTCCTTAGCCTTCCCCATGCAAAAGATACGAAGATTCAAGGGTTTCGAAGTACATCTGGTAGGGACGACAAGATATGGGTAATTAATGTAATGAGACAGAGTTTAAGATAAGAGGTAAATAAGAATGCAAGGGAATAATGGCGAGAAAGAATAATGAAGATATGTTCTTTCTCATCGGTTCAAACGAGAGGAACCTATCAAGCTTAAATTCAATAGCAAGGAATGAGGGTGAATCCAAACAAGAGGAAAAGAAATTCCAATTGAAGTTCAAAATGAGTTCCTCAGGGGTCGTCCCAGAAATCTCTCAAAGAATCCTAAGTGTGATTGAGTACCTTGGATTTGAAAATATTAATCTAAATACAATTAAATCAACAACTACAAAATTTTATCAAAATCATCAACTAATACCAGGATTCAAAGTTCTACAATGAATCCACAAAATCAAATTCAAATCAAGGAAAAAGATGAATCAAAACAAGGAAAATGAGTTTAAATCGGAATTCGAAATGAGATTCTCAAGGGTCATACCAGGAATCTCTCAAGGAATCTTAACAGTGATTGAGTATCCTCTCATCCTAACATCTTAATTTATATATCCTATAGCAGGCTCGTAGTAGTACAACTAAGTCGTTGTGCTACTACGAAATTGCACTAATACGAATCTCGACCTGCATGGGCCACCACTAAAAATGTGTCACGACCCGCACCCTAGAGTTAGGGCACGAGAACGTAACAACACCCAGCCTACGTCGCAGTGTCGGCGGTAGAACGCTGTCCTAGGTCTCAATGCATCTAACAGTATAAGACTAAACAGTTTATACTCCCCGAATGGGGGTGACATAGTAGAATGTAAACTCAATCACATCTAAGGTACAGCATAAAGGAAGATAGATAAAACATAAAATCGAAAAGAGATACAACAGATAGAAGTCTAAGTGTCTAAGATACAAACTTAGAATACATCTCAAAACTCAAATACAGTAATCCATAAATACAACTCAAGATGACTGAAAATAAACTATAAGCAAAAACCCTAGCTATCTATGCAACCTCTGCTGTCTCCTCTAGGCTAGCAGGCAACCTCCAGGCTATCTGTAAAATTTATTAACAGGTCCAGTCAGGACTGGAGCGAGCACAGTACATCTCAACAGATCATAGCAGGTTAGAAAATATAATCAAGCAGTAAAATAAGATACAGGTGCTGAAGAATACAGTATATAAACAGAGAAAAAGAACTGTAATAGAAATATCAACTATAAGTAAGGAACTAACAGTGGCTAGTGAGTCAGAGTACAGGATAGCATATATGAACGGGACAGATGTGTACATGATCTACACTAAAGAGTTGTACATGATCTATACTACTATAGAATTGTTCACATGACTACTAGCACTCTCCCGTTTCCCCAATTAATACACAAGGATCTAAGCAGGTTATGTTATTGTACATGATATCACATGGGGCCCTTGAAAGGGTGTACATGATAGTATACATGAAGGCTCTGTGAACATGAGAGTACATGGTTCACAAGAGTATACATGTATGGTGAAAGCACATGAGTACATGATGAAAGTAAAACGTACATGACATAATGTACCCGATGCTCCCGAGGGGGATAATATCGCATGAAGAGATCCGTATAGTACTAATCCGTGATAATGTCGTGACAGCACAAGTAAAGTAATTTAATACAGAAAATAATTCTAAGCAGGATATAAAATTATCAGAGATTGTGCTCGCCTGATATCTGAATGTCCAAGGTAAAGATACTGTCCGAGGAGAGGTGCCTGGCTCCTAATTAGAATAGCACAAGTCACAACATGTCCAGAAGGGTAATATAAAGCACTACAATGCATTCTACATGAATCTAGGTCAAACTAGGCCAAAGTCAACCCTTGGTCAACTCTGGTCAACTGCACTAGTCAAACTAGGTCAAACTAGGTCATGTCCTAACCCAGCAAGTCTTACTAGGCATAACCAAGACTATCCTAGCAAGCACACATCAATACAAGGCTATACAAGCCAACATACACCCAACTATATATAGCATGCAATTATTCAATACTCAAATAGGCAAGAATTCACATTGGATATACACTAGGTAATCTATTACTTTAAGCTATATATATCTACACATATATACACATGCATATATTGGTATTCAACATTAGGTCTATAATCATGGGATTTCAAATGGTTATATAAACTTATATATTACAACACAATATGCTAACATATATATATTATACATACATAGCTAAGTTAACTATATTCATAAATACTTATTTAAGAGGCTATGTGTGTGTATGTGAACATGGCAAAGGTGCAAGTGAGGGTTAAATGGGCATACATAGTGTATACATATCAAAGAGTGTCAAAGTGTAAGTGAACAAAGTGTCAAGTGTGATAGTGTCAACATAGTGTAAGGGGGTACATGAGGTAATATAGGATTTGTGTTAACATAGAACATTACATCTCATTAACTTGTATATTGCATACATTACATCTATTATTATATTACATTCATGCTTGCATTCATTCATCATTCATTTATTCTCTTGTACTACTATATGCACCATACATTACATACTATGGAACCTACATATTCATTACAAGCCATACTTATACATACTTACATTAGATAGGATACTTACACCTCATACATCATTTATTTAACCATTTAATCATGCTTGCATTCTCTATTTAATTACATAATGTATATACATTAACATGGGTTAAAATCAAATAGAATATTATATTACACACAAGGGTGCACAAAATGCATATGCCGAATAGTAACTCCTACTAATAATCAATACTGTACCATCTCAGCATGAATTAAAATCTAGGATTAAATTATGTTATAGATCTATGTGTTATCTTTCCGAAACTTCAAACGGATCGCGTTTTCATTTCTGAAAACTCCCGGAATCACGAAAACGCCGAGAACGCGTTTATCTTTCGTACAGCTGACACTCAAATAATTCTCCAGAAAGTTACAGAAAGAATTAGGCCTATTAATACATTTTTTTGGAAAGCTAACTTCAATATGCTTCTTTTAAAAAAACAGGAGATTAAACCGAACTTTGAGCTAGAAGTTATGACATTTCTAAGTTAGGGCTGAAATTAAAAACGTGGATAAAAATCATGACGGATTTGGGTAGTTTGAGACAAAAGAACACAAGTATATAACATAATATATCAAGAACTCACCCTTTACACTAATATATATATATATATATATATATATATATATATATAAATATATATATATATGAGACACTATAGAACACATCTCCAATACAAAAATATGAGATTAAACATGTAATAATTCATACATACATAACAACAACACATAGTGTGTCCAAATTTGGGATTTTCCCACATGGACACAACCATAACACAAAGGACACTCCTATAACCTCCAAGTGGACACGAAATAGACACAAATGGTGATACAACCATGGGGGTCATTCCTATGGGTTTAAAATAGACCTATATGCATGAGAAAATGAAAAGGAGAAGGGATTTATACCTTCCGGTAGATCGAATCGAAGAAAAGCCTTTCCGGAGCGACACCGACACGTAGATATTCCAAAAGGACACGAACGAGCTCCGAATCCTACCAAACTTGGGTAGCTTCCTCCTTGGCTAGAATGGAGAAGGAAAGAAGAAGATTTGGTGGCAAAATTGAAGGATTTGGTAGAGAAATTGCTAGGGATTGCTCTCTAGGAATTTGGGAAAGAACAAGAGAGAGAGTGTGGATGAGAATAATGAAATGAACTTGAGCCTATCCTCTCCCAAAGTGGCTGGCCATATGGGGCTATTTGTCCTATTATGGTAAGGTCCAAAATGCCCCCACTAACCTATTCTATGAGTATTAGGAAAGGGCTAATTGGTTGGGGCTAAATTAGTCATTCTAAAGTCTCTAATCACACTAACCTTATCCATAATAATTAGTCTAACCTCTAACTAAAATATTTCTATCATGTGGACTAAAAGTAATATCATGTGGGCTATGTCTAACTATTGTGTGGGTCCCACTAGAGTCAAACTACCCCCGGGTCCCCGTTTCAAGTCGGATTGAGTTAAAATTCGAACCCGACTCAAATAACCCCAAAACAATATCATAAATAATAAAATAATATCAAAATAATTCAAAGAGGTCAAATGCAAAAATATCCTTAGGCCAAAAATAATATTAAAATATCATAATCACATGGTTAGGCTCTAGGTCAAACAGTCTCTAGGGTTTCACTAGCAAAGCGTCAAAATCACAAGTCATTGATTTAAATAATTTTAAAATAATTTAAAATCACCAAAAATCATATCATGAATTAAATATCATTATTAAAATAATTATAAACATAAAATTTCAAAATTACCCTCATTTGGGAAACTGGGTGCTATATCTAAAGTTAACCCTCTCAGAATACTCATGACTAAACCGGGCTCTCTCAATTCCCGTTTAGCTAAGTGGGAAATGTTATTGACTCCATACGATATGATCGTCGTTCCTCAGAAGGCAGTAAAAGGCCAAGCAATAGCAGATTTTCTAGCAGCTTATCCGGTGCCGGAGTTGTCCAAACTCTACGACGAAATCTTCGACGAAGTGGTGGAGTCTAACACTGCAACTGAAGAAATCCCTATTTGGTGAATGTTCTTTGACGGTGCATCAAGAACAGGACCCAAAAGGAATGTCGTAGATGAAGTAGGTGTCGTGCTCGTGTCACCTGATCATCTGGTTATACACCGTGTATACTCTCTCGTGGAACCATGTACCAATAACATGGCCGAATATAATGCTTTATTAATCGGTCTACAACTGGCGAAGCAACTGGGAGTTGACTATCTAGAGGCTTACGGCGATTCCAAGCTAATAGTTAGTCAGGTCCGAGGGGATTATGAAGTTCGCCACGAAGATCTCATCCCCTACCACAGAGCAACAATTGAGTTGGCATCTACTTTCGCTAGATTCTTCATCAAGCACGTACCTCGACTACAGAATATCGAAGCAGATGCTCTAGCTGGTCTCGCTACTTCCTTGACCGTTTTTATCAATACCCAGCAGTCTATCACAGTTTCTGGTCGAGAACTATTCTGTATGAAAGATGCCTTGCATATTCATCACAGTTATGCAGTGAAAACAAACGTCAATGCTAAAGACTGGAGATTTCCCTTCATAGATTATGCTGTCTATGGAATCCTTCTCGAGGACCCGAAGGAAGCATTATCCATCCAAAGGCGATCCCTCAGATTTTACTACGACACAGCTACCAAGATGTTGTACCGCTCTTACGATGGGCTACTGTTACGATGCTTATCAGACACAGAAGCCAAACATACACTCCGGGAGGCGCACGATAGAGTTTATGGTGCACATCAACCAGGCCCCAAATTATAAGATCGTTTCAAAAGAATAGGTTATTACTGGCCCGCAATGACAGTGGATGTTGTTGAATATGCAAAGAAGTGTAGAGCTTGTCAGTTTTACGTCGATTTTATTCATCAACCTTTGGAGTTTCTACACCCGATGGCAGAATCTTAGCCATTTGAAGCCTAGGGCATGGACGTCATAGGACCAATCAGCCCGTCATTTTCCAAGGGATATCGGTTCATCCTAGCTATAACCGATTACTTCTCCAAATGGACAGAAGCTATACCGCTCACCGAAGTGAAGACGTCAAACATGATCAGTTTTATCAAACATCACGTCGTCTACCGCTTCGGCCTACCTCGCAGGATCATCCATGATAATGATCCATAGTTCGCAAGCCATGCATTCTATCAGTTCTGTGATAAGAATCGAATCCAGAACATAGCCTCTACTGCTTACAATCCAGCGGCTAACGGGCTAGCAGAAGCCTTCAACAAAACCATCATAAAACTTCTCAAGAAGTTCGTGTCTTCAAATAAGCACGATTGGAACGAAAAGCTCGGTGAATGTCTATGGGCTTATCGTATAGCGGTCCAGACTCCAACAGGCAGTACGTCATTCTCTCTGGTTTATGGGAGCGAAGCAATTCTTTCCCTAAAAATCTAGATTCCTTCTCTTCGAGTAGCCATAGCCAGCGAGCTGACTACTGAAGAATGCTATCGTCTGCGACTCCAGGAGCTCGAAATGCTAGACGAAAAATGCTTGTTAGCTCAGCAGCGCATTGAGCTATATCAAGCACGCCTTTTCAGAGCCTTCAATAAAAAAATGAAGGAAAGGATCTTCCAAGTCGATGATCTGGTCCTAGCAGTGAGAAGACCGATGGTCATGACACACAAAATATAAAGGAAATTCTAGCCTAAATGGGAAGGTCCTTTCGTCATAGAATCGGTGTATTCTAACGGTACGTATCGGCTGACCAAGCCTGACGGTGACTTGCTCATGATGCCTATCAATGGCAAGTTCCTGAAGAAATACTATGTGTAACCTCTTTTACATAATGTTCACGTATGTTCAGTCATGTAAATGTACAGTGCGATGTTTATATGATTCAAAAAAAACTATCTAACTATTATTTGTATTTCAAGAGTCTTAAATACGCCCTGGATCATGGGTCCTCTAAATATTTCCCCAGTGGAATCATTTCCGTTTTTGACTCAGTTTGAAGAAAACAACTCACGTCCCTATTACCTCTGAATTATTTTCTGATAATTATTTCTCCAGTGGAATGATCAAATATTTTGTCACATCCACATAACCTCTGAGAAAAGCATTCATCAAAGATAGTCATGTCCACACTACCTCTGAACTATCTACTCCTACCTAATGTTATATATTTTTCCACGTCCATATCACCTCTGGTCAGATATAGAACATTCTCTGCTATTACGTCCATATTACCTCTACTAGCAGCTTCATTCAACTTATTATCTATATTCAAATCATTCAAATATAAAACGGATAATAGGTCCACATAAAAATTCTCCAGCGGGATACCCTTTACAAAAATGCGGTATTTGGCTCTCTAATACAAGCACCACAGATATCACAAGCAAGGAATGGAGCAAATGTACTCTGTTTATTCAAAATCAGTTACATTCATAGGACTACATCTCATGAGCAAAATAAAAAGTTCTTCATCTCTTCATCCGGGTAAAAAATAGAGGATTACATCGGATGCCCAAAAGAAGTGCAACATAAAGCTAAGAACAGAATATGAACACTTATGGAAACCCAAGAAACCTAGTTGTGGTGCGGCATGTACCATTCCCTCAACCATTTCGCAAATGAAGGATCCATTTGATCAAGGTCCTCGGCTGGGGCAGTAAGGTCAGAACTCCCAGTACTACTACTCTCAGGCTTGTGCTCCTCCTTTACAGCAGCTTCAATCTTGGGAGTAATCCCCTCCCCGATGGGCGCCAGCTTTTCTTCTTCCTCAATTTTTAGTACCATCTCCTCCTTGATGAACAGTGACTCTTGTTTGATGAAAGAAGGCAGCATCTCCTCCTTCACCACAGTCTCAGTCTTCGGCACGGATGCTACAAGAGCCAAAGACAGAAGAGAAAATCAGACTCAAAAAGTCTACAGGAAAAACTAAACCCTGAAGACTCCTATGCGCCCAAAGGGCTATGCGCCCAAAGGGATATGCGCCCAAAACAAGACATGTAGGTGCATAACACACGGATAGTACGTGGGCGCATAACATGCCACAGCTTAAAAGGGCGCATAACATGGCAACACGTGGGCGCATAGCACACCACAGTGTTGGCGCATGACTTATGTGGGCACATATTAATGCTCACAGAAGTATGTTTCCTTAGGCGCAAGTGCCCCAGGCAGAAAAGAAGTTCGAGAGTCGCAAATTAACGTTCGAAAATATGTTTTTTGAAGCATGTCCTCACCCAGAATGGGGTCCAGGACTGCTGAGGACACTGCCGCAAGAGAAGAATCACTTGGCATAGCCCCCTTGCTCTTCGCGGATCTCTTGGCGACCTTGGAAGACATTGTTCTCATAGAAAGAAGACGAAAAGTTTTCTGAAAAATTCAAAGAGAAAGGAATAATTAACTTTCTCTCTCCTCCAGGACCTATTTATAGGCACGGGCCACCCCCTATGCGCCCACTTGCTGTATGCGTCCATGCGCTCATCGCGTTGTATGCGCCCACTACAGCCCATGCACCTACGTGAAGGATCAGCTCTCTGCATACTATACGCTGTCCCTTGCTGACGTGGACAACGTATGAAGGATGGACTGCTTCAAATTTTGCTCCAATGAATCTGTCAGTTCGGATTTCGAGGAAGATCTCAACAGTCGTATCTCTCTAACAGGCTGGCCAAAATACTATACGCCCAAAGGAGAGAGCCGTGTTATACGCCCATTGCATCACGAGAAGACGATCCATGCTTCTTTCAAAGTATTTCGAACTTGTTCAAGTATCGAAAACTTTGAAGGGGGTCTTGTGGAAGCATGAAAAATTTTTAGCAAATGAAGCCCCATGCGCCTAACTCAGTATAGCTCCATGCGTCCAAGTCAGTGTAGCTCCATGCGCCCATGACAAGTGTAGCTCCATGCGCCCAGTCAGTGAAGCTTTATGCGCCCAAGACTAGCTCCTCCGAAAGGAGGGTGCATAGCATGAGACATGGCTATGCGCCCAAGCCTGACTCTGTCAAAGCCATGATCAAAACGTGCATCAAAGCACATGGCCACATCAGTCTCCACGAACAGTCATGTACCGAAGCATGCGGCCATGTCAACATCACGACCAACCTACGATCTCGTAGCCTGTATGCGGCTACGTCCTATGCGCCCAAAGCAGGACTATGCGCCAACATAAAAACTAGTGTGTTCCTTCACGTGGGCGCATAACACCATTCCAGCTCAAGAACGACTATAAAAGGGGGGCCTCATCCCTCTACAAAGGACAGAACGGAGAGCATTTTCAATAGCCAAATTGCTACACTTCTTGCCAGTGAGCCGAGAGTTAGCAATTTTCTGAGGTTTTCTTCCACTTTTATAATCGGAGTGTCAACGGAGTAAAGGAGCAACTGCCGCTCGATCTCCATCGTCCCATTCTCCAGAATTCTTTATTGTACTCGGGGATCCTCAGCGCAGGATCTCTCAGGCGTACTTGATTTGTGGTGCCTTGCGCCATTAAAATAAAAGACAGCATTTTCGTCTTCTTTTTTATGTGTGTCCACAGGGATTGATTAAAATCTCTACCTTTGATTCAACTTTCGACTCTGTATCTGAATGCTGAGACTGATCCTCCACAACTGGCCTGACAGAAGATTGCTGACCTGCCATCGGCAGAACCCAAACAAGGTAATCGAAAGGATTAGGAACAGTGTCCCTAAAATTTAAAGGACACGTGGATCAAATCAAGGGAACAAGAAAGATCAAAGATCAAGGCAGATATCAGGTCAAAGGATCAGAGATAGAGAATAATATGAAGGATATCAATAAAGGATAATTATGTCTGAGATAACTAAATTAGTAACCCCCATATATCTGATAAATCAGATCTGTATGGGCCACCACTAAAACCTGTGTCATGCCCTAGAACCAGAATACTAGCAAGTGGAGACGGACAAGGCCAGCTACGTAATGCCAGAGTACGCCAGTACTCTGAAATCACGTATAAGCTGCCAAGACATAGGGGTTACTTCTACAAGCCAACAGTCGATCCTAGGTCAAGCAATCCTAGGTATCTCAATCACAGGCAATTATACAAGGTGCAAGAAGTATGATCATCAGACATACAATAGTAAATTATCCCAAATCATTTATACATGGATGATCATGAAGCTTGCTATACAAAATAGAGAACTAGCAAGAGTAATAGTCATACATGATAAACTCTAGCTAGTCTAGAATACGCACATCATGTCTAGGCCCGTAGGCTAAATATCAAGAACCAAAATACGAGCTAAACACGTGCTCGGAGGGTAAACGCCACAAAAGAATAATGTACATATCAAGTGGGAGAATGAAACAAGAAATCTACTCAGGTACTCTGGTGCTCCGGATAGTCACTGTCGAGTAGATAGTATGAAAGATCCCTTGGGCTCCTCTATCAGATCTGGCCCAAAAAAAGCAGTGGAGTCAGACCCCAAATAGCAAGTACCACAAAGGAAGCCAAACTATGGACTAAAACTAGCAATAGCTAACATATCAATGGTTAGAGATATAATTAAGTAAAAGCAGATCGAGACTCGTGCACTACCAATGCACTTATCCCGAACCTAGAAAGACAATAAGTAAAGCATCTTGGAGCATAAAGTAATTAATATGTGACGTAATGTAAAGTGTAGACATTTTAAGAAAACGAAAGCTTGAGAATATGTAAAATCAACTGGTCATGTTAACATATGAGATAGCCGGGTCATGTGAACATGGTGACCCAGCATAGGGATCATGTATAGCTTGTGAGATAACTGAATCATGTGAGCATGTGAGATAACTAGAGCATGAGAGCGTGTGAGAACTATATAGAACAAAAATGATAGGATGACTTAGGAACTGTTCTGGAAGTCAAGTTACAACCCGTAAACCAAACAAGGACCGGGGTTGTAACCCATCTCCGAAACAGAACTTAGCCTACGATCATTCATTGACAAAAGTAAAGCATGAACAATAATGTACTGAAATAAATATACGGACACTTCTAGACAAAACTAGACTGGACTGGACTGACTCCATCCATCAAACACGGCCAAGCAATGAATACGGCTTGATACGTTAACTAACTAGGGTTATCATAAGCCTAGTTACTAACAAGATGCAACGAGATATTTCCACAGTCACAAGCCCTGCAGCTATCTAGGTTATCCAGACGCAAGTTGAGAGTTGTATTAGGTGGATACATAGCCCAGGAGACAAATGTATCCTATGGTGACTTGGGGGTGCAATACATGACAGTGTGCTGGAAATGCGCCCTACTCGGCGGCAGGCTACAAGTCCAATTAAAGTGTCCATATAACAGGATCGCCTATGACTGGAAAATCTCTCTATATGAACTACTTGATCAATCTAGTCATTAACCTAGTCAGATTCAATATGAATCCCTGACCGTAATAATCAGGAATCCATGTCTTAGACATGATGCAAGATGAAACATGTAGTTTGTGCACGCATACACAATACATTCAACCACGGTGTCCAAAAGAGTTGTATTAGCAAGGAGAATAGCCATCGCAACAGCATCTTGATTATACATATCATGCTAGGTTTACTTGTCATGTCAAGAGTGCGCCACAACGGACCACTATCAAAAATTATCATGTTAAGGTTGCTTGTTAAGAGTGCGCCACAATGGGCCACTATCATGTTATCAACTAAAGACATGTTCAAGAGTGGACCACAATGGGTCACCATCATGTAAACAAAGAAAGACATGTACTAGAGTGCACCACAACGGGTCACTATCTGGTATAAGCAGAGATGATATGTGTAGCATGAGTACACCATAACGGGCCACTATCTAGATTAAGCAAAGAAAAGACATAAATCATGAGTGCACCACGACGGGCCACTATCTAAGAATAAGCAAACATGATAATAATGATCGCATGTAGAAAGAATTAGATAAAAGACGTATCATGGCATGGGAGAAAATAAATAAAAGTACTACTTGAAATAAAACAATAAATAAATATGTGCTAGTATTAAGAATATAAGGGGGTACAATTATTCTATAACTGTACAAAATCATCTAATCATGATAAGAATTTATTACAGTCGAAGAAAACCTCAAAAATGTCAAGTACAGAAAACATGCTAAAAAGATAAAAACTATGATTGAAATCATCAGTCACATGTGAACTCTAAATAAAGTGAAACAAAAAGATTCTTGAAGCCAAGATAAAGATCTACAACTTTCATGTTGGGAGTTGTGAGAAGTTATAGCCACAAATCAGCCAAATAGGACATAAAATAGCCAAAATAGGCACTATGCAGCCAGGTACTATGCATCTATGTAGCCAGGTACTATGCAGCTATGTGGACTGGTACTATACGGCCAGGTACTATGCATCTATGCGGCCAGGCACTACACATCCATACGGACTGGCACTATACGGTCAGGAACGATGCATCTATGCGGACTGGCACTATGCGGCCAGTCACTATGCAGCTATGCGGCCAGGTACTATGTATCTATGCGGACTGGCACTATACAACCAGCTCCATGTATACATACGGACTGGCACTATGCAACTATGCGGACTGATACTATACGGCCAGCTCTATGCATCTATGCGGCCAGACACTATACGGCACTATGCAGTCAGGCACTATGCATCTATGCAGGCTGGCACTATGCGGCCGGGCACTATGCATCTATGCGGCCAGGCACTATACGGCCAGGCACTATGCATCTATGCGGCCAGGCACTATACGGCCAAGTACTATGCATCCATGCTGACTAGCACTATGCGGCCAGCACTATGCAGTTATACGGACTGGCACTATGCGGCCAGTACTATGCATCTATGCGGCCAGGCACTATGCATCTATACGGCCAGGCACTATGCGGCCAGGCACTATCTATCTATGCGGCTAGGCACTATGCGGCCAGTACTATGCTGCTATGTGGACTGGGCACTATTCATCGTTTCTGCCAGAATCAGGACAGATGAACATAGAAGATGTCCAAAACTTGCCTTGGCCATAACTTCCTCAAAATAAGCCAAAATCTAACTTTTTAAAGGTCAAAATTGTGTAGAATCAAATTCTCTACCACATGGAACAATTAGTTTTCAAAAACAAGTAAGTTTGATAGATCAAAACTCAAAAAAAGGAAAATAAAGTAAACTTAGATCTATAAGAATTTATCTACCAAAATAAAAAAATGCCAAGTACTAAAGATGCTTAGAATCATGTAAGAAAGAGTTTAGAAAAAACAAAATAACATTAGTCCAACATATGGCCAGATATACTTGCCTTAGGTTGGAGGAGAAAATGAAGCGGAAGAAGATGAAGAGAACGAAAATAATAGAAGAGAGAGAGAAGTTGGTTTTTATATAAAACCCTTCTCATCTAAAAACAACCCAAACTAAGTCATGCCAAGTTGAACCAAACCAAATTAAACCAAGTTAAAATTAAACCAAAACAAGGCTAGAAAAGACAAGTCAAAATACGGGTCATCTGACAAAGGCCAGAATTCCGTATACGTACACTAAAAATACGTATAACAGAAAATGGGAGTGACAGGTATGTCGTCGGCATATAATGGTACACTGGCGATATGCCGGTCAAGGAGAAAATCTATAAGTTGAGAAAATTTTAAAATATTTCGAAAATTAAGAAAATATGAAATACAGTACAAAAATACGTATCAATATATAAATACCGATACTGTGAGACGAGTCCCACATGAGTGACAAACTTCCTTTCCACGGGAATACCATTTGGAGAAGTTTCTATGGTTGAAAAATTTTCAGATGGAGAAATCTCAACTTCACAACTAGGTGAAGGAGCATTTGTGTCTCCAAGAGAAGAACTTTCCAAACCAAATGTCAATATCGATTAAAGAACTTGATGTAGAAGTGTTAAGTTCATCAAAAGTGACATTAATAGACTTTTCAACTACATGACTTCTTTTTGTTGAAAATACAAAAAATCCTTACTATGCATTGAATATCCAAGAAATATACCTTTATAGGTCTTTTCTTCAAATTTTTCTAGGTTATCCTTGTTGTTCAAGATAAATCATTTGCATCCAAAGACTTTAAAATACTCAATAGATGAAATTTTGTCAAACCAAATCTCATTAGGAGTTTCTTAGAGATAGGTCTTATTAAGACTCTTTATAACATAACATATCATGTTAACGACTTTCGCCCAAAAGTATTGAGGGATGTTATATTGGTTCAACATAACTCTAGCCATATCACTGAAAGTTCTATTCTTTTTTTTTCCTACCACACCATTTTTTTTGAGTTCTAGGACAAGCAAAATCATCAGCAAAATTATTTCTAAAATAATTTTTTTTTAAATTGGCATTATCAAATTCACCTCCGTAATCACTTCGAATTTTTTTTGATCATAATGCTTTTTTTTATTTTGAACACGTTTATAAATTCACGGAAAGCATCACTTTTATTTGCAAGAAAAATATTCCAAGTAAATTTCAAAAAATTATCAACGAAAACAAATACATAAAGTTTACCAACAAGAATAGCTACCCTACTAGGACCAAATAAATCCACATATATGAGTTGAAAGGGTCTAGTAATGCTTACCGAGTTGATTAACTTGAAGGAGAATTTTGTCAACTTACTCTTTTCGCATTCCTCAGAAACCATGTGAAGTCCTCGAACGAGTTTCTTGGTAGCAAGTCAAGAAATTGTATCCATCACTACCAAAATAATACATACTAGCGACGTTATTAGCGACTCCGCAAGTAGACGTCGCTAAATAATATGTATTTAGCGACTACACAAAAAATTATCACAAAACATCGTTGTTTCCGACATATAGCAACGAATAGTGACACATATTAGTATTAGTAAAAAAGCACCCCTTGACGTCGTTAAACGTTGCTAAACAGCGACGACTTACTTCATGAGTCGCCAATTTCTTTAATATTAGCGTCGTTTAGCGATGTCTTACGCAGACATCGCTAACAGTTCAACATACACGGGGCCAGCAGCTTTTCTCCAAAAAAAATCCCTAAATTTTTTCTCTCCCTCCCCCGCTGCTCCCTCCGACCACTGCTCCGTCTCCGTCACCCCTCGCTACCGCTGTGCCCCTCCGGCCACCGCTACTCCCCCTCCGACAATCGCTCGATCGGTCGACCCCTCCCCCACCAGGCTCTCTCTCCACCAGGCGATGACCTCCTCTCAGGCCACCCCTCGTCGGTCAACGTCCCTCCTCTCCGGCCACCCCCTCCTCTCCGGCCACCCCCTCCTTGATCAGGTAAACCTTAACCCTAATCGGACACACATACACACACGGACACAGACACGACACACAAAAACGGACACGACACACACATACGAATAGACGCATACATACACACACAAACTTCTCTACCCATAGCAGCCCTCACATGAAGAATAAAATCGAAAGTACTACCCCCCGAATGTCGATGCCCTAAAATTCTCCAAGACTAGCCCTCCCCAATTGGTTCAATTTTGTCTATTACACGGACTAGAACTATTTTATTTGTGAGTATAAATTTATAAAATTTATATATATGTTATAAATGTATGACACGGATACGTTGTTAAGATGTAATACATACACGTTAACATGAGTTGGTATTGATATGATATCGTAAAATTGTTATATGTGTTGACGGACCCTAAATTTATAAAACTTAGTAGTGTATATGAGTGTCGAGTGGTAGAGTGGCAGATTATCGAACGATAAGTGTGTATGTATATATATTTGAGTGAGGGATGAGTGAGCTAGTAAGGGTTAGTAATCTATATTGATAGATACATACATACATACATATATAAGGGTATAGAAATAGCGACGTTTGAACGATGCCATTACTTTTGCAAGCCTTTGAACGGTATGTATCTATCATTGCAGAAGTATCTAAAAATGGATTATGAACTACTACCTACGGCATCGTTCGTGGATGTACAACCGTCATCCTGATGACATATATGGTGTACGAGATGATTCATAGAGGGTGTATAGTAGTTCCTGCAGTGCGCCAAGGCATTCCCTCAGTACATAGATGGTACCAAAATTAAGTATCCATGTGTGAGATGTCGCAACTTGAAATATCATCCAAAAGTAGAAGTCATATATCATTTGTACTCGAAGGATTTCACGTCGAATTACTATCAGTAAATCGCACACGAAGAACTTGTGTCTTTAGCATCAGATTCACAGCCTTATGTGGATGTCCACAACCATGCTGCTTACGACGATAGGTGGATGAACATAGTTTTTAATGCGATGTGGCCTAGTTTCGATCCAGATAATTATGATGCAGCCGAGAAGGCGCCGAATGCCGATATTGCAAAGTTTATGGAGTTGCTGGAGAATGCAAGGACTCTATTATATCATGTTGTGAGGATCATTCACCGGTGGAGGTGGTTACAAGTTTGTTGAGCATCAAATCCAATTTTAATATGTCTTAAGAATGTTACAACCGACTGATGGAGTTGATTATAGAGATCTTTCCAGAGGGTGCTAAGTTGGCTAAAGACTTCTACCGGTTTAAGGATAGTGAGATTGCTCTGGATGGGATACGAAAAAATTGATGCATGTCACAACGGGTACATATTGTACTATAAAGACGACAAGGATGAAGATGCGTGCAAATTTTATGGTGATGTTCGCTACAAGGGCACTGGTAGAGGAAGGTTTGTCGGTACAAGAAAGCCTATCGATTCGATTCATAACTTGTTGTTGACATCGCGATTGCAGAGGTTATTTATAGTGAGGAAGACTGCATAAAACATGAGTTTGCACAGGTAGAAACAGATCGAAAGAGTGTTGGATCACCTATCTGATAGAGAAGCATGGAAGCACTTTGATCGAGAGTATCCAGATTTTGCTTCGGATCTGCGTAATTTCATATTATGGCTCTCCTTTGACGGTTTTACCCCATTCGAACTTTCGGGCTCCCAGTATTCGTGTTGGCCTAAGATTGTCACCCGTACAATCTACCACCTTGGATGTGCGTGAAGACGCCCCATATGTTTCTCATCGTTATTATCCCGGGTCCGAGCAATCCAAAGAGGAACATCAATGTGTATTTACAGCCATTGATAGATGAGTTGAATCAGCTGTCGAAAGTAGGTGCTAACACCTATGATGCTTCTAGAAAGTAGAATTTTTAGATATGGGCAGCACTTATGTGGACCATCAACGACTTTACGGCCTATGGGATGTCATCGGGATAGAGCACTCATGGCCGTCTTTTATGTCCGTATTACATGGACCGCACTAAGGCTTTTCGTTTGAAACACGGAGGCAAACTGTGCTTCTTCGATTGTCATCAACAATTTCTGTCGAAGGATCATCTGTACCAGAAAAATATAAATACTTTTTGTGCCGACGTTGTGGAGAAGGCTTATCCACTGCCAATGTAGCTTGGATACACGGTATGGAAAGAGATAAAAGATTTACCAAGAGCTATTAAAGAGCCTGCTAAGGGCTACAAGTATGATGGATTTGGTCGCACTCATAACTGGACGAAGAAAAGTATATTCTGGGATCTGCCATATTGGAGCGCCAATCTGATCAGACATAACCTTAATGTCATGTATATCGAGAAGATTGTGTTTGACAACATAATTATTATTGTAATAGACGTAAAAGGGAAGACGAAAGATAATCCAAAGGCCATATTGAACTTGGAAGAAATATGTAGATGTCCTGCGTTGCATTTGATAGAAGAGGGTAATGGGAAGTTGAAACAACATAAGGCAATTTTCTCACTAGAAAAAGAGGATAAAGTGAGACTTTGTAGGTAGATTTAGGGCCTAAAATTTCCATACAGGTACCTTTCAAACTTGAGAAGATGCGTCAACCTCAAGAAGAATAAACTGACAGATATAAAGAGCCACTATTGTCATGTATTCATAGAGACGTTCAATCTGATTATATTTCAAGAATTCTTATCCCAGGTATTTTGGGATCCATTGAAATAGCTCACCATATTCTTTAGAGACCTTTATTCTACTAAGTTGCTCGTCTAAAAAAATAAGAGAACGATATTGTGGTAATACTGTGCAAGCTCAAAAAGGTGTTTCCTTTTGGATTCTTTGACTCCATGGAGCATTTGCTAATTCAACTTTCATATGAGGCACGTGTTGGTGGGTGTGTGTCACGACCCGGTCCCAATTACTTGGAACGAATCGGATCATGCCCAGCCTGCACCGTTGATGAGACGACGGCAGTAAGCTGTAACTTCCATATGCAGGTAATCAACAACTCAAACTAAATTTGCCACAACATTTATTATTTGATAAATTAAAAACTTGTCCAGTGCCAATTACAAACATAAACCATCAACTCAAATAACATTATTTTTAGACAAAAACTAACAAACTGGAAAATAACATCTAAATAAAAGCAACATCCTCATCCAGTAAGCCATCCTCAGGAAGCACAGCAGGGTAAAGCTCAGGGTCATAGTAGCTACTAATCAGTAGCTCTGCATCCTCATAAGGACCTAAAAATATAGTCTCCAGTCAGGAGGGAGCAAAGTACAAATTCATGGTATTTTAACAATTGAAATTAATAATAGAAATATGCACTTTTAAACAATTTGAAATAAATAATTTTCTAACAGTTAAAATAGTAAAATATGAATAGGTAATGAATATGACCGGATTGGGTTTGTTACTGTAATATCCTAGTGATATGGTATGGCTTATCCCCGTGTGTTTGAGGGATAAGCTAATACAATCAGTTATACTATTGGATGTGGTCATATCCACTACACTACTCCCCCAGTCTCCAATAGTTACAGTTGTTACAGTCATTACTCTCAGGAGAGTTCCGTGTTATATCGTGATTTAAAATTGCATTAAAACAATTATTAACTAATTGTAATCTACCACAAAATTGTACTTGCCTCAAAATGACTTGACTGGACGGGTCGATAGTCGGGACGGGAAATCAGGTTCTTCCTTGAAATCCTACATTTGGAAATTTGTCTCAGAAAACCAAAGTTGCCAATGATGCTAAACTAGTTACAATTTCTAGTTGTGTCCTAATCAATTTTAGTCTTTATTTAGCTAACACAACCAAAACGCTGTTATTAGTGCGTTACAATTTAAGAATATCAATTGATATTTAAACTTTTGGGAAAAACTTGTATTTATCAGGTTTTACCGTTTATTCGGAAAAACTTAATACTTTTGATAATTATATAAAAATATACTTTTTCCTTTCAATGAGAAATATCGTGAATTTCTAAATTGTAATTAATATAATTTCTATTCCTAATTTTTACGCATTCTCACAAAAACCCAGAAAACCACAGCTACTACCTACTTATTACAAAACTGTAGAATAGTAAATGGGCTTATGCCCTTACATTCCCAAGAACTAAAATAAAAAAAAATTCGTTAGTCCTGTAAACTGCCTACAAAATTAAATATAAATAATATTTAATAATTCTAAAAAAATATAAAATATTATTGAGTCTCAGAACTGGTCTAATCGTCATTTTTATAGCTAATGCCTCAACGTCCGGGCGAAACCGGTTTCGTTTGCAGTTAGCCAGGGCCCATTGACCAATACGGTCGTCGCCCAAATAAATCCAAATATTTTCTATTTTCCGAAAAATCATTTTAAAAATATATAATTAAATTTTATAGAAATTTCGGCAGCATTTCCTCTATTTTCGGGATAACCCAAAAACTGGGAAATGTGCCAATTTTTTCTGCAAAATAAATCCCAAACCAGGGATACTCAATTATATCCACAAAACTATTTTCCGAAATAAATTTGAAATCCCGAAATGATATCGAAATTCCCGAAGTAATATCGGAAACTCAAAGAATCCTTTCCGAAAGATTCTCGAAAATTTCGAAAAATCACAGAACCAAGTTTTAACTAAAAACCCAAAATAATATATATAAAATCTATAATCACAGAATTACTCCTGAAGCAAAACCAACAGAAACTAACCAAGAACCAAAATTCCGAATTCCCGAAGGAATCGGTGGACCAAATTCATCACAGACCAAAAGAGAACTATGGGACTATCTAGAAGTTACCGAAATCGACGGAATCCGAAGTGATGCCTCGGACTCGAATCACGCAGAACCGCGGAACGGAACCGAAATCACTTCAGAAACTCACGGGGAACGGGGCTCCTCGGGACAGTGCCACGCACACAGATCCGACGGCCAGGGTTGTCGCCGGCGGTCAGCGGCAAAGGGCTGCGCCAGGGTCGGACTTGGGGAGCGGGGCGCTGGAGGCGGGTCAGCGGCGAAGGGCTGTGGGGATCAACCGCTAGGGCACGGGGCGGCCTGGCTTGCGGGGACCGGCGGCGAGGGGTGCGCCGGACTCGGGTCGGCCGGGAGGAGGGCCGCGCAAGGAAGCCGTGCGGGTTCGGCTCGTCGGGTGGTGGAGCTCCGACTCGAGTTCCAAAAGCTTGGGCACGGGTTTGGGGAAAAGGAAAATTGGAGATGGTGGGAGAGTTTATGAGGATTGAGAGACTTATATAGGGAGGAGGATGAGTAGTTACAGGAGTTCATCCGCCATAGCCGTTCGGGAGATGAACGGAGGGGTTCTGAGCCATTCGGAAAAGGAAACGATCCAGAGCCTCAAAATTCCCCAGTTCTTATCAGAACATTAATAAGAAAATGGGTTTAAGGGTTTGGGCCTATTGGGTTGGTTTTGCTAATAGGTTAAAGTAGACAATGGGTTCCTATGCTTAAAGGGTTATTAGGTTACAAAGGAAATGGACTTCAATGGTATGGGCTATGAAAAATAAAATGGTCTTAATGGTGATAGGCTTAAAAAAAATTTAATGGCTAAATGAGGATAAATGAATTTAAGGATATCATTTCTTTAGGAAGAATTTATAACTAATAATTTAGAACTATAAAAATATTTTTAGATTAAAAATTGAGTTCGGGTCTCGGTTCTCGGGTCTCGGCCAGACAAACAAAAGTCCAAAAATTTATTTTTTGAAAAATAATAATAATCTAAATAACATAATATTAATTAATTAGAAATTTACATGTTTTGATAAAATTTCCAGTTTTAATAATTTTCTAAAAATGCAATTTCCTAAATTAACAACTAATAATTAATTATATTAGATAATTAAATTATAAATAATTATCTGAAATTACGGGTTTCACAACCTTCCCTCCTTAAGAAATTTTGTCCTCGAAATTTAAAGAATAAGGTTAGGAAAATACCTCAGGTCTCAAACAAGTACGGGTATTGCTCCCGCATCTCCCAGGTAGACTCGCTTGGGGAATCGTGCCTCCACATAACTCTGACTATGGGAGTCACTGAAGTCCTGGTCCTCTTCTCATCTCTGTCCAAAATCGCCACTGGCTTCTCTGGTACTGTAAGGCTGGGTCCAATCTCTAGCTCCGAATGGTCCAGAATATGACTCAGATCCGAGATGTAGCGTCTGAGCTGCGAAACGTGGAAGACGTTGTGCACGCCCTCAAGATTAGCTGGTAGAGCTAACCGAGATGCTATTTCACCAATTCGACTCAAAACTTCAAATGGTCCGATATATCTGGGACTCAGCTTCCCAGCTCTGCCAAATCGGATAGTTCCTCTGGTAGGAGAAATCTTCACAAAGACACTATCTCCTTCTTCAAATTCCAGTGGTCGACGACTGCTATCTGCCTAATGCTTCTGCCTGTCTTGGGCGATCATGAGCTTATCTCTAATCACTTTAACCTTCTCTGCCGCGTCAGTCACCATCTCTGGCCCCAGTAGTACTCTTTCTCCTACGTCGTCCCATGCAAGTGGAGTGCGGCAATGACGTCCATAAAGAGCTTCAAATGGGGTCATACCAATGCTAGCTTGGTATCTGTTGTTGTAGGAGAATTCCACTAAATGCAAGTGATCCTTCCAAGATCCTCCAAATTCCAAGACGCAAGATCTCAGCATATCTTCTAGCGTCTGGATGGTCCTCTCAGATTGTCCGTCAGTTTGGGGATGATAAGCTGTGCTGAACTTCAGTTTTGTTCCCAAGCTGTTATGCAAACTCTTCCAAAAATGTGAGGTAAATCTAGTATCTCGGTCAGATACAATAATTACCAGTACTCCATGAATCTGATAGATGTACCGCATGTACAGTGCCGCCAACTTCTCAGTGGATAAACCAACCTTGAAGGAAATAAAGAGTGCCGACTTAGTCAGTCGGTCCACAATAACCCAAATGGCATCCTTCCCTCCTTGGGATCGAGGCAAACCTAACACAAAGTCCATTGTTATATGCTTCCACTTCCACTCCGGAATGTCCAGCGGCTGTAGAAGTCTTGCGGGTCTCTGTCTGCTAGCCTTCACTTGTTGGCAAATCAAGCATCTAGCCACAAATCTGGATACATCCTTCTTTATTCCATACCACCAAACGTTGGTACGCATATCCCAATACATCTTATTAGCTCCAGGATGTATGGAATACTGCGACTGGTGCGCTTCTTGCATCAGCTCATTCCTCAATTTGCCAGATGGTACACACAGCCTCGTACCATTCTTCAATGCTCCATCACTGGCGATAGAGAAACCTTCAAGTGTTCCTGCCAGCACTTCATCTCTAAGCTTGCAAAGCGTCTCGTCTTGGAATTGTGTCTCCTTGATTTTGTCCATCAGACTTGAACACAATTGTAACTGCATCATGGTTGAGTCAACTCCAGGTACATCAGCTTCTCGCCCCAGTTCCTTCATCTTCTCCTCAGGCAGTACAATCTCCAGACCAAGCTTCTCTATGTCCTTCAATAAGTGCCGCTCCTTGGTCAAGAACACCGCCACTGGGTATCGACAAAGTGCATCTGCAACCATATTAGCCTTACCCGGATGGTACTGCAGGTCGATGTCAAAATCCTTCATCAGTTCCAGCTATCTCCTTTGTCTCATGTTCAGCTCCTTCTGAGTGAAAATATATTTTAGACTTTTCTGGTCTGTATATATTTCCACTCTCTCTCCATATAGATAATGCTTCCATAGCTTCAGTACAAAGATGACTGCAGCAAGTTCCAGGTCATGTGTGGGATAATTTTTCTCATGGTTCCGTAATTGCCTAGATGCGTAAGCAATCACTTTCCCATTTTGTTAAAGAATGCAACCCAGTCCTTTTCCAGAGGCATCACTGTAGATTGAGAAACCACCAGTTCCTGCAGGTAGCGCAAGGATTGGTGCAGTGGTCAGCCTATTCTTCAGCTCCTCGAATGTAGCCTGACAATCTTTCGTCCAGATGAACTCTTCATTCTTCCGAGTAAGCTTCGTCATCCGTTCAGCAATTCTGGCAAAATCTTTCACAAACTTCCGGTAGTAGCCAGCCAAGCCCAAGAAACTTCTGATCTCAGCAACTGAGCTTGGGGTAGACCACTTCTCCACAGTAGCAATCTTCTTAGGATCCACAGAAATTCCTTCTCCTGTGACAACATGGCCAAGAAAATCCACATTGTCTAGAAAGAATTCACATTTGGATAGCTTACCATATAACTTCTCTTTCCTCAAAGTTCCCAGAACTTTCCTGATGTGCTCCTCATGCTCCTCTTCAGTCTTCGAATAGATCAAAATGTCATCGATGAAGACAACAACAAATTGATCTAAGTATTCATGGAAAACCTTGTTCATAAGGTTCATGAATACAGCAGGAGCATTCGTCAATCCAAACGGCATGACCAAGAATTCAAACTGCCCATACTTGGTGTTGAACGCCGTCTTGGGAATGTCCTCCTTCCTGACCTTGATCTGATGGTAGCCAGATCTGAGGTCAATCTTCGAGAACACCTTGGCTCCACTGAGTTGGTCAAACAGGTCATCAATCCGGGGCAAAGGGTACTTATTCTTGATGGTGATATTGTTCAGCGTCCGGTAATTGATGCACATCCTCACAGTTCCGTCCTTCTTGGGAACAAACAAGACAGGTGCTCCCCAGGGTGAAGCTCCATCTCGAATAAATCCCAAAGCTTTCTGTTCATCGATCTGATCCTTCATCTCCTTTGCTTCCTTCGGGTTGACTCTGTAGCATCCCTTAGAAATAGGGGAAGAACCGGGGACTAGGTCAATGGTGAACTCTATGTCTCGGTCTGGGGGTAAACCGGAAAGACTATCAGGGAAGACATCCATAAATTCTGCGATGATAGGATGGGGAGGTCCGAATTCTTCTGTGATAGAGGTGTAGGTAACACACTCCATACCCTCCGGAGTTCGAGAGATTTCAAACTCCGGCTCTCCAGGTGGACTGAAGACTACACATCCTCTGTGACTGTCTATCAGCGCATGCTGCTTACTCAACCAGTCCATCCCTAGGACTATATCATAATTGGGTAAGGGCATCACAAGCAAAGGTGCTATGAATTGGTGGCCTGATATGGTGATAGGGCAATTACAGGTCTCAGTGATAGGTAGGGGTCCTCCACCGGTCATGACTCTATATATCTTCTTGCTAAAGCCTGTATCTATGTGGTGTGCAGAGATAAATTTTGTGGATATGAAACTATGTGATGCTCCTGAATCAAATAAAGCGAAGGCAGGATAGGAATGCACATAAATGAAACATGCGATGACATCAGTTGTAGGTTCCTGCTCTGGCTCTTGTTCCTCTGCTGCTAGGGCAAAAGCTCGCCCAGTCTTCTGTTGATGCTACCCAAATTGTTGTTGCTGAGTGGGCAGAGGACCTTTTTGTTGAGTTGCTCCAGTCCGGTGGGCCGCCGAGGGGTAGTCCTTCACTTGGTGGGTGGAAGACCCACAGACTAGGCAATGTCCTAGTCTCTTTCTGCAGATATTTGCTTGATGCCCCGGCCTTTTGCAATAGTCGCAGACAGGGATCTGCCTCTGAGGTGCCCTATCATTGTTTCTTACCTACTGGTTTTGCTGCTGGTGGTGGGAAGGTCGGTTGTTGTTGTTGTTGTTGTTGGGCCTCTTCTGATTACCCTGGAAGTTGTTAGTTCCATGATAATCCCTCTTTGAGCGAGCGGGTTGGCTTTTCTCTATATCTTGAGCTCGCACCAGAATCTTTTCATAGGTCTTAGCACCGCCTGAGATTACATGGGTGCGGATCTCCTCTCTCAGCCCATGTCTAAACCTTTCAGCACGATCTTCAGGGTCAGCTACCAGGTTCTTGGCAAAACGGCTGAGTTGGCCGAATTCTATCGCATATTCTCCAACAGTCATATTTCTTTGCTTCAGATTCTGAAATTGCCTCTCCATCTCCCGCAACTCTGATGTTGGAAAGAACTTCCTCTTGAACAACCTCTTGAAAGTGTCCCAGTCAATTTATCTATCCTGGAGTCGGGGTTCATTCCGATACCAGGTGCTTGCTACATTTTGCAGTTGGAGTCCCACTGCTTCAGCCTTGAGGTCTTCTGGAAGTCGAGCAACGTTTAGAAGATGCTCCATACTATCGAACCATTCATCAGCATAGACGATTCCATCGGTTCCCTTGAAGGGTCGAGGGTTCTGCTTCTTGAAACTCTCAATATCGTCTACCTTGGCAATATGATTCCCATTAATTTAAATGGCCTTAATATTACATAAATTAATCCTTAGATTTATGTTTACCTTGGCAGGCCTTGGTTCCTGTTGAGCTGCTTCTCCTTTCTCCAGTGCAGCCATTGCCACGCTATGGGCATTCTCCATGCCTTCTCTCATAATTGTCATCTGCTCGCAATGAGCTTCAACTTGAGTTCTCTGGGCTTCTAATACTCCTCTTAGCAGACCTATGAGGTCGATGGGGTCCACAGGCACCGGTGGAACAGCTGGAGTGGACAAAACCACAGGGGGCTGCATCTCCGTCTGGGAAGATGATGGATCCGCCGTTGTATTATGGGGACGGTCGGCCAGCTGTCGAGGTGTCGGATCCGGACTTGGTTGGGGTGGTGGGGTATGATAGGGTGAAGATACCCCATCGCCAGCAGGATTGGTCTTGTCAGTGGCCATTCTCTGGAAGGTTTAGGATATAAACATAAGCAAGGTAGCCTACCAATCTATAATCAAACAAAAATATTTACATATATAATTCGGACCTATTATTGTGATAAATCAATATTCTAGTGTTCTAATTGTCTCTAGATAGGTTTTTCTAAGTTGTTGATTTGACCTGCATGGGCCACCACTAAAAACATGTCACTACCCGGTCCCAATTACTTGGAACGAATCGGATCATGTCCAGCCTGCACCGATGATGAGACGGCGATAGTAAGCTGTAACTTCCATATGTAGGTAATCAACAACTCAAACTAAAGTTGCCACAATATTTATTATTTGATAAATTAAAAACTTGTCCAGTGCCAATTACAAACATAAACCATCAACTCAAATAATATTGTTTTTAGACAAAAACTAACAAACTGGAAAATAACATCTAAATAAAAGCAACATCCTCATCCAGTAAGCCATCCTCAGGAAGCACAGCAGGGTAAAGCTCAGGGTCATAGTAGCTACTAATCAGTAGCGCTGCATCCTCATAAGGACCTAAAAATATAGTCTCCAGTCAGGAGGGAGCAAAGTACAAATTCATGGTATTTTAACAATTGAAATTAATAATGGAAATATGCACTTTTAAACAATTTGAAATAAATAATTTTCCAACAGTTAAAATAGTAAAATATGAATAGGTAATGAATATGACCAGATTGGGTTTGTTACAATAATATCCTAGTGATATGGTATGGCTTATCCCCGTGTGTTTGAGGGGTAAGCTAATACAATCAGTTATACTATTGGATATGGTCATATCCACTACACTACTCCTTCAGTCTCCAATAGTTACAGTTGTTACAGTCATTACTCTCAGGAGAGTTCCGTGTTATATCGTGATTTAAAATTGCATTAAAATAATTATTAACTAATTGTAATCTACCACAAAATTGTGCTTGCCTCAAATTGACTTGACTGGATGGGTCGATACGTCGGGACGAGAAATCAGGTTCTTCCTTGAAATCCTACATTTGGAAATTTGTCTCAGAAAACCAAAGTTGCCAATGATGCTAAACTAGTTACAATTTCTAGTTGTATCCTAGTCAATTTTAGTCTTTATTTAGCTAACACAACCAAAATGCTGTTATTAGCGCGTTACAATTTAAGAATATCAATTGATATTTAAACTTTTGGGAAAAACTTGTATTTATCAGGTTTTACCGTTTATTCGGAAAAACTTAATACTTTTGATAATTATATAAAAATATACTTTTTCCTTTAAATGAGAAATATCGTGAATTTCTAAATTGTAATTAATATAATTTCTATTCCTAATTTTTATGCATTCTCACAAAAACCCAGAAAACCACAGCTACTACCTACTTATTACCAAACTGTAGAATAGTAAATGGGCTTATGCCCTTACATTCCCAAGAATTAAAATAAGAGAAAATTCGTTAGTCCTGTAAACTGCCTACGAAATTAAATATAAATAATATTTAATAATTCTAAAAAAATATAAAATATTATTGAGTCTCAGAACTGGTCCAATCGTCATTTTTATAGCTAATGCCTCAACATCCGGGCGAAACTGGTTTCGTTTGCAGTTAGCCAGGGCCCATTGACCAATACGGTCGTCGCCCAAATAAATCCAAATATTTTGTATTTTCCAAAAAATCATTTTGAAGCTATATAATTAAATTTTATAGAAATTTCGACAGCATTCCCTCTATTTTTGGGATAACCCAAAAACTGGGAAACGTGCCGATTTTTCCTGTAAAATAAATCCCAAACCAGGGATACCCAATTATATCCACAAAACTATTTTCCGAAATAAATTCGAAATCCCGATATGATATCGGAATTCCCGAAGTAATATCGGAAACTCACAGAATCCTTTCCGAAAGATTCTTAAAAATTCCGAAAAATCACAGAACCAAGTTTTAACTAAAAACCCAAAATAATATATATAAAATCTATAATCACATAATTACCCCTGAAGCAAAACCAACAGAAACTAACCAAGAACCAAAATTCTGAATTCCCGAAGGAATCGGTGGACCAAATTCATCACAGACCAAAAGAGAACTATGGGACTATCCAGAAGTTATCGAAATCGACGGAATCCGAAGTGATGCCTCGGACTCGAATCACGCGGAACGGAACCGAAATCACTTCAGAAACTCACAGGGAACGGGGCTCCTCGGGACAGTGCCACGCACACAGATCGGACGGCCAGGGTTGTCGCCGGCGGTCAGCGACGAAGGGCTGCGCCGGGGTCGGACTTGGGGAGCGAGGCGCTTGAGGCGGGTCAGCGGCGAAGGGCTGCGGGGATCAATCGCTAGGGCACGGGGCGGCCTGGCTTGCGGGGACCGGCGGCGAGAGGTGCGCCGGACTCGGGTCGGCCGGAAGGAGGGCCGCGCAGGGAAGCCGCGCGGGTTTGGCTCGTCGGGTGGTGGAGCTCCGACTCGAGTTCCAAACGCTTGGGCACGGGTTTAGGAAAAAAAGAAAAATGGAGATGGTGGGAGAGTTTGTGAGGATTGAGAGACTTATATAGGGAGGAGGATGAGAAGTTACAGGAGTTCATCCGCCATAGCCGTTCGGGAGATGAACGGAGGGGTTCTGAGCCGTTCGGAAAAAAAAACGATCCAGAGCCTCAAAATTCCCCAGTTCTCATCAGAACATTAATAAGAAAAATGGGTTTAAGGGTTTGGGCCTATTGGGTTGGTTTTGCTAATAGGTTAAAGTAGACAATGGGTTCCTATGCTTAAAGGGTTATTGGGTTACAAAGGAAATGGACTTCAATGGTATGGGCTATGAAAAATAAAATGGTCTTAATGGTGATAGGCTTAAAAAAAATTAATGGCTAAATGAGGATAAATGAATTTAAGGATATCATTTCTTTAGGAAGAATTTGTAACTAATAATTTAGAACTATAAAAATATTTTTAGATTAAAAATTGAGTTCGGGTCTCGGTTCTCGGGTCTCGGCCAGACAAACAAAAGTCCAAAAATTTATTTTTTTGAAAAATAATAATAATCTAAATAACATAATATTAATTAATTAGAAATTTACATATTTTGATAAAATTTCCAGTTTTAATAATTTTCTAAAAATGCAATTTCCTAAATTAACAACTAATAATTAATTATATTAGCTAATTAAATTATAAATAATTATCTGAAATTACGGGTTTCACAGTGTGTCGGTTATCGATGGATGTACCCATTCGAGCGACATCTGAATCACCTAAAAAGAAAGGTGAAAAATAAGGCACGGTTTGAGGGTTCTATTTGTGAAGCTTATGTTATCGAGGAGATTATAAACTTTTGCTCGACATATTTCAAACCTCATGTTGCTACTAATAGAACGAGACCTCCGAGAAATGATGACAAATATCTAGAATATAATAATACAATACTGAAAGTATTTAATGCGTCCGAAAAGCCTTCGAGGAAATAAAGAAGAGATATTTGAATGACGAAGAGCTAAGGGCTGCTCAGTTGTATGTATTACTCAATTGCGACGAGGATGAAGTGGAGAAGTTAGAGGGGTAAGTAATTAATGATGAGCTGGTTTACGTTATCTCAATGTAATAGTATAAGCTAATATTATACTACTAATCGGCGGTTGCTTTATTGTTTTTCAGCACATATAATGATAAGTTGAGGTCGGTTAGACCCTACATAACAGACGAAGAATTAGAACAAGAAATAAGACATCATTTCCTTTTTGGTTGAGCGCATATGCAAGGTGCTCAATAACTACTCTTTTTTAATGCAACTGCACAATAAATAACTTACTATCGCTTCTTTGGTATTCAGGTTGATCGTCTAATTTCACCCGAGACTGAATTAATTAGAACTCTAGCCAAGGGACCAATTATTGTTGGTAAAATATGGCAAAGTTACTGTGGTGAATGGATTTAGGTTCAAGTCGACAAATGCTCTGATCAGAGACAGCTTTCTGGATCTTGATTCCACAAAAAATAGTTGTTTGTGTATCAAATCTTCGAACTACAAAGACGTCGATCCAGGCAATAATTTCTTTGGCATCTTATGAGAGATTGTTGAGTTGACATATAATTATGGTATAGAACCTGCTAAGATTGTGTTATTCAAGTGTGAATGGTTCGATCCGATTAAAAATCAAGGTTAAAAAATTGACAAGCATGGTATTATGGATATAAGCTACAAGCATAAATATCAAGGACACGAACCATTTATCCTATCAAGTCAGGCTCAGCTCGTGTACTTCACAGCTTATCCGAGACGGAGAACAAAGACACTACTAAAATCTGTCAAATCAACGATGACTCAAGACATCGCTAAATAGGGAATATACGTCGCTAATTACTATTAGCGACGTATTTAGCGACGTATGCACGTAGTCGCGATTAACCTAGTCGCTAAACAAGAAAATGTCGCAATACGTCGCTATTGCGACGAGCTTTAGCGACACGGACACGTCGCAAATTTAGCGACTGCCAGCGACGTAAAACGTCATTATTTACCGACGTAATCTAGCGACGTTGAGCGACTTGACATGCATCGATGCTGACCTGGCTTGAGAGCTAAATGGCGACGTTCTGCGACTCTTTGACGTCGCTATATTACCGACATATAGCGACGTTTAGCTACGTCCTAGGTAGCGACGTTTAGTGACGATCAGCGACGGTACTCATTAATGTTAGCGACGTGCCTTACATTTATTTAGCGACGTTTACTTCGTCGCTGGACGTCGCTGACAGTTGCTGAACGTCGCTAATATTAAAAAAAATAAAAAAATTATAGCATTTACAGCATTTGCAGAATTTACAGCATTTGCAGAATTTGCAGCATCCCCTACACCATTTGTTACAACAACGACGGTGTATCACGAACACAGTATCAAACAACACATATACACACAATCACGAACACGTTTGAAACACAATCTCATCAATCAACACATATTTATGAAAATTTGTAACAACAATGTCTAACATAATGTGTCCACATAAGAATAATGTATGTATAACCACATAAAAGACCCAACAATGGGCCATCACACAACAATATATATGCCGACTACGGCTGATCAGGAGGAGCATCACCGCTCCTGGAAAGAAGGTAAGCATACTGCTCCGGTATAAGAACCACCGACGATGATGAAGGAGGAGACAATGCAACCGCTGGAGAAGGAGGCAGTGTAACCGCTGGAGATGGGTGCATCCGCGTCTCCTTTAGGGCTCGCAGTCTGGCGCTGTATTGCTCCATGCAAGCCACTATCCTAGTAACGGTGTCGTGAATGGACTCTTGTGTCCCCTGTACACGAAAAGATATAAAATTAAGTTTAATGCTAAGTTATTCCTTGTGCAGTTGTGAATGGAGGAAGATTCTAACTAGCTTCTTACGTACATATGCAGTCAACCAAGACGGAAAATGAAGTCTCATTTTTTCTTCTACTTCTTCATCTGCAATGTATGGTCTACTTGACCTCACCTCATCATTAAATTTGCTGAAAACCAATAAATATCGGGATATACTCGTTAAATTATAATAACGTAATCAACAAATAGATGACTTGAACGTTGAAGATTTTCACTTACCACTCTAGCTTTTCTACTTCATCCTCCTCGCAGTTGAGTAATATATATAACTGGGCAGCCTTTAGTTCCTCATCATTCAAATATCTCTTTTTCAGTTTTTTTGAAGGCTTTCCAAGAGCATTGAAGACTTTCAATAATGCATCATTATATTCTATATCTCCATCGTCGTTCCTCGGAGCTCTTGTTCTATTTGTAGCAATACGAGGCTTGAAATATATTGAACAGAAGTTTATAATCTCCTCAAGGACATAGGCTTCACAAATAGAACCCTCGACCCGTGCCTTATTTTTTACCTTCCTCTTCAGGTGGTTTAGATGGCGCTCGAACGGGTACATCCACCGATAACCGACGGGCCCACCAACACGTGCTTCATATGAAAGATGAATTGGCAAATGCTCCATAGAGTCAAAGAATCCAGGAGGGAACACCCTCTCAAGCTTACACAATGTTAATGCAATGTCCTTCTCCTGCTTTTCAAGCCGATCGATGAGCAACTTAGTAGAACAAAGATCTCTGAAGAATATGCTAAGCTCTGTCAGTGGATCCCAAACGACATGAGGTAAGAATTCTCGAAATGCAATCGGGATTAACCTCTCCATAAAAACGTGACAGTCGTGGCTCTTCATACCCTGTAGTTTGTTCTCCTTCGGGTCAACATATCTTCTCAAATTCGATACGTACCCGTCTGGAAATTTTAGGCCCTGGATCCACCTACAAAGTTTACCTTTGTCCTCCTTGTCCAGTGAGAAAATGACCCTGGGCTGCTTATACTTCCCACTGCCTTCCTTTATCAAATGCAACTCTGGACGTCTGCATATTTCTTCTAAGTCCAACCTGGCCTTGGGATTGCCTTTCGTCTTCCCCTTTACGTCCATCACAGTATTTATTATATTGTTAAATACATTCTTCTCGATATGTATGACATCCAGGTTATGCCTGAGTAGATGGTCACTCCAACATGGTAGGACCCAGAATATACTCTTCTTCGTCCAGTTGTGAGCGCGGCCAAATCCATCACACTTGTACCCCGCTGTAGGCTCTTCAATAGCACTTGACAATTTTTTAACTTCTTCCCATATCGTGTCCCCGGACCACCGTGGCGGTAGACTGGACTTCTCTACCACGCCAGCACGAAAAGCATTCCTGTTCCTCCGGTACGGATGATCCTTTGGCAGGAACTGTCGATGACAATCAAAGAAGTACGGTTTTCTTCCGTGTTTCAAACGGAAAGCCTTAGTGCGATCCATGCAATACGGACATGCGAGACGACCATGGGTGCTCCAACCCGATAACATTCCATAGGCCAGAAAATCATTGATGGTCCACATTAGTACGGCCCTCATCTGAAAGTTTTGCTTTCTGGAAACATCATATGTGGTTGCACCTACTTCCCACAATTAATTCAGCTCATCTACCAAGGGCTGTAAGTACACATCGATGTTCCTCTTCGGGTTCTTCGGACCTGGAATAATAACAGTTAGGAACATGTAAGGAGTCTTCATGCACATCCAAGGCGGCAAGTTGTACGGAGTAACAATCACTGGCCAACAAGAATATTGTGAGCCCGAAAGTCCAAATGGGGTAAAACCGTCGGAGGAAAGCCCCAATCTGACATTACGCGGCTCCGAAGCAAAATCGGGATACACTCGATCAAAGTGCTTCCATGCTTCCCCATCGGATGGATGATCCAGTAATCCATCTATTTGTTCCCGCTTGTGCCAACTCATATTATCAGCTGTCTCCTTTGCCATAAACAACCTTTGCAACCGCGGCGTCAAAGGCAAATAGTGCATCAAATATGTTGGCTTGCGTGCACCAGAAGCCCTTGTTGTACTAGTTGCCTTGAAGCGATCGGCACCATAAAATCTGCAGGCGTCTTCATCCTTGTCCTCCTTATAGTACAACATGCATCCGTTGCGACATGCATCAATTTTTTCATACCCCATCCAGATGATCTCACCATTCTCTTGGATCGGTAGAAGTCTTTAGGTAACTTGCCACCCTCCGGCAATATATCTATAATTAACTCCAGGATTCAGTTGTAGCATTCTTGAGACATGTTAAAATCTGATTTTATGCTCAACAATCTTGTAACCACCTCCAACGGTGAATGGTCATCACAACCAGGATATAAAGGAGTCCTTGCATTCTCCAGCAACTCCATGAACTTTGTAGCATTGGCATTCGGTGCCTCCTCAGCTGCATATTGATTGTTCGGATCGAAACTAGGCCCCGCAGCATCTAAAACTATGTTCGTCCATCCTTGGTCGTAATCGGCATGCTCGTGGATATCTACATAAGGCTCCACATAAGGCTCCGGCTCGGATGCTAAAGACCCAAGTTCTCCGTGTGCGGTCCACTGATAATAATTTGGCATGAAACCCCTCGAATACAAATGATATGTCACATCCACTTTCGAATGATATTTCAAGTTGCGACATCTCATACATGGATACTTAATTTTTGTACGGTCCATGTACTGAGGGAACGCCTTGGCAAACTGCAGGAACTGTTGCACACCCTGTATAAATTCATTCCGCACACCGCACATGTCATCAGGATGACGATTGTACATCCACAAACGATTCCACAGATAGTAATTCATATCCATTTTAAGATAATTCTGCAAAGATTGACACAGATAATAATTCATCAGGATGACGATTGTATATCCACAAACGGTTCTGCATAATTGCTAAGTGTGGGGACGAATGGCTCAGAACACAACCCAAAATGTATTCTAGCATACATTAGTTTGAATCATCTATGTTATGTACATATTGTGTAGTATATGTTCTTATCGAATCTAGTATCTGAAGGATGTAACAGAATCAAGATGAACCACATAATGTAATACTAAGACATTATCTACTACTAAAAGATGTAGTGATAGGTTGTCGTATCATCATTGCTGAGGGATGGGGGTCGAAGGACAGTCAACTTTATCTACGGCTACATAGTTTCTGCCTCGCCAGTCGAATGGCTGCAGGGACTATGTCATGATCACGATGTCATACCGTAGATTAATGCAAATTCCTTATGGCAAATGTCATACATAGATTTTTGTCTCGCCAGTCGAATGGCAGATAATTATACAAATCAAACTAGTCAAAGGGTACTGAACAGAAAGTCTAATTAAGACTTTCAACTAAGCAGTCAAAGGGTACTGAACAGAAAGTCTAATTAAGACTTTCAACTAAGCAGCGCTGTAGGATTTAAAATATGGTATTCAGGATTAGTATCCATCTTTCGTGACATAGCTGACTCTGCCAAAACCTGACCAACATATCCTTCAATAATCATTCCATATTTCAGTAATGTCAGTGAGTTAAATCATACTCAACTGTCGAGAATACTTAGGAGAAAACTTATTCACAGGATTAGTATCTATCCTTCGTGACATAGCTGAAATTTTATAGAGCTCGATAATAATTATTAGTCAATTTATTCATCATTTCAAAACCCTAAAAATGCCCAAAAAACTCCCAGTATCAGTAAATAGGGCTCGAACCCTAAATTAGAATTTGAATCCAAGCAAAACATCAAATTGACAGTTGATATGCCCAAAAAACTCCCAGTACACAGTGGGACACGATGTGTCCAAACCAACAAAATAGGTGTCACACGAACTAGAAGCGAGTCCACGCTCTCGTGTCCCCCGCAGCGAGTCCACTGTGAGTCTCGTGTCCCCGGCAGCGAGTCCACGCTCTCGTGGACACGAGCTAGAAACTAGAGGGAGATCTAGAAGACGAGGAGAAACTGGGAAGCGGGGGGAAGAGTTACTTGAGGAGGAGCTACCTGAGGAAGGAGGAGGAGAAGGAGGAGAATGAGGAGGGAGATCGCCGGAGGAGCGCCGCGGAGGAGGAGGCCGGAGGAGGGAAATCGCCGGAGGAGCGTCGCGGAGGAGGAGCGCACGAAAATTTGGGGAGGAAGTTTGTGAAAGATCGAAAAGGAAACCCTTGCCGGCTATATGAAAAGATTAGCGACGTTCTTTTAGGACGTCGCTAAACGTCGCTGATATTTATGAAACGGCGACGCTGCTTAATATGCGTCGCTACACGTCGCTATATCAGCGATGTGTGCCGACGAACTTGCGACGCCTATTCCCATTTAACAAATTACAGCCGCTAGACGTCGCTATTAGTCGCTGTTAGCGACAAACAGCGACGCCTTGGATAAACGTCGCTAAAACACCCAAAAATAGCGACGTTCTTTCGTGGAGTCGCTAAATACGTCGCTGATATGACTTATTTTGGTAGTGAGAGGTCTGACTGGTGGGCAGTATGCAAGACTAAAGCTAGAAATACCTTTAACGTTGATGAAAAAGTTTATCAGGAGGACGAGCTACCTCTTGTAACAAATATTGTAGATGTGGACTCTATAAAAGTTACTCGTTATACGACTAATAATATAGAAGAAGTAGAATTATCCGAAGAGGAAGACAAAGATGAAGGTAAAGATGAAAGTGAAGATGATGAGAAAGAGGAAGAGGAGGTCGAGGAAGACGAACAAGATGAATTTTTGAAGATAATTAAAGTGAAATGTACTTTCATTTTGTTATTATGTAGACTTGGTTATTATCTAGACTTGGTTATTATCTAGACTTGGTTATTATCTGGACTTTGATGTTTCTGTAGAATATACTATCTGGTTACCTTGTAGAATTACTTTAATGTTTCTGATTGTAGAATATACTATATATCTATTTACTTATTGTATCATCATATGTTGTTATCAGGTATGATAGGACGACGCAGATCGTTCGACAGGTCCCGATGTGGATAAAGTTCTCCTCTTGTACTTTCTAATGGTTCTAGATCCTCGATGTCGTGTACTCCAGAGTATCGACCAGCCATATCTCCGACTGCCACGACGTTATGTGACAGCACTCCTGGGACGAGTAGTTCCAGGCCTGAGACTACTCCCTCGTCTAGCGTTCCTCCTAATGAGGCAACAATGGAGATAGATGAGCAAATAGAGGAGGTTAAGCTGACGTCAGATCAGTATCAGCGAGATCCTCCGTATGCACCTTTGGAGGAGACGAGGACGGAGATTTGGGCTGACGGTACAAATTAAGTGTGTTGGTTTATCATCATATATATAAATTTTTCTTTATTCATCATAAATTCATTTTTTTATGAATATAATTATCTCTGTATAGATATCGTCCCTCATCGGTAAAGAGATGCATGGGCCACTTTCTGAGGTACAATTATGGTGGCTCTTGGATAAACTACTCTGATGCACCGGACGATAGGAAGGCTTTTTGGTTTGCGCACTTCAAGGTAAAAGTATATTTAGTTTTATGAATCATCTAATTTATGCATATTATATAACTAACTAAATTACTTCTTCTAGCAAACATATTTTTATCCACCATACTGGGCCAAATTGATCGAGAAGATATTTTCTGCCGTCGCTACCAAGTTGGTCCATGATGCTACTAATGACTAGAAGGCTCGTGATCGCACCGAAAATCCGATCCAAGGTTGGATTACCCCTGATCAGTGGAATGCAATGAGGGCTAGATTTGTCGAGCTAAGGTACAAGAAAAGGTCTGATAAGGCCAAGGCGGCTAGGTAGAAGGCATCAAAGTGGTGCGGTGGGTCGATCCCGATGACAGAACATTTCTGTCGTTTGGTATATTTTTTATTTCAGACATTATTTTAATACAAGTCCGATAAATTATTACTAGGAAAAATATTTAATTTTAGTACTAAATAATATATTTTTAACAAGTATGGAGGGATGATGATGCCAACATGGTGACCGTATTCCTGACCACCCATCGGAAGGACGGGAAGCTTATTGGCGAGAGGGCCAAGCAGACCTATGTAAGTATTATGATACTTTGTGTTAATTTTAATACATTGTGTTAATTTTATTATAAGTTAGGAAATATGCAAATAAATATTCATATAGTTAGTAATAATAAGTACATTAGACATTAATAATTATATAGTATCCATACTTTTCTAGGCCGCGTATCTTAAGCTTCGCGAGTGGGCGGCTGCTAGTGCACCTACAATGGAATAGGCTGGTACTTCCTCACAGCCCGCTCCAGCTCTGTCGGAGGATAAGCTGTGGGTGACCGCCACTGGTGGTCTCGATAGGGGTATGTACCACGGTACGGGATCCTATGGTGCTTTAGTTGCGATACAGTCCTATAGGGCCTTTACTACAAGTGTGCATTACCCATAGCCCTTGCAGGAGTCTGTCCGAGGCCAGGAGATCGTTGACCGTCAGATTGAGTCTCTTCGTGACGAGATACTGTGAATGATCCAGGAGCAGCCCTAGTCTCAGCCGTATATGGATGATGTCACACTCATTGCATGATTTGATACGCTCGAGTGCAGCATCATGTAGCTCAAGGATATGACTGAGAGGGCAGACGTGGTGTTACTGATCTTAGAGGATCGACATAGTGCATCATAATGGAGCTACAAGCACCACAGCTATCCATAGGCGAGAGGCTGACGTTTATGCAGGATTCAATGGTTGATAGCAGTACGAGACTGTTATCTACCATGGATTCATACAACCATCGACTAGCAAAATTGGAGCAGAAACATCCTCCGGTGTTGTCACGCCCCAGAACCATAATACTAGAGAGCGGGGGAATGACTCAGCCAACTACGTATTATGGGTAGATGAATACCGTATAATACGATCAATGTTGTCTAACCAGACGAGGGGAAGCATACTACATGAAAGTCTTACTATGGTCACTCCACATCTATTGTCTCAATCGTTCAAAACAAGAAACAGAAATAGAGAACATGTGAGATAAAGCAGTAAGGCGTCCCAAACGCTTAGTCAAAATGTTCATGATATCTGGCTTTACAAAAACATAGCCAGACGATGTAGCAAAGTACACACAATTGTTTATCAGTTACAGCCTGACTTTAGTTACAATTATGCAAAAGTAAGTACAGGACAATCCGACTAACATGTCGGTGCCAAACGGCAAAGTTTAAAGTAGATAACAAAATGGGCGGGGAAGTAAGAAACCCACTCGAGTCCTCCTACGATCATCCCTCTAGTGTTGACCATCTTGGAGGTAGAAGTAAGCTGGATCCTCGAGGACTGGCTCTAAATCTGGTCATGCAAAACCAGAGAGGTTAGACCTCTAATAGCAAGTACCGCAAGGGAGCACGATATGAGGAATAAAGCCAGTAATAAGAGAATATGATAATAGATCTCTGCTATCTACTAGGACTCACACAACATTATGACACTTCGAACCAACCTCCCAACCAAATAAGGACAGAAGTTTCATGTCCTGACATTCTGATCATCTCAGTTAAGTAACAGAGTAAGTACAGTACACAAACAAATTAATTTAAATGGCCAGGCAACTACTACGGCTTGCTATTGTGAATCCCAAGTTATCCTAGAATTATGCAATAAAGATTCCTCAGTTCTTACTATGTGCGAGCAAGGCTAGTCTATCCAGTCAATCAATTGCGCCAATCATGAATTAGACGAGTCCCAGCGGGACGCCCGTCATCAATATACAATATACAATAATAATATAAGCAGATACCGCTCCCTGCCCGTGTGGTAGGTTTACAGTATCTGTGGGAACCAGCCGGCCTGTCGGGCACTAATAGTCCCGAAGAGAGCTGTCATGTAAGAACTCGGGAATCCATTCTCTCCATGCCATCATTATTTTATTTGACTTAATAGTCTCTATGTTGAGTGAAGTTCCATGCCGTGGATCATGGTCATTCAGAATGAGTACTTCCATACAAAGTACGATATGCCTGACTCTACAACGATACCCGTGCGGTTAGGTTGTAGGTCTTACATAGCGTAATACAACAATTAAAACTAACCACGGAATAATCATGCCTTGACCATAAAGTACACATGCTGCTCTATAGAGAAATAAATAAATTGAAGCCTGCACATGCCTGTATGTCAATATTCAGAATCGGCTAATCGATTACAATAGTTCATAACATGAACGTGTCTCATTCAATCAATTCAATAAGACGACTAGCCAGTCTCTTAGTTCCAACTAGGAATGCATGATCAATTTTAGTCAAGATAACCATCGTCATCAATGGTGACAAGGCATGAAAGTCAATTAGTATTAAATGGGGTCGAGTCTATAACTCTCAGGGTTAAGTTCCAGCCTTACTGGGTATCCATAAACCAGTCAAGACACAAAGCACATTCTACACAACCATATGTATCAAAAATATTAACATGCTAAGATTATCGAGTTCATAAAAAAGGCGTAAGGATATAATAGGAGAATTATCATGCCAATATTAAATAAATAAATTATAGAGCAAATAGAAACACCCAGGTTAGATTACACCAAGTCTATGCTAAGGCCAACAAGTCACGCCAAGTTTAGTAGGTAAGAGTGAGCGTATAAAGTGATTCACGCTAGTACGCACAGCGTGAGCGTGAAGAGTAACTCACGCACGCACTGCGTGAGCGTGAAAGGTAATTCATGCACGCACAGTGTGAGCGTGAAAAGTAATTCACGCACGCACAGCGTGAGCGTGAAAAGTAACTCACGCACGCACAGCGTGAGCGTAAAAAGTAATTCACGTACGCACAGTGTGAGCGTGAAAAGTAATTCACGCACACACGCAAAGACGTGTGCGTAACTCAATTGTCACGCTAGCACGTAACTCAAATGTCACGCTGGCACATAAAGACGTGAGCGTAACTCAAATGTCACTCTGGCACATAAAGACGTGAGCGTAACTCAAATGTCACTCTAGCACGTAAAGACGTGAGCGTAACTCAAATGTCACGCTAGCACGTAAAGACGTGAGCGTAACTCAAATGTCACGCTAACACGTAAAGACGTGAGCGTAACTCAAATGTCACGCTAGCACGTAAAGACGTGAGCGTAACTCAAATGTCACGCTAACACGTAAAGATGTGAGCGTGACTAAAAATTCACGCTGACACGTAAGAACGTGAGCGTGACTAAATCTCCCAAACTCCAATCTTATGGAACCTTCGTTCCAAGCCAGAAATGAGGTTCCCATGGTTCAGAATGGTGTAGAATGAGGAGCTCCACCATACGAACCATCTACTTTCGAAAACACGCCAGTTTAGTAGATCAAAAACCCATGAACAACCGAGAATACAACAACTTGGATCTAGAAGAAACAAGCCAAAGAAATCAAAAATGCTAAGTACTAAACTCTCTTAGAATCATGATAGAAAGAATAATGAACCATAAAAATGGTCCTCAAGTGGAAAGCAAGATGCACTTGCCTGCTGTTGGTAGGTGGAGAGAGTGATGAGGAAGAAGAAGAAGAAGAAGAAGAAGAAGAGTTTATGAAGAGAAAGAAGGAGATGGAGGCTTTAAATGGGAAAGGGTGGTGGTAGGTAGGGTTCGGTTCATGTGAACCACCAAGAACCCGAGAAAAACCCAACCTAGGCCGAACCTAAAATAAGACTAAAGCAGAGAATAAAAGCAGGAAAAAAAATACAGATAATTAATTAACATGAAATTAAAGGAATTTAATTACAAGATAATACATGATAAATACTAAATATATATATATATGAGTTGTACATGTATAAAAATACGCATTCTGGGAACGGGGAGTGACATCTCTACCCGCCTTAGAAAAATTCCGTCCTCGGAATTTCAAATCCAAGCAGGTAGAAATATCGGAGCTAAACTAATACAAGCAATTCTAGTGAGCAAGAAATCATTTTTACCATATCAAAAAGTAAGTACTATATATGTAAATTCATCAATCCACGATATCAAGTGGCTCTACCCATAAGGTGATAAGCATGAAGAATCAGGACAATCAAGGTATACTGAAAGAGATATACCTTGTGAGTCAAACAGGTGTGGATACCGTAATCGGATATCATCCTCACGTTCCCACGTTGACTCTCCCAAGGAGTGATGACCCCAAGCAACACGGACAAGACTAATTGTTCGGTTCTTAAGTATCTTCTCTCTTCGGTCCAAAATGGACACAAGCTGTTCCTCGTAAGACAGATTGGTACCAACAACCAGCTCAGAATGATCGAGGATATGGCTTGGGTCCGATACATACCTACGTAATTGAGATACATGAAACACGTCATGCACCTCTCGTAACGAAGGTGGGAGGGATAAACGATAAGCAACATCGCCTATCCGATCAAGGATAACAAATGGGCCCACGTACCGCGGACTCAATTTCCCGCGAATGCCAAATCTAATGACCCCACGAGTAGGTGAGATCCGCAAGAATACGTGGTCCCCAACAGAGAACTCTAATGGCCTACGATGCTGGTCCGCCCAATAACGATGCCGGTCCTACGCAACTCAAAGTCGCTCTCTAATTCCCTTAACCACTTCAACCGTCTGAATAATCATTTCTGGGCCTAACATCTTCCTGTCCCCGATATCATCCCATGCAAGCGGCGACCTACACTTTTTACCATATAGTGCTTCAAATGGCGCCATCTGGATACTGGCTTGATAACTATTGTTGTATGAGAACTCGACTAAGTGCAGGTGACTCTCCCAAGACCCTCCAAAATCTAGAGTGCAAGCTCGTAACATATCTTCTAAAGTCTGAATCGTTCTTTCTGATTGTCCATACGTCTGCGGATGGTAGGCCGTGCTAAATCTTAACTTGGTACCCAGACTATGATGTAAGCTCTTCCAGAAATGTGATGTAAAGCGGGTATCTCGATCCGACACAATACTGACAGGGACTCCATGCAGCCTGACTATCTGTTGCATATACAACTCTGCCAACTTTTCTGTAGATTGCCCTACTCTGAAAGGAAGAAAGTGTGCTACCTTTGTAAGTCGGTCCACTATTACCCAAATAGCATCCTTACCACTTGGTGATCTCGGTAAGCCGGTCACAAAGTCCATTGTAATATGCTCTCATTTCCATTCCAGGATAGGAAGCGGTTGTAATAACCCAGCTGGCCTCTGTTGTTCTGCCTTCACTTGCTGACATACCAAGCAACGGGAAACAAATCTAGCTATCTCCCTCTTCATCCCGTTCCACCAGAAATGCTGCTTGATATCTTGGTACATCTTGGTCCCTCCAAGGTGAATAGAATACTGAGAACTGTGAGCTTCTACCATAACCTCCTGTCTGATATCTCCACTATACACACATAGACGTGATCCAAACCTAAGTGTACCATCTTCATGAATTCTCATCTCCTTCCTGAGTTCTGACTCACATTCTGCCCTAAGCTTCTGAATCCTTGGGTCTTGTGCCTGAGCTGCCTTGATCCCGCCTACCAAGTCGGATTGAACTTGCAGACTTGTTAGAACTCCAACATTACTAGGAAGTATAACTTCGATGCCCATCTTCTGAAGGTCTTCTAAGATATGCCTCTGTGTTGTCAACATAAATGCGCCGCCTCTCCTGCTGAGAGCGTCTGCTACTATATTAGCCTTGCCTGGATGATACTGAAGCTCCATGTCATAATTCTTGATCAACTCCAGCCATCTCCTCTGTCTCATGTTTAGTTCCTTCTGAGTAAAGATGTACTTCATACTTTTATGGTCTGTGTACATGTCCACTCGGTCACCATATAAGTAATGCCTCCATAGCTTCAGAGCAAACACTACTGTCGCTAACTCCAAATCATGAGTTGGGTAATTCTTTTCGTGGTCCCGAAGCTGCCTAGATGTATATGCTATCACCTTCCCATGTTGCATAAGGACACATCCAAGTCCTTTACCTGACGCATCACAATATACTGTAAAACCTCCGGGTCCAACTGGAAATATAAGAATAGGTGCTGATATCAACTTCTGCTTCAAAGTCTCGAATGATGCCTGACATTTTGCCGACCAAACAAATGGTACATCCTTCCGAGTCAAGCGGGTCATGGGTGCTGAAAGCCTTACAAAGTCTGACATAAACCTTCTGTAATATCCTGCCAATCCCAAGAAACTCCGTATATCTGCCACGGTCTTGGGTACTGGCCAACTTTCTACTGCTTCTATCTTCTTGGGATCTACTGCTACTCCAGCTCCTGATATGATGTGACCCAAAAATGAAATGTGATCCGACCAAAACTCACACTTGCTGAGCTTGGCATACAACTGGTTCTCTCTCAGAACCTGTAACACTTTCCTGAGGTGGTCTTCATGCTCCTCTTCACTAGCAGAGTATACGAGAATGTCGTCAAGAAACACAACGACAAACTGGTCTAAGTATGGCATAAAGATGCGATTCATCAAATCCATAAAAATTGCTGGAGCATTGGTCAAACCAAACGGTATTACTAAGAATTCATAATGCCCATACTTCGACCTGAATGCTGTCTTGGGAATATCTTCCTTCCAAACCATCATCTGATGGTACCCTGAACGAAGATCTATCTTGGAGAAAACTCTAGCTTTGCTCAACTGATCAAATAAGTCGTCGATCCTGGGTAATGGGTACTTGTTCTTCATTGTTGCCGCGTTAAGCTTCCTGTAGTCAATACACAATCTGGATGACCCATCCTTCTTCTCCACAAGTACCACTGGTGCTGCCCACGGCGATATGCTAGCTTGGATGAACTTCTTCTCCTTTAGTTCCTCTATGTGCTGATATACCTTGGCCTATTCTGAATCCGTCATTCTGTAAACTCGATCTGATATTGGTTTAGTTCCAGGTGCCAATTCTATACTGAACTTAATATCTCTAACTGGTGGTAGACCTGGGAGTTCTTCAGGAAATACGTCTAGAAACTCTTCAACTACCTTCGGAACATGAACTTCTTCCATTGCCGTTACTACTCCCTGCTCTTGTGGAGTTGCCCCTGTTCTGACTAAGGTGATGTAACACCCAATTTCTAAAATGAGGGTAATTTTGAAATTTTGTAATTATAATTATTAATTAATGATATTTATTTCATATTAGAATTTTTAGTGATTTTTAATTAATTTTAAACTATTTAAATTTATGACTTGTGATTTTGGTATTGTGCTAGTGATTAGTAGATACTGCCTACCCTAGAGCCTAGCCATGTGATTAGGGTTTTTTTTTTGACATTTTTAGGGTTATTTGGATTTATTATAATTTATTAGAATTTATGGGAATTTTTAGGATGTATTTTGGATTTATTTGGACTAGTTTGATTTTGGACTAGTTTTGACTCATGTAGACCAAACTAGGAACTAACCATAGTTAGTTGGGCTTGGTTAGGTCAAGTGGACCCTAGTCTAACCTAGTGTGACTAAAGTTAGTGGTTAGTCATTCATTAGAACTTGAATTAGGAATTTAGGAATCAAGTTATTTGTTAAATGGCTTGTGATTACACAAGTCATTTTGTGACTAAACTAGATAGGACTAGCCAAACCTAGCTCAACCCTAACCCAAAGCCAAGTAGCCAGCCACCCTAGCTGAACCTTGGGATTCCCCTATTATAAATATTTTCCTAGATTTTAGGGCTAGCCTCTTTTTAGGTTTCTTCAAAAGTTCTAAGGAAAGAGGTGAGTCCCATCTTCCTAAAATCCTCAAAAATCCATTTCAAATCCTTTTTCCTTCAAACCAATTCCATTAGGACCTAAATTTCTTCCTCTTGCTGCTGGAATTAATTTGGATGCAGGAAGAAACAATTTGTGGGACTTGGAGGCTTGAGGAGTTCATTGCTTTTGGGGACTTTTTCATTGGAAGTTCACAAAGAGGTATCTCCTTTATTTCTCCATGAAACTTCATGTAGTCTTCACCAATAGGAAGCCCTAAGAGTCCTCCTAATGCCTGGATAAGTTTCGTGTCCTGTGTCAGTGGTTTCGTGTCCGTTCTGGACACGTATCAGTCTTGTGTCATAGGTGTTCGACCAAATGCCTCTGAGAGTTCGACTGTGCTGTTTTTAAATTTGGTTTGAATAGGATTGTAGATCCTTGTGTGCTCATTAATTTTTGTGAAGACACCATGGTCGTTTTGTGTCCGTGTCGGGTGCAAATCGAGCTGGACACGGCTGTGAGCAATTGGCTCGGGACTGGTCCCCTGCTACCCGAGCATGATTGCTCACTGGACACGACACTTTAGCACATGATTTTCACTGGACACGTTGGGGCAGTGACTGTCATGACACTCCCTAACTGGCATGACCTATGGTGTCGTATCGGACACGCACGGTTGTGGACACTGGTTTTGCCTGTGATGGTTCAGCGTGCTTTTGGGCTCTGATACGCGTGTCTAACTTGGACACGTGGACATGAGGACCCAGGACAGTTGGATCTAGACCTAGCCTAAGTGTAGCGGTACCCAGGTGCATGAGCACGAGGCCCACCTCGTGCTGTATCGTGTGCACGACACGCATGCACACGTGCACGAGGATTGGCTCTCTGAGTTTTCCTGAAATTAGTGTTCTGATTGTTTTAATCTTTTAAATGTTTTTAAATGATGTTTAATTGGTTAACTAGTATCTAAACCTTATGTTTAATCTCAGATATGTTAGGATTGTTAGGTTGTATGAGTTGTGGGCTCGAAATGGGATGGGACTGTAGAATTCCTGATACTTTGATGCAACATTAGTTTTCTTCTAACTGATAATCCATTTCATCCTTTAATTCATTGTTTTCCCACTATCAAATGAATCCCACAAATTGTTAGCCTATGAATAGATGTTTTACTTGTTGGAATATGTGTTGGAACCATGTAAATAGGATTTAACTTGAGTTGGGGGCCCTCATGTATAACTGATACTGTTAAAACATTATTCCCTGTTAACCCTTTCCCTCCAGATCCTAATTTGAATTTAGTTGATGATTCTAACCTAGGTAATAGTGTTAGTGGTTGAGTTCTTACTTTTGAACATGTTCCCTATGTGTATTCTTGCTATGGTTACAGTTTTGGGTTGAATTGATGAGTAGAAAATTGTTTGCATGGGTTAAAATTATAGGGTAAGAGATGACTGCCATTTCTTTCTTTTATTTAACTTGCTGTCCCAAATTGGTGAACCTGGAGAGACTCATTGATCTACTGTAAACTGGGAATGATTCCAGTTTGTATAACCTGAGAATGCCATGATAGGTTAGCTGTTATGTTCAGGTATTAAACCTGAGTTGTTTGGACTGAAACTGGGATTTCAGTTTTCATAAACTGTTTTGATGCATGAGCAATCTCCTTTCCTTTCCTTTTTGCAGTCCATTGTTTGAGTTTACACACACATTCTTAATTACTGCTGTACACTGTTTATTTCCTGCCTTCTTCTTCATTTACTTAATTTTCCTGCACACATTTCTTCCTTGTTTTAGGTTCCTGCATACCCTTCCACTGTCACATTTGCATACCTACACACACACTTTCCTGCAATACTGTCACATTGTTAATTCCTGCACTTTGCCATGTACACACACTTCTCTTAATTTGTTCACTGTCATATTGTATTTCCTGTACTTTAGTTTCACCCACACAGAGGGAATTGGGTTCCCTTCTCTATTTTCTAAAAACTGAATTCTACATTGGCACATACCTACACACTCTACACAGGTCCTCTCTCACTCACTCAGTCACACACACCATATGATTCCTGTCACACAGCCACACATACACACACACTCACTCTCTATATTCCTATCTTCCTAATGTATGTATATGTATACATGTAATGTATATATATGTAAAATGTGTATCTAATGTATAGGTTATACTATGTATATATATTTAAGTATCATATAATATGTGTATGTGTGTGTACTATGATTTATATATAATTTATGTATGTGTGGTATACAAATGGATAGCCTATATGTATACATATATATATATATTATGTGATTCCATGTATAGGCCTAAAGGTAATGTGTGTGATGGCTTGGTCTAGGATTGTATAGCTTGGTAGACCTAGATAGAATAGTATAGTCTAGTATAGTAGTGTATTGACCAATATAGGCTTGTTAGGACCTAGAATGACTTGTTTGACCTAGTTTAGACTTGTTAGACCCAGTTTGACCATAGTTGACCTAGTTTGACTTCTAGGGTTGACCAAAGTTGACCAAGAGTTGACTTTGGCCTAGATTGACTTAGAATCATGTAGAATACATAGTAGGACTCCATTTCACTATTCTGGACTTGTTGTGACTTGTGCTGTTCTGTTTAGGAGCCAGACACCACTCCTTGGACGGTACTTTTCATATTGGACACTTAGATACAGGCGAGTACATTCTCTGATCATTTCATATCCTGCTTAGAATTATTTTCCTGCTTTAAATTACTTTACTTGATACTGTCACGTTGGTCACACAGATTGGTACTATATGGATCTTTTTATGAGATGTTATCCCCCTCGGAAGCATCGGATACAGCATGTTTTGTGCGTTTCACGAACCATCACGTATCTCTATGCTTCCTCTGATTCACGAACCGCCTGTGACACATGTACTCTTATGTTCACAGAGCCTCCATGAATCACCTTCACGTACCACTCATTTTATGAGCCATGTGAAGTTTCATGAACCTTAACATAACTTGAACGGATCCTTGTGTATTGATTGGGGTTGGGGGAGTAGAAATAGACATGTGAATATTTTCCAAGTAGCTGTAGTCATGAACCACTCCCTTAGCTGTAGTCATGAACCTCCTATGCCAATCACATGTTTATATTTTACTCTGACTCACTAGTCACTATTAGCTCTTTACTTATAGTAGATGTTTCCATTACAGATTTCTCTCTCTGTTTACATACCGCATTTCTTCAGTATCTATATCTTACTTTACTGCATGATTATATTTTCTAACCTGCTATGAACTGTTGAGATGTACTGTACTCGCTCCTGTCCTGACTGGACCTGTTGAAAATATTACAGAGAACGAGGAGGAGGCCTGGGAGGATACCTTCTTCGGATAGCTCTAGCTGAGGACTTCACCCTACTGCCTAGACTAGTTTAGTTAGGCCTTATCTTATTTTTATGTTGTCTTGAGTCTGTTTAGCTAGTCTTTACTTCTGTTCAGAGATGTTGAGTTGCATATTTTCTTTCCTTCTGTAAGCTGAGTTATGTACTCTGGATATTTGCTGGGATATTATCTTAGACTTTTCCATCTTCAGTATTTCCTTGAGTTCTATATCATATTGTGTTCTCTTCCTCCTTAGTTGTGATTGAGTTTATTTACTGCTTATTATTATATTGCTAGATGCATGTTGACCTAGGACAGCGTTCTACCGCCGACACTGCAGCGTAGGCTGGGCGTTGTTACGTTCTCGTACCCTCACAGTGGGTGCGGGTCGTGACAGGTGAACCGCTTCATGCCTGGAATATCAAAAGACACACTCCCTCTACGACAATCTATCGTCGCATGACTGTCTTTCAGCTAGTCCATGCCTAAAATAACGTCGAAATTTCCAACAGGAAATTCTATCAACTGGGCGGATAAGGAATGCCCGCAAACTATAACGCTACATGCTAAAATAACTCTACTAACTCCTACGAGCCCATTACCAGTGAGTATATTCAACCTCCCTGGCAATGCCTCGAACTCCATTCCTAGTCGTGCCGCAAATTGTGCAGATATAAATGAATGGGATGCTCCCGAATCAAACAATGCTACTGCGGGATATGAGGCGACGAGAATGTTACCTGCCACAATATCTCCCGATGCCAATGCCTCCTCCAAGGACAGAGTGAATGCTTGCCCTCGACCTTCTTGCTGGTTTCCATGCTACGGTCTAGCCTGATGTTGTTGCTGGCCCCTTCCTTGATGATGCTGGGGTAGTCTATGCTGGTGTTGCTGCATCGACGGTCCCTGCTGCCGAAACATCTGAGACTGCGGTATTAACGGACGCTGTGCCAACGGCCTTACTGCCACCGCTGGTCCTCGATACTGGCCTGCCCCTGGTGCTGGCAGAGCAGGAAACTGTTGCCCTGGTCCTCCTGACCTCGAATTCATGGGATATGTGGTAACCCGATGGTCTGGATTTCCATATTTCAGACACAGTCCATTCAATGTCCGACACACATCTCTAGTGTGCCCTACCTTCCCACAATAAGTGCAGCCCGCCGGGGGTTGCTGGTTCTTCCTTTGTTGCTGTTGTTGCTGTCTTGGTGGTGCTGGTCCTCGTATCGCCACATCATGGATACGAATGCCAGTGGATGGTGCTGTTGTTCGGGGTGCTGCTCCCCCTCCTTCTTCAACCTGACTGTGGGACCTCTTCTGACCCCTAGTCCTTACCGCAAGCCTCTGAATGGTGATCTCATGCCTTCGAGTTGCCGTCAATACTTCGTCAAAAGTTTGGTAATTGTGCCCCTCTATCAATTACAAGAGTTCAAGATGAAACCCTCGCTGAAACCTCATAGCCCTCTGGCGTTCCGTCGCTACCATCTCTGGGGCGAATCTACTCAATCTGCAGAACTCTGCTACATAAATATCTACAGTCTTGCCGGCCTGCCTGAGGTTGATAAACTTCTGTTGTAGCTCAAACTGTGCCACAACTCTATAGTACTTTGTCTTGAATCTTGTAGTGAAATCGTCCCAAGCCACAGGACGTCTGATGCCCACTTCCTCTGATTCCCACCAATCACGTGCGAGATCCTGAAGTAACAACTTTACTAGATCCACACGTTCTTCTGCCGGTACCTTAGCTGCTGTCAGAATAGCCTCAATATCCTTAAGCCATGCATCTGCGGAGATGGCATCCTCCGTGCCCTCGAAACGACAGGGGTTGTACTTGCAAAACCTGGCTGATGCTCCTGAATCAGTCCTCATTCCTCTTTCCAAAGCCGTCTGCAATCCTTGGTTGAGCAACATATTCTGCTCTTGTAGCTGAGTGTGCATGCGTTGCTGGGCCAACATCTGATGTTGCTGAGTAGCCATCATTCCTCTTATGATCTCCAGAAGGGCTGGTGTGTCCACTTGGGTAGGTGGAACTATGGGTGGTATTGGAACTTTCGGATACTGCGGTTCAGCTGCTGGTTCTACTATCACTTCTTCTTGGATAGTCTCCTGAGGTGAGACTGGCCCTTGTTGCTGACCAACCTGTTCATATTGCCCATGTTGCCCCTGCTGTTGTCCAGCTCTGACCGATGCGGACGAAGTGCCCCTAAGAAAAGGGACAAGAGAACAATCAAACAACCGGACATGAAGGATCAATGAAGTCAAAGGACACCGGAATGTCAAACAAGGGTTGAGAATAACGAATCATGAGATCAAGGGGGGACACGTGTGATTGAGACATCCTATAAATCAAAACACCCCATAAGTCTAAAATCAGACCTGCATGGGCCACCACTAAAACCTTGTCACGCCCCAGAACCAGAATACTGGAGAGCGGAGGAATGACTCAGCCAGCTACGTATTACGGGTAGATGAATACCGTATAATACGATCAATGCTGTCTAACCAGACGAGGGGGTGCATACTACATGAAAGTCTTACTATGGTCACTCCACATCTATTGTCTCAATCGTTCAAAACAAGAAACAGAAAGAGAGAACATGTGAGATAAAGCAGTAAGGCGTCCCAAACGCTTAGTCAAAATGTTCATGATATTTGGCTTTATAAAAACATAGCCAGACGATGTAGCAAAGTACACACAATTGTTTATCAGCTGCAGCCTGACTTTAGTTACAATTATGCAAAAGTAAGTACAGGATAATCCGACTAACATGTCGGTGCCAAACGGCAAAGTTTAAAGTAGATAACAAAATAGACGGGGAAGTAAGAAACCCACTCGAGTCCTCCTATGATCATCCCTCTAGTGTTGACCATCTTGGAGGTAGAAGTAAGCTGGATCCTCGAGGACTGGCTCTAAATCTGGCCATGCAAAACCAGAGAGGTTAGACCTCTAATAGCAAGTACCGCAAGGAAGCACGATATGAAGAATGAAGCCAGTAATAAGAGAATATGATAATAGATCTCTGCTATCTACTAGGACTCACACAACATCATGACACTTCGAACCAACCTCCCAACCAAACAAGGACAGAAGTTGGCCCGTCATGTCCTGACATTCTGATCATCTCAGTTAAGTAACAGAGTAAGTACAGTACACAAACAAATCAATTTAAACGGCCAGGCAACTACTACGGCTTGCTATTGTGAGTCTCAAGTTATCCTGGAATTATACAATAAAGATTCCTCAGTTCTTACTATGTGCGAGCAAGGCTAGTCTATCCAGTCAATCAATTACGCCAATCATGAAATAGACGAGTCCCAGCGGAATGTCCGTCATCAATATACAATATACAATAATAATATAAGCAGATACCGCTCCCTGCCCGTGTGGCAGGTTTACAGTATCTGTGAGAACCAGCCGGCCTGTCGGGCACTAATAGTCCCGAAGAGGGCTGCCATGTAAGAACTCGGGAATCCATTCTCTCCATGCCATCATTATTTTATTTGACTTAATAGTCTCTACGTTGAGTGAAGTTCCATGCTGTGGATCATGGTCATTCAGAATGAGTACTTCCGTACAAAGTACGATATGCCTGACTCTACAATGATACCCGTACAGTTAGGTTGTAGGTCTTACATAGCGTAATACAACAATTAAAACTAACCACGGAATAATCATGCCTTGACCATAAAGTACACATGCTGCTCTGTAGAGAAATAAATAAATTGAAGCCTGCACATGCATGTATGTCAATATTCGGGATCGACTAATCGATTACAATAGTTCATAACATGAACGTGTCTCATTCAATCAATTCAATAAGACGACTAGCCAGTCTCTTAGTTCCAACTAGGAACGCATGATCAATTTTAGTCAAGATAACCATCGTCATCAATGGTGACAAGGCATAAAAGTCAATTAGTATTAAATGGGGTCGAGTCTATAACTCTCAGGGTTAAGTTCCAGCCTTACTGGGTATCCATAAACCAGTCAAGACACAAGGTATATTCTACACAACCATATGTATCAAAAATATTAACATGCTAAGATTATCGAGTTCATAAAAAAGGCGTAAGGATATAATAGGAGAATTGTCATGCCACCATTAAATGAATAAATTATAGAGCAAATAGAAACACCCAGGTTAGATTACACCAAGTCTATGCTAAGGCCAACAAGTCACGCCAAGTTTAGTAGGTAAGAGTGAGCGTATAAAGTGATTCACGCTGGTACGCACAGCGTGAGCGTGAAGAGTAACTCACGCACGCACTGCGTGAGCGTGAAAGGTAATTCACGCACGCACAGTGTGAGCGTGAAAAGTAATTCACGCACGCACAGCGTAAGCGTGAAAAGTAACTCACGCACGCACAGCGTGAGCGTGAAAAGTAATTCACGTACGCACAGCGTGAGCGTGAAAAGTAATTCACGCACACACGCAAAGACGTGTGCGTAACTCAATTGTCACGCTAGCACGTAACTCAAATGTCACGCTGGCACGTAAAGACGTGAGCGTAATTCAAATGTCACGCTGGCACGTAAAGATGTGAGCGTAACTCAAATGTCACGCTAGCACGTAAAGATGTGAGCGTAACTCAAATATCATGCTAGCACGTAAAGACGTGAGCGTAACTCAAATGTCACGCTAACACGTAAAGACGTGAGCGTAACTCAAATGTCACGCTAGCACGTAAAGACGTGAGCATAACTCAAATGTCATGCTAACACGTAAAGACGTGAGCGTGACTAAAAATTCATGCTGACACGTAAGAACGTGAGCGTGACTAAATCTCCCGAACTCCAATCTTATGGAACCTTCGTTCCAAGCCAGAAATGAGGTTCCCATGGTTCAGAATGGTGTAGAATGAGAAGCTCCACCACACGAACCATCTACTTTCGAAAACACGCCAGTTTAGTAGATCAAAAACCCATGAACAACCGAGAATACAACAACTTGGATCTAGAAGAAACAAGCTAAAGAAATCAAAAATGCTAAGTACTAAACTCTCTTAGAATCATGAGAGGAAGAATAATGAACCATAAAAATGGTCCTTAAGTGGAAAGCAAGATGCACTTGCCTGCTGTTGGTAGGTGGAGAGAGTGATGAGGAAGAAGAAGAAGAAGAAGAGTTTATGAAGAGAGAGAAGGGGATGGAGGCTTTAAATGGAAAAGGGTGGTGGTAGGTGGGGTTCGGTTCATGTGAACCACCAAGAACCCGAGAAAAACCCAACTTAGGCCGAACCTAAAATAAAACTAAAGCAGAGAATAAAAACAGGAAGAAAAATGTAGATAATTAATTAACATAAAATTAAAGGAATTTAATTACAGGATAATACATGATAAATACTAAATAAATATATATATGAGTTGTACATGTATAAAAATATGCATTCTGGGAACGGGGAGTGACAGGTGTGCCTTCATCGTCACCGACTCCACCGACGTTACTGTCTTCTTCATCGATGCCGACTCCACCGATGTCACTGCCTTCATCAACGTCGATGTCGATTTCACGAGAGCAGTATGAGTTGTTCTTATCCCTAATACACGGCAGTGCCCTCCTTCTCCAGATTCGTAGTAGTCCTAGTTAAGAAATTTATTGATTATTTGTGTGTAGACTGGTTGTTTGTGTGTAGACCTGTGATATTGGGTTTGAATATTATACATTTGTTGAGGCTTTTAGACTTTATTGGTTGCTTGTGTGTAGACTTATTTGAGTGGATATTTATTTATTACACTGATCTGTACGACAAAATTTTCTTTAGACTCCATTTGTAATTCTAATGTGCCATTTTTTTTATATTTTATTTTATTATTTGTATTAAATGTATGTGAATTTACCGGTATTGAGTGTTCCACCGAAGGGGTCGACGAACCTAAAGAATTCAATGGAGGGTTGCTCTGGGTATATTGATATTAATTGTTAATTATTAAACTGCAGGAAAATTATTCTAATTTTTGCTTTTTTATACTTTTTACTACAAATTTATCGATGTTTAGGGACGCCGAAGTGAGTCGCTAAGCGTCACTGATATCCTACAAATCGACGACACTTAGCGACTGTGCCCGCGTCGCTAAACGATACTAAATGTTGCTAAATGTCATTAATTTCCTTTAGATCAGCGATGCTTAGTGACACACATACGCATCGTTGTTGGTCGCTATATGTCGTCAAAACGGCGCTTTTTCCTATAATTTGTACCGACGGTTGGCGACAAAAATTTCGTCGCTAATTTTGCGACAAAAAGTCGCTCGACGTTGCTGAATTTGCAACGTCTATACGTTACTAGAAAATGTCACTATTACGACGTTTAAGTGGTGAGCGACTTGATGAAACGTGACAACACATAAATGTCGTCAATTACGTCGCCGATTTATTTTAGCGACATTTTTTTTGTCATTTTACCGACGTTATTAGGCGTCGCTAATATGAAGTATTATGGTAGTGCATGTTGGCGTGTCCAAGTCTTATATGTCAAAGCCAACTTTCATCATTTTTCACCACTAAACACCTATCATGGTTAGTACCTTCAACATGATAAAATATATAGATGTTATCATCTCTAGTAACTTCATCAACTATGTAGCCACTTGTATCATAAATAAAATATTTGTATTTAACAAAGTTAACATTATAGCCATTATCCATGAGATGACTAATGCTAAGAAGATTGTGTTTCAAGTTAGTGACAAGATAAACATTATTAATACAAAGATAATGAGGGGATCTGATATTACCATGTCCACTAATGTATTCCCTCAAGTTATTATCGAAGGATACATGTCCTTCCTTTTTCATCGATAGTGTTGCAAATAGCGAAGCATCTACGGTCATGTGCAGTGAGCAACCGCTATCGAGAATCTACTTGCTTCTAGCATGCGATAGAGAGTTCACCTACAACACAAGTTGAAGATGAAGACTTTGGTACCCAGAAATGTTTGGGTCCTTGAATGTCATTTTAGCATTTTCATATCAACATGCTTTCTTATTTGACAGTAATAAGATGTGTGTCCAAACCATCCACAATAGTGACACATATTAGGTGTTGTAGCTCTAGTGGAAGGTGAGTGAGTAATTTGAGCATGAGAACTCCTATCATGGTTCTTGTTATGACTATAGTAGAAGGCATGGTGGGATGTGTTTGTGTTGGATCGTGTTCTTTTTACAGTTATTTTCTTCATATTTGCATATATTGCCCGCAGGGCCTATATGGTGCATTAGTGTGCGTGCAATTATTGCTTTTAGTGTTGTGATGTACTGTTTCTATTTCCTTGTTTTCTATACAAGGCAAGAAGATCGTTGTACTTGGCAGCAAACCCTTCTTCTTTTTGAGTGGCAACAAAAATCTTTTTTTTATCAATGTCATATTATTCTTTGAGAGTTTGACATTCAATATTCTTTTCTTTGATATCTTCTAGAGTTTCTTGAAGCTTTAGTCTAAATAATTCAATATTATCTGTGTCAGAAGCTGGGGTCTACTCTTTTATGTCACTAATGATGCTAGTGAGTCTTTCTATTTTTTGTTAAAAACAACAATCTCTTTTTGAGATTTTCTATACTTACTCCTCAGGTCTTTGTGTTCATCGTGTAGTTTAAGAATGACATTTGCTAATTTAGTGTATGAAAGAGTATTCATAGAAAAGTCATCAAGTACCTCATTTGACTCTTGTGCTATAGGACAGACGTTTGCGATGTGTCTGTATTCGTTGTCGTTGTCTGAGTCACTTGCATCACTCTCACACCAAATGCTATGTTGGCATATTTTTGTGAGGACGAGCTTCCTTTACTGGGATTTTCGTACTTGCTTGGTTCCTTCCTTGCTATTGGATAGTCTCTCTTCATGTGTCTGGTCCTTTTGTAGTTATTGCAGGTAGGTTCTTCATCGTTATCCCTTTTTTAGTGTTTTGCTTTGTTCAACTTGAGAAACTTCTTGAAGTGTCGAGAAGTAAGAGCAATATTTTCGTTATCAGGATCATCGTCATCGGAGTCCTCCTTTGAGGAGAGCTTGATGGGCTTCAAGGTGAGAGTTTATCTTTTTCCTTCATCTTTTTTTTCTCGTTCTCTTGTATAGAAGCTTCTTCTTAGTCCTTCATGTCTAGCTCGTGAGTCATCAGCTTTTCTATAAGAGTTTCAAGATTCACGATTGTAAAATCATTTCCTTTGATGATAGATGCGGCTTTTGGATCCCATCCTTTTGTGAGTCCTCTAAGAATCTTGTGATTCCTTTTATGAGTGGATATTCCTTACCAAGAGAAGCAAGAGGGTTAATTACATCAAAGAATCTAGTAAACATGCAAGTACTAGACTTATTTGGTTTCATCTTAAAAGCTTCATACTCTTGAGTAAGTCTGCTAATCTTAGACTCCTTTACTTGTGACATACCTTCGTGTGTAACTTCCAAAAGCTTCCATATTTCATTAGAAGTTTTGTAAGTGGAGATACTATTAAATTCAGTACACAATAAAGAGCATTCATAGCATTAACATCACAGCTAAGAACCTTTTATTATTTTTGAAAAATCTTTCAGTAAGTCTCTCTGAAACAACTTCCTTAATCACAATAGAGGATTTAGTTAGACCATTTATAATACAATTCTATAGATCAAAATCTAGGGATTATGTAGATGCTCATTCTAATCTTCTAGTAATTATAATTGTTTCCATCAAATAAAGGGAATCTATTTTTGAAGTGTTCCTCATTGTGACGTGAGCTTAATCTAGGGTTCGTGGCCATTGATCACTCGAAGGAAGTTAATCCAAATCAAGAGACCAAGCTCTTATACCAATTGTAGGAACCCTATAGGGGGGTGAATAGGGTAATCAAAAATTCTAACACAATAAAGTAATATAAATAAAATTTAACAAGATATAGAGAAAGAAATCGAACACCCTATGTATCTTGGTTTCCACCGCGAGGACATTGCAGTTCCGAAACTCTCTCTGGCTTTATCCACTATTTGAACAAATAGTACAACACGAGGTTTGATTCGAAAACTCGTCAACTTCTTACACACAAGTTTTTATCCGAAGACTCGTCAACTTCAAACATAACAGTTTTAATCTTAAGGCTCGTTAACTACTTACAAGGATAAGTTTTGATCTTCGTAAACACTTAAAAGATCTCGGTTACAACTCTTGAACAACTCTAACACTTTAATTGATGACAATTATAAAGTATAGTAGAGTTAATAAGAGGAGCTCTTTGGTGGTTGAGAAAATTTAAGGCTAAAAGATTTGACTTTGAATGAGGAGGATCAAAGCCTTTAAATACAAGAACCACAAAGACTAGGCTTTTAATGCTAACAACCGTTGGCTGCGGTACCGTTCCTGCAATAGTAATGGCTAGAATCTAACCGTTGGAGAATTTATTTATAATCTGACTGTTTGATTTTTGAAGAGAGAAAAAAATTTATAATCGATATACCGTCAGCCTACCGATGCGATCGATAGAGAGTATTTTGCTCATAAAAATCGGTATACTGGCAGTATGAAAAAGTGTACCTTCGGTATGACGGTACGATGATAGAGAGCATTTTACTTATATAGACTGGCACACCGGTGGTACAAACTGGTGTACCATCGGTATGCCGGTACGGCAACATGGAGTATTTTACTTATAAAGACTAGTATACCGATGATAAGAATCGACGTACCGTCGGTATGGTGGTACGACAACAAAAAGTATTTTACTTATGAAGGCCGGTATACTGACGGTATGCCAGTACGACAACAAAGAGCATTTTACTTATAAAGGCCGGTATACCGACGATATGAACTGGTATACTATCTGTATGCCATTACGGCAAGAGAGCATTTTACTTATAAAGATCGGTATACCAACGGTACGAACTGGTGTACTGTCGGTATGCCGATTTCATAGTAAAAATAGGTTTAGAAAATAAATAACTAAACTTTAGTATTTGTCATCCATTTTGAGTGATTCATAATTTTTTTAGACATGTTTACAGACTCTGAAAGGACTATACCATCGGTGTATGGATCTTAATTTACTTTCGTCTTCTACCAGCATCCTTCGGGACTTTGGATCATGCATCTTTGTAATTGCATCATAGGAAAAGAATAAATATTGTACACTTTATCAGAACATTTGATTATGCAAATGTAAGATGAACAAAAACATGTAGATGCAGTCAATTATGATCAAAATCAATGTGCCAACATTATCCTCGATGAATACTATGTCCCTACTTCTGTAGAGCTTTCCTTTCATTGGTCATGGGGTCTATACCCGAACTCATCCCTACTATAGCCGACAAAGCCATACTACCTCATCTTTGGCTCAAGTTTAGACCTCTTGTCCTTCGATACATGCACAAAGGCCTTACACCGAAACACTCGATGGTGGTTGTATGATGTCTCTTTGTAATACCACACTTTGTCATGTACATCTATTTGGAAGGAGCATTATAAGACAAATTAATAAAATAAGCAGTAGTATTAAGAGCCTCACCCCCACTAACTGCCCGATAAGAAGCTATCATATAGCCCACCAGAGTCCATACATGAGGAGGCAACATCTCTCTCAGAGCAAAGGGTAGTAACCTCTCCATGAACATGTGGAAATTATGACTCTTCATCCTTGTCAGTTTGCGTTCGTAGAGATCCACACATCTTTCTAGATTCGACATGTAGCCGTTATAAAATTTTAACTTTGAAATCCAGTTACATATTATCTATTTATCATCCCTACTCAATATAAATAATGCTGGAGGCTTAACACAATTACCATTGGACCTTCGTGTTAGGTGCAATTATCGATGCCTGCAAATAATTTTAAGTCATTTCTTGCTTTGGGATTTTCTTTCGTTTTCTCCTTGATATACATCAACGTATTAATGATGTTGTCAAATACATTCTTTTTTATATACATGACATCAAGATTGTATCTTATGAGATGGTCCTCCCAATAAGGTAAGTCCCAAAAGATACTTTGCTTCATCCATTTATAGCTATGCCGAATCCTTCAAAGTGAAGGTCCGATCTCGGATCTTCCATTACTGACGATAATTTTGCTACCTCTTCCCAAACTTCATCTCTTGTCAGTCTCAATGGGGGAGAAGATAGTTCATATTTACCAGCTCTAACAGCATCTCTGTTCCTTCTCTAAGAATGTGACGTAGGAAAGAACTAACAGTAACAATGTATGCTTTTTCTCTATGTTAAAGATGAAATACCTTACTCTCTCCTATTTATATCGGACAAGACATAGTTCCATGAGTACTCCACCCCGATAATATTTTGTATGCTAGAAAATCGTTAATGGACCACATGAGTAATGCTCTCATCTGAAAGTTCTTATCCTTCGATATATCATACATCTAAACGCTGAACTGCCATAATTGTTTCAACTCATCTACCAATCACTGCGAGTAGATATCGATGTTCTTGTTTAGATTTTTTAGATCGGGTATGATAAGTGTCAAGAAAATGTAAGAAGTCATCATGCCCATCCATGATGGTAAATTATAAAGAGTCAAAATCATTGGCCAACAAGAGTACTGAGATCCTAACTGTCCAAAAGGAGTAAATTTATTAGAACCTAAATCCAATCGAACATTCCTAGGCTCTGTAGCAAATTCGGGATGACATAAATCAAAATGATTCCATAGCACTCTATCGGAAGGACGAGATAATTCTCTTCAATCTATCTTTCATTCATTGCTATGCCATGTGATGTATTGTGTTGTATTTGTAGACACTTCTCGCGAAGGCTACCGGATTAATGACCCTTGGGCCATGCGGTATCTGGATCCTGATGCTGCGTTTGTTGATCCTCGTCGCACTGCCAGTGAGCCATCTGATTCGGCCGGTCCATCCCGTTCTCATGCTCCGTGATAGTTGTGGTCTCCTACCGGCTGTTGTTGTTGATTTTTTTTAGTTATGCTTGTAGTTTGTTATTCCATGACTTTAGTATTATTTCTACTATGCTTGTATTTCATTTTATATGTATGACTGCGAGTTTCTTTCTTTTGGTTTATCAAAACTACTAGTTGTCTCTATTAAAGTTTGGTTATGGTTAAAGTTGTGTGATTGCTCTCTTCAATTTATCTCTTTACGAGGGAATTATGCTATATTTTGCTAAGTGATAAAGGGGGAAAATAATAGATATTTGATATGATCTTGTATATGATGTAGTTGTGCTTGGATAAGTACTTTGTATCAAGATGAAAATATCTATTTGTGGGGGAGCCGACATATCTATTTGCGGGGGAGCAACTTCATATGTACAAACTATTTTACTCCCTTTAACATGTGTCCAGGTATAAATGTTCCGACAAACAAATATTATTTTGTCAATTATCAAAATGGGGGAGATTGTTGACCCAAACTGGATCACAGTCAACCTAACTTAGAGAATTAACAAAATGATATCTGATATGATCCAATACACTACCAAAATAAGTCAAATCTGTGACACAATTAGCGACGCGTTGTCAAGACGTTGCTAATATTTCTGATATTAGCGACGTAAAATTTATATGTCGCTAAATGTAGCTGATTGAAAAAATAGCAACGTTCTACAATGTTTAGTGACTACAGTTAACTTATTGGTGCTAAGAAGTCACTAAACGTTGCTGAACGTCGCCATACTTTTTAATATTTGCGACGTTTAGCAACGTTAATCAATTGACGTTGCTAACTATTTAATATACACGGGACCTGCCCTATCCCAAATCCAAAAAATTTACCCTAAAATTTTTCCCCCATTTGACCGTCGCTCCCCCCTCGACCACCGCTCCCCCTCTCGACCGCCGCTCTTCCCTCGATCGTCTCTCCCCCTCGACCGATCCCCCCCTCCGTGAGCTCCCCTCCTCCACCGCGAGCTCCCCCTCTTCTTCGGGCTCCTCTTCCACCGACCCCCCTCCGCGAGCTCCTCCTCAACCACCTACGCCGACCTCCTCCTCCTCTCGACAAACGCCAAGAATTGGTAATCCCTAACCCTATATTCTATCTGAGTTTAAACACGACACAGACACGAATATGACAAGATAAACTGACACGATATACTATATTATATTCGTACACTGGCACTGACACGATATATTTTTTTATTCCTTAATCACGTTACCAAAGTCAATATAAAATTATATTCGTACACAATATTGTCAATTAAGTAATTATTTCAAAGATAAAATAACACTAGCATACTTCAATGTAGTCTACTACCAAATAAGAAAGCTTTCAAGGAGAGTCGTATACACAGACACGGAAATGACTCTTCAACTGATAACATCCTACTAAGGATACACACTCACAGTTCCCTCACAACTAACCAGAGGATATCCTATGTCCCAAATAGCAGTAAAGCAAGCTACTGCAGCTGCTAATGCTGCTTGCACTTGTTGTTACTGTACAAGGCAAGCCAAGTGCTAAGGCATGTTGAAAGTGCCCTGTACTCTAGTGCAGGGCATCCCCTATCCTTAACCCAATATGCTCTCTGCAGGAGCTCTCTCAACTTCCTATAGTGAGGCTAGACCCCCTCCTCATCTAACTAATTTATACCCATCCAAGGTAGTACCTGATACCAATGATACACACAATATCAATTAAACCCCCCTTCCTTAACTAACATGCCTTTAAACCCTTCCACCAACTTACTGTTACTAAATGGCATTAGATTGAACATGTTATAGGAAGATTAGACAAAGGAGACATTGGACAGTTCAAAATGAAGACTAACATCATCATGTTAATGAATCTAAACTAAAAAGAAAGGTAGCATGAACTAATATGCATACAAGATCTGAACACTCAATAAATTTAGAAACTCTGATACCACTAATGCCAAATGTCTGATACGAGGTCAGTATCAAGACTGAACATATAGGAATTCAAGTGGAAAATGTGTGATAGTAGTACTCACACTCACACTCACACTCGAGTATAATGCATGTAATACAGGATAGAGCATGTGTCCATGCTACCCAGATATGATACTAACTCAACCTTACCAACCATATATGTACACAGACACGGAAATAACTCTTCAACTGGTAACATTCTTATATGAAATGCACACTCATATTTGTGTCCTACTAAGTGATTTTGATATCTAATATAATAAGGAGTATCCTAGTACCTACAGTGTATAGAGTATCCTAGAAGTGTAGGTATGATTGGTATATCGTAGTACATAGAGTGTATAGAGTGAGTATCCTAGTAGTATATAAGATATTTTAGAAGTAAAGTGTCCGTGTTAGTCCGAAGTAAAGTGTCCATGTTAGCCCTTCCCTAAAAAAGTAAGTTTACATCTGTAAGCTTTTTTGAGACTTTAGAGTTATACCGATTACCGAAAAATAGAAAAAAAAGACAAATAACGAAAGGAGTAAGAAATAGTAAAAAAATAAAGAATGAAAAATCCTAGAAAAGAAAATTATAATACTTGGCCTTTTTTATTATTTTTCGAAAATCCGGTAGAACTCTGAAAGCCTTAAAAGGCTTGCAGAAGTAAACTTTCTTTGAAGAGAAGGGCTGACATTGAACACGTTACGACACTCATTTAATACTCATATGTCTATGCATCCATTTGGACAATATAATAGAATTAGTGTATCTATCGTTGCAGAATTATTTTTAAATGGATATGAATTACTACATACGGAATCGTTCATGGATGTACAACCGTCATCCAGATGATATGTACGGCGTGCATGATGAATTCATAGAGGATTTACAGCAGTTCCTGCAGTTCGCCAAGGCGTTCCCTCGGTACATGGACAGTACCAAAATTAAGTGTCCGTGTGTGAGATGTCGCAACTTGAAATATCATCCAGAAGTGGAAGTCACATATCATTTGTACTCGAAGGATTTCATACCGAATTACTATCAGTGGAGCACGCACGGATAACTTGTGACTTTAGCATCGAAGTCGGAGCCTTATGTGGATGTCCACAACCACACAGCTTATGATGATGGGTTGATGAACATGGTTTTTGACGCGGCGGGGCCTAGTTTCGATCCAAAAAATCATGATGCAGTCGAGGAGACACCGAACGTCGATGCTACAAAGTTCATGGAGTTGCTGGAGAATACAAGGACTCCATTATATCCTGGTTGTGAGGATCATTCACCATTGGAGGTGGTTACAAGATTGTTGAGCATCAAGTCCAATTTTAACATGTCGCAAGATTGCTACAACCGACTGATGGAGCTGATTATAGAGATCTTGTCTGAGGGTGCTAAGTTGCCTAAAGACTTCTACTGGTCTAAGAGGATGGTGAGATCGCTTTGGATGGGATACGAGAAAATTGATGCATGTCGCAACGGGTGCATGTTTTACTACAAAGACGACAAGGATGAAGACGCTTACAGATTTTGTGGTGCTGATCGCTACAAGGGCAATGTTAGAGGAAGGACTGTCGGTGCAAAAAAGCTTACCGATTCAATGCACTACTTGTCGTTGACGTCGCGGTTGCAACGGTTGTTTATGGTGAAGAAGACTGCAGAAAACATGAGTTGGCATAGGCGGAAACAGATCAAAGGAGTGTTGGATCACCCATCTGATGAAGAATCATAGAAGCACTTTGACCGAGAGTATCCAGATTTTGCTTCTGATTCGCGTAATATCAGATTGGGGCTCTGCTCCGACGGTTTACCCAATTTAGACTTTTGGGCTCCCAGTATTGGTGTTGGCCTGTGATCGTCACTCTGTACAATCTACCGCCTTGGATGTGCATGAAGACTCCGTATATGTTTCTCACCGTTATTATTCCAGGTCTGAACAATTCGAAGAGGAACATCGATGTGTATTTATGGCCATTGATTGATGAGTTGAATCAGCTGTGGGAAGTAGGTTCCAACACGTACGATGTTTCTAGAAAAAAGAATTTCCAGATGCGGGCAGAACTTTTATGGACCATCAACGACTTTTCGTCCTATGGAATGTTATCGGGATGGAGCATGCATGGTCGTCTTTCATGTCCGTTTTGCATGGACCGCACTTAGGCTTTCCGTTTGAAACACGGAGGCAAATCGTGCTTCTTCGATTGTCATCGATAATTTCTACCGAAGGATCATCCGTACCAGAGGAAAAAGAATGCTTTTCGTGCCATCGTTATGGATAAGGCTAATCCACCACCAAGGTGGCTCGAATACACGATATGAGAATAGGTAAAAGATTTACCAAGAGCTATTGAAGAGTCTGGTAAGGGCTACAAGTGTGACGGATTTGGTCGCACTCATAACTGGACGAAGAGGAGTATATTCTGGGATCTGCCATATTGGAACACCAATCTAATTAGACATAATCTTGATGTCATGAATATCGAGAAGAATGTGTTTGACAACATAATTAATACTCTAATGAACGTAAAGGGGAAGACGAAAGACAATCCAAAGGCTAGATTGGACTTGGAAGAAATATGTAGATGTCCTGCATTACATTTGATAGAGGAGGGAAATGGGAAGTTGAAGCAGCCTAAGCTAATTTTCTCATTGGAGAAGGAGGATAAAGTGAGACTTTGCAGGTGGATTCAAGGCCTAAAATTACTGATCCCTTCTAATGCAACTGCATAATAAATAATTTACTATCGCTTCTTTGGTATTCAGATCGATCGTTTAATTTCACCCGAGATTGAATTAATTAGAACCCTTGCCAAGGGACCAATTACTACTGTTAAAATATGGCCAAATTACTATGTTAATGGTTTTAGGTTCAAGTCGACAAATGCTCCGATTAGAGAAAGCTTCCTAGATCTTGATTCCACGAAAAACAGTTATTTGTGTATCAAATCTTCGAACTACAAAGACATCGATCCAGGCAATAATTTCTTTGGCATCTTGTGAGCGATTATGGAGTTGACATATAATTATGGCAGAGAACCTGCTAAGATCGTGTTGTTCAAGTGTGAATGATTTGATCCGATAGAAAATCAAGGTTGGAAAATTGACAAGCATTGTCTTGTAGATATAAACTACAAGCATAGATATCAAGGCTACGAACCATTTGTCTTATCAACTCAGGCTCAGCTCATGTACTTTACAGCTTATCCGAGATGGGGAACAACAAGGTCTGAATGGTGGGCAGTATGCAAGACTAAAGCTAGAGATACCTTTGATGTTGACAAAAAAGCTTATCAGGAGGACGAGCTACCTCTTATAACAAATATTGTTGATGTGGACTCCACGGAAGTTACTCATTACATGACTAATAATGTAGAAGAGGTAGAATTATTCGAAGAGGAAGGTGAAGTCGTCGAAGGCGAAGATGAAAATGAAGATGAAGAGGAAGAAGAAGATGAGGTCGAGGAAGACGAACACGATGAATATTCTAAAGATGATTGAGAGGGATGTACTTTTATTTTATTATTATGTAGACTTGGTTATTATCTAGTCTTGGTTATTATCTGGACTTTGATGTTTTTGTAGAATGTACTATCTGAACTTAAGATGTTTCTTATAGAATGTACTATCTGGATTTAGATATTTCTTGTAGAATGTACTTTCATATTTCTGACTGTAGAATATATTTAGATGATTCTTGTAGAATGTACTTTCATATTTCTGACTGTAGAATATAGTTAGTTATTATCTAGTCTCTGTTATTTGTTGTATCATCATATGTTGTTATCAGGTATGACAGGACGACGTGGAGCATTCAGCAGGCCCCGAAGTGGGGAATGGGGTTCTCGTCAGGTACTTCCTACTGGTATTGGCTCTGGATCCTCGTCGCCAAGTACTCCAGTGTATCCATCAGTACCTCCGCCTGCCACGACGTTACATGGCATATCTCCTGGAACGAATAGTTCCAGGCCTGACACTGCTCCCTCGTCTAGAGTTCCTCATAATGAAATGCTCCCTCATCTAGCATTCCTCATGCTGATACGACGATGGAGACAGATGAGCATATGGAGGAGGCTGAGCCGACGTCGCACCTGTATCAGGCAGATGATCCGTGCGCACCTCCGGAGGAGACGAGGACGGAGATCTAGGCCGATGGTACAAAGTAAGTGTTTTGGTTTATCATATATATCGTTTATTTCTTTATTCATAATAAATTTATTTTTTATGAATGTAATTACCTTTGTATAGATATCGTCCCTCGTCGATACAGAGACGCCTGGGCTATTTTCTGAGGTACAATTATGGTTACCCTGGATAAACTACTCTGATGCACCGGAGGATAGAAAGAACTTCTAGCTTGTGTAGTTCAAGGTAAGAGTATATATGGTTCTAATATTAATCATCTTATTTATGTATATTATATAACTAACTAAATTTTTTCTTCTAGCAAACATATTTCTATCCACCGCACTGGACCGAGTTGATTGAGGGGATGTTTCCTGCCGTTGCCGCCAAGCTGATTTGTGATGCTATTAATGACCAGAAGGCTCGTGATCACGCCGGAAAGCCGATCCAAGGTTGGATCACCCCTGATCAGTGGACTGCGATGAAGGCCAAGTTCGACGTGCCTTGATACAAGAAAAGGTCTGAGAAGGCCTAGGCAGCTAGGTAGAAGGCATCAAAGTGGTGCGGTGGGTCGATCCCGATGACGGAACATTTATGTCGTTTGGTATATTTTTTTCAGAAATATTATTTTAATATAAGTTCGATTAAATTCATAAATAGTACTAAATAATATATTTTTAACAAGTAAAGAGGGGTAGGGACGCCAACATGGTAACCGTCTTCCTGGCCACCCATCGGAAGACGAGAAGCTTATTGACGAGAGGGTCGAGCAGACCTATGTAAGTATTACAATACTTACAGTTAATTTTAATATAACTTAGTAAGTATGCAAATAAATATTCATGTAGTTAGTAATAATAAGTACATTAGACATTAGAAATTATAGAGTATCCATACTTTCTAGGCCGAGTATATTAAGCTTCTGGAGCGGGCGGCTGCTAGTGCACCTACTACGGGAGAGGCCGGTACTTCCTTGCAGCCCGCTCAAGCTTCGTCGACGAACGAGCTATAGATGACCGCCGCTGGTTGTCTCTATTAGGATACATACTACGGTATGGGATCCTATCGCACCCTAGTTGCGACACAGTCCTCTAGGGCCTCCGTTGCTAATGAGCATGGTCCACAGCCCTCACAGGAGTCTGCCCGAGTCCAGGAGATGGTTGCGTCTATCCGTGACGAGATGCTACGACGGATCCAGCAGCAGCAACATAAGGACGATGCTACGCTCCTAGCACGATTGGATGCACTCGACCGTAGCATCATGGAGCTCAGGAATATGACTGAGAGGACAGAGCATGGCGTCACTGATCTTAGAGCATCGACACAGTACAGCGTGACGGAGAAGCAGGCATCACAGCTGTCCATGGGCGAGAGGCTAACGTTGATGCAGGATTCGATGGTTGATAGCAGTACGAGGCTGTTATCTACCATGAATTTATACAACCAGTGACTAGCAGCGTTGGAGCAGATATGTCCTCTAGGTGCTCCTTCATCATCACAGACGTCACTACCTCCTTCATTGTCATCGACTCCACTTGTATTTGTATCGATTTCACGGGAGGAGTATGAGCTGTTCATTTTCCTTAGGCACGGAGGTGCCCCTCCTGCTCCAGATCCCAGTAGTCCTAGTTAGGACTGTTTATTTCTTGTTTGTGTAGAGTGTTTGTTTCTACGTTGACCCATGATATTGGGTTTATGTAGACTTATCCCATTGTTTGATTGGCTGTGTAGACTATCTCCGTGGATATTTATGTGTATACATTAGACTTGGTTGTGTAGTCATTGGATATTGGTTGTGTAATGTACTATTAATTTTTATCATATTCTATTTTATTGTTCGTTTCAATTGTATGTGCCATTACCGGTGTTGAGCATTACCCCGAAGGGGTTGGCGAACCCAGAAAATTCAACGGAGGGTTGCTCCGGTTTATTTATATTAAATTTTCATCATTAAACTGCACGAATACTACACTAGCAGAATATGTCATTCTGTTTCCTTTTTTTGCATATTTTAGCGACGTTTAGTGACGCTGAATAGCGACTACAAAGACGTCATAAAATGTCACAAAACGTCGCTAAACATCGCTAAAATCTGTAGAAATTTATTATAGAAAGCATTCGCTAAACTATGCTAAATGTCGCTAACATCTGCTTATGTCAATCGACGTTTACCGACTGCATATACCTCGCTTAATATGCCGACGTTATCCAGCGATGTTTATACGTCGCTTAATCAGCCGATGTTTATCGACTGCACGTACGTCGCTAATTTGCCGACGTGGAGTCGGTCAACGTCGACAGTCTAAGCGACGTAGAAACGTCGCTGGAAAACATCTCAACAGCGACGTTTGTGACATTTTCCTTGACAACGACTTGCGTAAACGCGACAAATGTGAGAACGTCGCAGAAAATGTCGTTGAGCCATTTTAGCGACGTCTTTCTTCGTATTAGTGACGTTTCTTTGCGTCGCTTATATGTAAAATTTTGGTAGTAATACGACACAAGCTCAAGACAGAACAACATCTACAACGTATCAAGTTCAAGATAGAGACGTCATCGGCAAGTTGTTATATTGCAAATGTACTTGTACTCAGTCTGTAATTTTTTAATTTATTGAGTCTAGGAACATGTACGTTGAGTCGTACTGAGTCAACTCAATCCCTAGACTTACTTCTCCAAACTCCACCATATAAAACAAACAATCCCTGAACCAAACCAAACCAATCTAGCATGTAGCACCCAGTTTTCCAAATGAGGGTAATTTTGAAATTTCATGTTTATAATTATTTTAATAATGATATTTAATTCATGATATGATTTTTGGTAATTTTAAATTATTTTAAAATTATTTAAATCAATGACTTGTGGTTTTGACGTTTTGCTAGTGAAACCCTAGAGACTGTTTGACCTAGAGCCTAACCATGTGATTATGATATTTTAATATCATTTTTGGCCTAAGGATATTTTTTACATTTGACCTCTTTGAATTATTTTGATATTATTTTATTATTTATGATATTGTTTTGGGGTTATTTGAGTCGGGTTCGAATTTCAACTCAATCCGACTTGAAACGGGGACCCGGGGGTAGTTTGACTCTAGTGGGACCCACACACTAGTTAGGCATGGCCCACATGATATTAATTTTAGTCCACATGATAGAAATATTTTAGTTAGAGGTTAGACTAATTATTATGGATAAGGTTAGTGTGATTAGAGACTTTAGAATGACTAATTTAGCCCCAACCAATTAGCCCTTTCCTAGTACTCATAGAATAGGTTAGTAGGGGATTTTGGACTTTTCCTAATAGGACAAAACCACCTTTATGGCCAGCCACAATAAGGATAGGGTTGAGCCTCCCATTTGTTATTATCCATCTATTTTTCTCTCTCTTGTTCTTCTCCAAATTCCTAGAGAGCAATCCCTAGCAATTTCTCTACCAAATCCTTCCATTTCATCACCAAATCTTCTTCTTTCCTTCTCCATTCTAGCCAAGGAGGAAGCTACCCAAGTTTGGGAGGATTCGGAGCTCGTTCGTGTCCTTTTGGAATCTCTACGTGTCGGTGTCACTCCGGGAAGATTTTTCTTCGATTAGATCTACCGGGAGGTATAAATCCCTTCTACTTTTTATTTCCTCATGCATATAGGTCTATTTTGAACCCATAGGAATGACCCCCATGGTTGTATCTCCATTTGTGTCCATTTTGTGTCCATTTGGAGGTCATAGGAGTGTCCTTTGTGTTGTGGATGTGTTCATGTTACATATATAGATTTATATATATATATTGTAATAAGAGTGTATCTATATTTATATATGTAATAAACGGTTCATGATGATTATATAATCAAGTTTGTGAGTGTGGTTCCTCATATTATTATTGCTATTATTGTTGTGGATAATTAGGATATATATTGTGTATTCTTTTGGCTCAAACTATCTAAATCCGTCATGATTTTTATCCACGTTTTTAATTTCAGTCCTAACTTAGAAATATCAAAACTTCTAGCTCAAAGCTCGGTTTAATCTTCCGTTTTTTTTAAAAGAAGCGTATTGAAGTTAGCTTTCCAAAAACATGTATTAGTAGGCCTAATTCTTTCTGTAACTTTCTGGAAAATTATTTGAGTGTCAGCTGTACGAAAGACAAACGCGTTCTCGGTGTTTTTGCGATTCCGGGAGTTTCCGGAAACGAAAACGCGATCCGTTTGAAGTTTCGGAAAGCTAACACATAGATCTATAACATACTTTAATCCTAGATTTTAATTCATGCTGAGATGGTACAGTATTGATTATTAGTAGGAGTTACTATCCGGCATATGCATTTTGTGCACCCTTGTGTGTAGTATAATGTTCTATTTGATTTTAACCCATGTTAATATATATACATTATGTAATTAAATAAAGAATGCAAGCATGAGTAAATATTTAAATAAATGATGTATGAGGTGTAAGTATCATATCTAATGTAAGCATGTATAAGTATGGCTTGTAATGAATATGTAGGTTCCATAGTATGTAATGTATGGTGCATATAGTAGTGCAAGAGAATAAATGAATGATGAATGAATGCAAGCATGAATGTAATGTAATAATCGATATAATGTATGCAATATACAAGTTAATGAGATGTAATGTTCTATGTTAACACAAATCCTATATTACCTCATGTACCCCCTTACACTATGTTGACACTATCACACTTGACACATTATTCACTTACACTTTGACACTCTTTGATATGTTTACACTATGTATGCCCATTTAACCCTCACTTGCCCCTTTGCCATGTTCACCTACACACACATAGCCTCTTAAATAAGTATTTATGAATATAGTTAACTTAGCTTTGTATGTATATTATATATATGTTAGCATATTGTGTTGTAATATATAAGTTTATATAACCATTTGAAATGCCATGATTATAGACCTAATGTTGAATACCAATATATGCATGTGTATATATGTGTAGACATATATAACTTAAAGTAATAGATTATCTAGTGTATATCCAATATAAATTCTTGCCTATTTGAGTATTGAATAATTGCATGCTATATAGAGTTGGGTGTATGTTGGCTTGTATAGCCTTGTATTGATGTGTGCTTGCTAGGATAGTCTTGGTTAGGCCTAGTAAGACTTGCTGGATTAGGACATGACCTAGTTTGACCTAGTTGACTAGTACAGTTGACCAGAGTTGACCAAGGGTTGACTTTGGCCTAGTTTGACCTAGATTCATGTAGAATGCATTGTAGTGCTTTATATTACCCTTCTGGACATGTTATGACTTGTGTTGTTCTAATTAGGAGCCAGACACCTCTCCTCGGACAGTATCTTCACCTTGGACATTCAGATATCAGGCGAGTACATTCTCTGATCATTTTATATCATGTTTAGGATTATATTTCCTGCTTTAGACTATCTTACTTGATGCTGACACGTTGGTAACACGGATTGGTACTATATGGATCCCTTCATGAGATGTTATCCCTCTCGGGAGTATCAGATACTTTTGTCATGTGTGTTTCACTTACATCACGTATCTCATGCTTCTATTATCATAAATCTTCAGGAATCAGCTAGTGACTCATGTACCCTCATGATCACTGAGCCTTCACGAATCAATTCATGAATCACCCTTTATGGGCAACGTAGTATAATCATGAATCTTAACGTAACTTGAACGGATCCTTGTGTATTGATTGGGGATGGGGGAGTATAAGTGAACATGTGAATAAATCCAAGTAGTATAATCATGAATCAATTTCCAGTAGTGTAATCATGAATCAGTCCTTAGCCATTCACATGTTTATGCAGTACTCTGAATCACTAGCACTGTCTCTCTTTATATATATCATAGATATTTACCTACAGTCTCTCTTTTTTACATTATGCTATTTCTTCAGATCCTGTATTTTATTCTCTAGCATGATTATATTTCCTTTCCTGCTTTGACTTGTTGAGATGTATTGTGCTCGCTCCTGTCCTGACTGGACCTGTTGATAAATTTTACAGATAGCCTGGAGGTTGCCTGCTAGCCTAGAGGAGACAGTAGAGGTTGCATAGATAGCTAGGATTTTTGCTTATAGTTTATTTTCAGTCATCTTGAGTTGTATTTATGGATTATTGTATTTGGGTTTTGAGATGTATTCTGAGTTTATATCTTAGACACTTAGACTTCTATCTGTTGTATCTCTTTTCGATTTCATGTTTTATCTATCTTCCATTATGCTCTACCTTAGATGTGATTGAGTTTACATTCTGCTATGTCACCCCGATTCGGGAAGTATAAACTGTTTAGTCTTATACTGTTAGATGCATTGAGACCTAGGACAGCGTTCTACCGCCGACACTACGGCGTAGGCTGGGCGTTGTTACGTACTCGTACCCTCACGGTGGGTGCGGGTCGTGACATAGCCCATATAAATTTTCTGGCCCAAGATAGACAGAATGCAGGCCAAACTCTGTCCTAGACAGAACTCGTGCTGAACTCTGTCCCCTTAATTTCAAGAACCTAATTTTTAGGAACACCATGCTACTAGCTGTACATGTGCAACGTTCAAATTTTTGAATATTTGAGACAGAATTCTGGCCGAACTCTGCCTCCCCTGACTAGTATAAATAGGGCTTGAATTCTCTCATTTCAAATCATCTCTCACTCTCAATCTTCTAAGTCTTATACATTCTAAGCCTTACTCTTCCAATCTACTAGCCACAAAACTTCCTAAACTCCAAGATGCTCAAGTGCGATTCAGCTAGAAGTTCTGTGCAAGAGTTGAAAAGGAGTCACTTGGACAATTCCAAGTTTCGCCTCTGCAAAGTTGTAAGAAGTTTGCATGCTCGTCTGAGTAAAGGCACGTGTGTGTAACCTATTTCACAAATAGTGGATTTCAATCCTGAGCGAGAGTTCTTAGGTCTGGACTTGTCCTCCACGAGGAAAACCAGATTAAATTATTGTGTTTGTGTATGCTCTTCTGATCTCTCTTAGTTTTTGCGTTACTACTTTGATTATATACTTCTATTGGTAGTTGCTTCTGGACTGGCATAGAATTGATTTTTAATTGGTTATTTTTGACACAAACTCTATTCATCCCCCTCTAGAGTTGCGTACACATTGCTTCAGGCACTACTCATATTGCAACAAGCGGTGAATGACTCCATCTTTCCAAGAATTGTGAATGCTGAGAAGTCAACCGATGCATGAAAATTTTTGAAGCAGCAATATGAAGGTGATGGCAAGGTAAAATTCGTCAAATTACAAACTCTTAGAAGTGATTTTAAAAATCTTTGTATGAAGGATGCTGACAAATTTGATGACTATTGTACGAAAGCTACAAATATTGTTAATCAGTTAAGAACTCTTGGTGAAGAGTTTGATGATAAAAAGGTAGTAGAAAAAGTTTTAAGAACTCTTGTTCCTAAATTTGACCATATAGTAGCTGCAATAGAGGAATCCAAAGATTTATCTACATATTATTTTAGTACACTAACGAGTTCTCTTCTAGCTCATGAACAAAGACTAAACAGGACTGCAGAAAAGAATGTTGAAAGTGCATTTCAGACAAGAGTAGAAAAACACAAGAACACATCAAGGAAGAGGATATAGAAGAGGTGTCTATCATGGACATAGTATAGGTAGTGGCAGAGGAAGATCTGACTGGGACAATCAAAGAGGAGTCACCAACGATAGAGGCAATCAAGGAAGATCTGACTGGAATAATCAAAGAGACGACCACAATGATAAAGGTAATCAAAGAGGCGGCCACAAAGGAAAACAATGTTACTTTTGTAAAAGATTTGGGCACACTGAGGCTTACTGCTTTGCCAGAGCTAAGCAACATGTGAATTACACAGAGAAGAGAGATAATGAAGGTAAAGAAGATAGTAACCTTTTTGTTACTTGTTCTGATTTTTTTTAAAATAAAATTAATGTTTGGTTTTTAGATAGTGGGTGTAGTAACCATATGACAGGGGATAAAAAGCTTTTCTATGATTTAAATGAATCGGTCAAGACACAAGTTAGGCTGGAAAATAATATAGTTATGCAAATTGAAGGAAAAGATACAGTTCCAATGAAAACAAAGTCAGGTATGGAAAAGGTAATCCTTGATGTTGCCCATAATTTAATAAGCGTTGGTCAATTGCTTGCAAAGGGTTATTCAATTACTTTCAAAAATGATACATGCTTGATTATGTCTAAAAATTATGATAGGCCAACATTAAAGATTCATATGGCTGAAAACAAAATGTTTCCTCTTGAAATTTCATGTCTTGATAATTATGCTTTAGTTTCTAATATGAAGAATGAATCTCAGTTATGGCATTTACATTATGGACATTTACATTTTAATGGTTTAAAGTTGTTAAGTCAAAAACAAATGGTTATAGGCTTACAAGGAATTGAATGCATTGATACTATTTGTGAAGGTTTTGTTTATGGAAAACAACATCGTGCTTCTTTTTCTGTTGTAAAATCATGGAGTGATACTAAGCCTCTAGAACTTATTCATGCTGATATTTGTGGCCCAATGCAAACTATATCACTGAATAAGAATGATATTTTTTGCTCTTAACTGATGATTTTTCTCGAATGAGCTGGGTATATTTTTTATCCAAAAAGTCTAAAGCTTTTTCTAAGTTTCAAGAGTTCAAGGCATTTGCTGAAAATCAAAGTGGAAATGCTATAAAAATACTCAGAACTGATAGAGGGGGAGAATTTTTATCAACTGAGTTTAACATTTTTATAAGAAAAATGGTATATGCATGCAGCTTACAGTGAAGTACACACCTGAACAAAATGGCATAGCTGAGAGAAAGAACAGAACCATTGTGGAGATGGCTCGGAGCATGCTGAAAGAGAAAAATCTACCCAATGATTATTGGGCAGAAGTTGTGGCAACTTCAGTATATCTACTAAATCGCTCGCCAACAAAAGTTATACAAAAAATGACACTATATGAAGCTTGGTTTGGAAGAAAACCAGGAGTAAGTCATCTCAAGGTATTTGGTTGTATTGCATATGCATTTGTTCATCCCCAAATTCGTAGAAAGTTAGATGATAAAAGTGAAAAATGCATTCTTCTTGGCTATAGTAGTGAATCAAAAGCTTATCGATTATATAATCCGATAACCAAGAAGTTGATTATTAGTAGAGATGTAATATTTGATGAAAATCCTAGTTGGATGTGGAATGATAGTCAACAAGTTCAGAAGATTGCTGAAGGGCAAAACCCATCTATACCACATCCTTCAAACGAAGAAGTTGTGACTCAACCAACATCTTCAACATCGGTCGTATCTCCAACAAATGCTTCTCCTATAAGTAGAAGTCCTCCAACATCTTCGACATTGATCACATCTACATCAGCAACTCCAACAAGTGCTTCTACTATAAATAGACGTCCTAAAACTTCTGATGAAGAAAGTCCTCCAAGAAAGGTAAAGTCCTTATCAGAGATTTATGCTTCATGTCAGTTTGCCTTAATGGTTGCAGAACCAATTTGCTATGAAGAAGCATATGGAAAAGAAGATTGGAAGAATTCCATGAAAGAAGAAATTACTGCAATTGAAAAGAACCAAACATGGGAATTGACAGATCTGCCTCATGAAAAAGATGCCATCGAAGTAAAATGGGTGTACAAGGTAAAATATGACGGTGAAGGTAATGTAAAAAGGTATAAAGCACGTTTAGTTGCTAAAGGGTATGCGCAGGTATATGGTATAGATTTTTATGAAACTTTTTCACCTGTTGCTCGTTTAGAAACTATTAGACTAATTTTAGCTTTTGCATCACAAAAAAGATGGGATGTTTTCCAATTTGATGTTAAATCTGCATTTTAAAATGGATATTTAAATGAGGATGTCTATGTTGAGCAACCACAAGAATTTGTGGTCAAAGAAATGGAAAAGAAAGTCTTTAAACTTAAGAAGGCGCTATATGGACAAAAATAAGCACTACAAGCATGGTATAGTCGTCTTAACTTATTTTCATAAACATAGATTTCATAGAAGTGATAGTGAACCTACACTATATGTGAAGACACAAGGTAATGGTAAATTACTTATTGTTTGTGTATATGTGGATAATATAATCTATACGGGTTCTTCTTCATCTCTTATTGAGAAATTTAGAAACATTATGATGAATGAATTTGAAATATCATACCTTGGGTTGTTGCAATATTTTCTAGGCCTTTAGGTCCAACAGACAACAGATGGTATTTTTGTCTCTCAAGGAAGGTATGCATTTTAATCTTCTCAATAAATTTCAGATGCAAAATTGTAAAGGGTGTTCAACTCCAATGAATTCAAATGAGAAGTTGGTTTTATAAGATGACACAGAGAAAGCTGAAAAAAAGTACTTTAAAGGGCTTGTTGGTGGATTAATGTTATTAACTCATTCTCGTCCTGATATTGTCTTTGCAGTAGGTTTGATATCAAGGTTCATGCACAATCCTTCTAAACATCATCTTGGAGCAGCAAAATGCATTCTCCACTACATTCACGCAACCAAGAACTATGGGTTATGGTATTATCCTTCCTCTAAATTTAATTTAATTGGTTTACTGACAGTGATTGGATAGGTTCCCTAGAAAACATAAAGAGTACAAGTGGATTCATCTTCAACCTTGGTTCGGGTGCAGTTTTATGGATGTCAAAGAAGCAAGAAAGTGTCGCATTATCCTCTTCAGAAGCTGAATATGTTGCTGCAACTTCAATTGTTTGTCAAGCTACATGGATGAGAAGAATCCTGGAAGATTTATTCAAAATTCAGACATCTCCAACTCTAGTCTATTGCGACAACAAGGCAACAATATGTATGGCTAAGAATCCGTCCTTCCATGGTAGGACAAAACATATTGAGCTTCGTCACCATTTCATACGTGAAGTTGTTACAAAAGGAGTCGTGGAGCTGAAGTACTGTTCGACAAATGATCAAATTGTCGATGGCTTCACTAAGGCATTATCCTACGAGAAGTTCTTCAAATTCAGAAATCTTCCTATTGTTGTAGATTTTGAATCAAGGAGGAGTGTTGGAGAATAATTCATTTGAATGATTCAAAACCATTACTTAAGGGAATAGACCTAGTATGTAGGAGTTATTATTTCCTATTTTGTAGCCTTCTTTAGTTGTACTTTCAACCTATATAAAGGCACATTGAATAAACATATGCACACAACATTCTTAGGTTGCGTTTGGTTCATTGTAATGTAATCGTAATCGTAATGGAATTGGGTTTGTAATGTAATTGAGTTTGTAATGTAATGGAATTACAATTACATTACTATGTTTGGTTGAAACATGTAATCAAACCATGTAATGTAATGTTAATTGCATTCATGTGTTTGGTTTACCATGTAATGTAATTGAATTTTTAATTTAATATTTTTTAAATACAACATAAAATTTAAAAAGTTGAACAATACAAAATTTCAAAAATTTAAAAAGAAAAAAAGAAAAAAAATAAAAATAAATAATAAAAAAGGGGGAAAATGGTTTGTTTTCTGCTAAAAAAAAGACCAAAAACGAAAAAAAAAAGACAAAAAATAAAAAATACCAAAAATGACAAACGAACAAAACAGAAAGAAAAAAAACCAAAATTGAAAAAGCGATAAAAAAGAAAAACGACAAAAAAAAGATCAAAAATGTGAAAACCATAAAAAATGACCAATAATGATAAAAAAATGACTACAAACAAAAAAATTGACAAAAAACAACAATAAATGAAAGGAAAAAAAAGACGAAAAACGATCAAAAACAAAAAAAAAGGACAAAAAATTAACAAAAATGACAAAAAAGAAAAAATGACAAAAAACGATAAAAAAAGAGCAAAAAAATAAAAAACGATAAAAAGGAACAGAAATGACAAAAAACGAAAATACGAAAAAAGACAAAAAATAAGAGGAAATTAAAACGAGCAAAAAACGACAAAAAGATTAAAAAACTTGCAAAAAAAAATCCAAAAACGAAAAAAAATGGAAAAAAAAACGACAAAAACAACAAACAAAAAGAAAAAACGAGCATAATCGACCAAAAAAAAAGTGAAAAAAAGACCCCAAAAAAAGCAAAAAAGGATAAAAAAAAAAGCGATAAAAATTACTTGAGTTGTTTGGCTCCGGTTGATCATTGCTTCACTTGCTGGCTCCTTTGGTTTGCTAATATTTTACTTTCATTCATTGCCATTTTGTTATTTGTTGTTAGATTTTGCTGTTTCTTTTAACATTAGTGGAGATCTAGTCAACGGTTAACAACTTTAATTCTGTTGACGATCCGAAGACAATTTTTATACTTTAACTTATTGAGATTTCCTAGGGGAAAGTGGAAAACTTTAGAAAAATAGATATTCCAGAAATATAATTGTAACTCCATTACATTAGAAACTCGATTCAATTACGATTAGTTATTACGATTACAATTACAATTACATTATACTTGTAACTCCATTACATTAGTTATTACGATTACAATTACTATGTTCTTTTGGTTGTGGATGAATAAATTTCCGGAAATTTTCGTACAGGGGGAAAAGCTTTATGTTATTTACGCAAATAGTGAGAAGTTTGCAAAAATTTCACTCCAAGGGATCCGGCGCCAGTTGAACTGGCGCCCATTTTTTTTTTTTTTTAAATGAATCCGGCGCCAGTTCAACTGGCGCCCAAAAAAAAAAAAAAAATTAAAATAAACGAGGCTCCAGTTGAACTGGCGCCTGGCAAGTTGGGAGGGGGGGGGGGGGGGGGGGGGGGGGAGGGTTTGACTGTTTTTTTTTTTTTCCTCCCTTCTTTCATTTTGTTTTGGCTGATAGTGTTTTTTTTTTTTTTTTTTCCCCTTCTTTCATTTGTTTGGCTTCCTTTTTTTTTTCTTTTAATTTCTTCCGCATACGACGACGGTCAATCTCCATCATACTTTTGCAGAAGAAAGAAAGAGAGAGAAAGAGGAAGAATACAAATTTGTAAGAGACAGATAAGACTTGACAATGGTAGGGAGTGAAAAAAAAACAAAAAAGAAATTAAAAGAAAAAAAAAAAGGAAGCCAAACAAATGAAAGAAGGGGAAAAAAAAAAAAAAAAAAACTATCAGCCAAAACAAAATGAAAGAAGGGAGGAAAAAAAAAAAAAAAAAAAAAGTCAAAAACCTCCCCTCCCCCCCCCCCCCCCCCCCCAACTTGCCAGGCGCCAGTTCAACTGGAGCCTCGTTTATTTTATTTTTTTTTTTTTTGGGGCGCCAGTTGAACTGGCGCCGGATTCATTTTAAAAAAAAAAAAAAAAAATGGGCGCCAGTTCAACTGGCGCCGGATCCCTTGGAGTGAAATTTTTGCAAACTTCTCACTATTTGCATAAATAACATGAAGCTTTTCCTCCTGTATGAAAATTTCCGATAAATTTCTGGAGCAATAATGTCCTTAATCATGCTCAAGTAGAACAGTCATTTTTTGCTGTTTGTCATCTTGGTCGTGTTGATTATCGATTGGGCCTTGATAGCAAAAAAAAAAAAAAAGAGACTAGTGCAATATTGTCTTTTCTTGACAAAGATGTGATGCGTGCCGTATTCGGTAGAAGTGTGTCATCTAGTGTGAATAGTGTGGCTGTCATTCTCCTCTTTTGTGTATATTTATAATAACTATTACAAGCACGCATGATGGATCAATATGTTTCAGTTTTTTTTTTCTTTTTTGCTTCGTGTATATCTAATGACTGCTGCAATCTATTACGATGGATTCAATGTGCAGTTTAGGTGAGTTATTTTCTTTTTGATCCATGGTTGCCCGTTCCATTATGGTCACGTTTAGTTCATGGTATTATGGCCTTAGAAAAAAAAATTATTATTTTTCTCTGTTTGGATGCTAACAACAAAGAAGAGGGAGAGAATGATTCCTAAAAAAATATTAGGGAGGAAAATTGTTCCTCCTAAGGATTCAATTTAATTCCTTCCAATTTTTTTGGCTTTTCCAAACACTTGAATAAAAAGTTGGTAAAAATTATAATTTTCAAAAGAAAAGAAAAGAGGTCCGAGCTCTCTAGCCTAGTGGTATTAGAGCGGACACCCGGAGGGACCGGCAAGGTTCGAGTCCCCCAATTGTGTGTGTGCGTGGGATTTCAAAAAAAAAAAAAAAAAAAGAAAAGAGCAAGAATTTGATTTTCTTTCCTTTCCATGAATCAAACGAGGCTTAAAGTAAATCTACATACATAGTGAGGAAGATGAAACTAATTATCGTAGGCACCTCAAAACAAGGTCGGCCCTGAGGATGACCGTCCAGGGATCCACGGACCAGGAGAGCTTAAAAAATCAGTTTAATTACTTACATAAATGTATCAATAATTTTATATCTAAAATAGAATTAATATGTACCATGGGTCTTTTTTAACATAAAATAATTGTGATGTAGTGGTTATTATGTTAGATTGCATACTAGAGGTCCTCCTTAGTTCAAATTCTTTGTATATTACTTTTATTTTAGTTTTTTAATATTTTTACATTATTTATGGACATCCATTTTGAAAGTTCTTCTCGGGTCCTATGAGCTCAACGCCGGCCCTGGCCCAAAATAATGTGCCTATCTGAGTTTTGAATCCAGGATCTCGATCAAACCTCCTGAATGTTGCATGTATCAAGCACAATTGGTTCCTCACATGTTCTCCTCTCTTCATGAGTTGTGCATTAATGCAGCAGTCTGGGGTTGTAATATATTAATTGTTCTCTCTTTTAAGTATAACTCAGTACTATTGAAGTGGTGCATGGAAGTTGCCCTTGCCCAGATTTTCACAATCATTCACCTAGTTACCATGTGATGTGGTATCCACTAAATATGTCCTTCAGTCCTAGTTCTATTTCCATCAGATCGACAAATAAATAGATTGCAAGCATGCATGCATTACTTTAAATTTCAAGCTAACATAACCTTACTTATAGGAACAAACTTAACGATAACCCACTCCATTTCCTTGTGAATTTACTTCACTTTTCAAAAACCCTCTCAAGTTCTTCATTGCTTCACTTTAAGTCTATTCCTTGGCTAACTGGATTGGATTTCTAATTACATGGAAGCTTTCTGTTAATTAATCCTTCTTAAATCGTATCTTAGTACTATCTAGTAATTCAAAATAGATTAAAGATACATTATTAAACCATTATTAACTTCTATGTGCATTGCATGTGCACTAGTGTGTGTGTGTGTGTGTGTGTGGGTGGGTGAGTGAGTGAGTGAGTGAGAAGATATGTCTATGGCCAATAGCAAGGCATGATTGCTAGCTAGCCTTACAAACATGATAAAGAGAGAAGTTATTATTTTTGTTTCCCTTCCTTTTGAAAAGAGTGGAATATGCCATGCACATATACCATCAGCCTCTAGACCTCACACTCCTTTGATGCTTATGTGTGTGGCACCAAAGAGAGCATCATCCACCCACTTGTAAGTAACCACCATCAACCAAATCTGTAGCTTGGTATGGTCCTTTGTCTAAAGTAGGGGGTTGATGCCCACACCCATATGCTAACCTCTTGGCCTTGTACTGCTCAGGAGTTGCAGGATATCATGCGTGAGACCCACACTGAGGTTAGGGACAAGGGGAGTGTGTCATGCTGCACTCGTGGACAAAGGTGGCATATGACTTGTTTGGCTTTCTCTGCACCTCATTCATTATGGAGCTGACACTTGTTAGAAATAAGTAGTCTATTAGTTTAGGACTAATTAGCGTTTAGACCCTGAATTTTATACCAATTTAGAGTTTAGTTTCTGATATGTCCAATTGAAAAGTTTGGATCCCAACTTATTTTTTTCTATTTTACCCTCCCTAGCTTATATAGGAAAGTTTTATTGTTATGCATAGGAACGAGGGTGTAATGGAAAAAAAAAATCATAGTCTAAACTTGACAATCGGACATTCCAGTACTTAAAGACTCTAAAACTGGTATAAAATCTAGGATCTAAACAATAATTGCCCTTACTTGTGGATATATATTCTTAAATAGAAACAAAAATTACAAGTAGAGAGTAAATTTAGGTTATTGATTGCTATAGCTTTCACCAGTGAGTGATTGGAAGTATCATGGGGGAAGTTTAACAGGATCTTCATAGGAAAAATAAGAAAGATTTTTTCTGAAACTACTCAATGCGACATATCAGGAAACGGAGGGGAATGGTATCTTTAGAGATGGATGGAGAGAAAGTTTTAGCTCATGAGAGATTGGACCAAGTGTGATATATTTCAAGTCAATTTGGATCCTCTTTATTGCAGACTTGGAGATTGATACAGCTCGATCAAATTGTCTCGTCGAAAAATAAAAAATCCAGGTCTCGGTGCTTAACAAGGCTGCAAAACACATGCCTTCCATTGTCTCAAAGAACTGTACCATAAAGAAGAAAGTGTAAGTTAATAAATTTATGTGTATTTTAGAAGGTAAATGTGGCGAACGGTCCCACCAGGAATCGATCTCCTGACCACTCGGGCCGTATGTATTTCTCTTAAAAACTAGGCTAGAGGTCATTTGATTATATATATATATATATATATATATATATATATATATATATATATATATATTGGAAGAAGGTAATTGTATTGATAAAATGTTTGTTACAACTAGGCCCCTTTATATGGGGGTCCAATTTGAGATCAGCCATTTTACATCAAACTCAATATCATGGAGAACTCCAGTAGGACTTGTACTAAGACCGACAATATATATGGGTCCGGATCCGGAGCCCAGCCCGCGAAGATCCGCGGAAGCATAGTCTCTCTCGACCATTGGTTCGAGCGGGCGTGCGGGGCCCTCGATCCGATTGGGGTGGGGGGGGGGGGCGCTGGCTTTGGCGGGCTCCTCCGTAGGACTTTTGATATATATATATATATATATATATATATATATATATATATATATATATATATATATATATATATATATATATATATATATATATATAGTAGACGCAAATGACCTCTAGCCTAGTGGTTAAGAGAGATGCACGTGGCCTGAGTGGTCAGGAGATGGATTTCCGATGGGAGCGTTCGCCACAATTACCTTCTTTCAAAAAAAATTATATAGAGAGTAGACCTTTTATAAAGATATTGCAAAACTTACTAAGTGTTGCCTTTTTTTTTTTTTTATAAGTTTGCTACTCAAAAAAATTGCTAAGGCTGCCTACTGCATAGTATAAAAGCCAACTTTTTTTTCCATCTTTTCTCCTTTTCTCTTCCAAATCCTAAATATTGTTCTAAATTCATGTTCATGCCTAACTTTCATCTTCTAGTAACTAAAATTTTGTTTAGGATCTCATTTTGGATGGATTTTCGATGTTTCAAACCCTTTTCAGGGTTTCATACTTCGAAAATCCGTCCACAGTCGTGATGAGGATGATGATTGACTGTCAAAAATTTTCACAGTCGTGTCTATAGTCAGGACTCTTAAAAATTTTGACAATCCTTTCTATATTTAGGACTCTCAAAAAAATTGGCGGTCATGTATAATTTGGTATTTATAAAGTATAGGGCTAATTAGAGTTTAGACCCTGGATTTTATATCAGCTTAGAGTTTAGGCCCTGACTTGTCCAATTGAAAAGTTTGGACCCTAGACTTTTCATTTTAGTTTTTTTTTTCCTACTATACCCTCCCTAGTATATAAAGAAAAGTTTAATTGTCAGCCATGAGAGGGAGGGCATAATTGGAAAAAGAAACAAAACAAATAAAGTCAAGGGTCCGAACTTTCTAATTGGACAAGTCATGGCCTAAATCTCTAAGCTGGTATAAAATCTAGGGTCTAAACACTAATTATGAACGTAAATGAACAACTTATTTTCTTTAATATTGTCAGAATTTTTGACGGTCCTACCAATATACTGGACTGTCAAATTTTTTGACTGTCCTAAAGAAAATATGATGTTACTGTCAAAATTACAGCCCTAAATGAACATCATGTTATTTTTAGGACTGCCAAAATTTTTGACAGTCCTAATGATTTAGGTCTGGCAAAAACAAACTGCAATCCTTTAAAGCTAATATAATTAATATATGGGATATTTAGACTTTGGGTCTCAAATAAGTTCTGAAATTTGTGTTTGAGTCTCCATATTATACATAATTAGTGTTTAGGTCTCAAAAATATCACCAAAAATAATTAGTGACACTTTTGAGACATTAGTGACACTTTCGAGACCCAAACACTAATTATGTATAATATGGAAATCCAAACACAAATTTTGAAACTTATTTGAGAGCCAAAGTCTAAATAAAGGATTGCAGTTTGTTTTTGCCAGACCTAAATCATTAGGACTGTCAAAAATTAAAGGATTGCAGTTTGTTTTTGTAGGCCTATTAATGACCCGGAGAAAGCAGCAAGGAGACTGATGCAGGAAGCTTATCAAAGGAGAAGTGCAGACAATTTAAGGTGTGTCATGGTGCATTTCTTGGACATTGAGAACAAAACCATTGCTCCCATGATAAGCAAAAAGGAAGAGAACCTGCAACGCAGCACCTTAGAGTTTAATTCTGAGCTTTCCGCATAATATTGTTTAATATAGTAGAATTTCCATCGATTTGTAGTGTATTGAAACTATGATAGAATGTTATGGGAGTGGTCTTTCTGTAGATGCACGAGGGTGAAGAATTAGTTGGACTGTTCATGTTGTTGATGTAAAATTTGTTTTAAGGAAAGTTTATCAAATTTGATTTTTGGTTCATATATGTGTTGGCTTCATGACTTTGATGATGTTAAGTATATAGTTGTTTGTTTTCCAGTAATATTCCAGTTTTGTAGGCCTCAATCCACTAGAAGATGCTTGTATTTATTTGCAGGTGCAGCTTATTCTGGTAGGATGGTTGGATATGCAAAACAGCTGCAGCTAACCGTGCTAGTAAACAACAATAAGAAAACCATCACTTTTGGTTAATGACCGTTAGCATGTACAATAATTACCCTGAAAAGTAGACAAGTTGATGAAATTAGAACTATGAAATATAATTATTTAAAACAAAAGTAAATTTATCATAATGAAATGTAGAAAATTTTCTCATAACTATCAAATGTAATTATAAGTTTTCAAGACTGTAGAAATTTTTTACAGTCCTCACAACATACATGACTGTAGAAATTTTTAACAGTCGTGAGTCTTCCAGGTCGCGATTGTGGCAGAATTTCTTACTTTGAAACTCTAAAATGGATTCTGTTAGTGTCAGGGCACAATTTTTTTGATGGAAAACAGAGAATATGAAACAATTATAAAAACAATGTTCCAACGCAACACTTCTAGGAAGGTTGCGTAAGTATAACGAAGATCTAAAAAGATATCGTTATGATATTACGAGAATCTAAAATGATTTCGTAATCACAGCAGCGAAGAAGATGACAGGCGAAAGATGGAAGATGGCCTGCTGGGGTGAATGATCACCGTTGCTCAAAGCTTTATTCGCCCTACACGAACAGCTTCCAGGAACCAGCAAGTTTGTCGGAGAACTTGGAACACTCCTGCTCTTCTGACTCCTCGGATGGACACGAACTCCCGTACAAAAGCAACGCTGGTGCGGCGCCTTTCCTCTCTCTCTCGAAGGCTACTGGAAGATCAGTACTGTGTTAAAGAACACTTCTGATTACTCTGTTTACTTGTGCAAAAAAACACTCATAAACTTTTTGTGGTGGCTTCTCTTTCTATTCTGTAATGAGCCTTGAGAGAGAGGATGCCTTATATAGGCCCTGCAGCAACTGGTCGGTTGCCACAAAGTTAGGGACTTGATAATAACCACCCCGAACATGTAGCAACCGCCCAGAACATGCAAACGCATGTTCTGCTGCCAACTGCGCACACCCAGCGCTCCTTGCACTCTGCACAATAGAGCGCGCACTGAACTGCGCAACGAGCATCACTGCACGCACTGCGCACACCGCGCACGCAGCGCAACCAGCGCGCCTGCGCAACCCGAGCAACCCGCGTATCCCAGCTCAACCCAGCACAACCCTGCGCAATCCAGCGCAACCCAGCGCAACCTGGGCGTGCAACTGGGCTTGCACAACTGGGCATGCGCACCTGAGCAGCGCAACGTGGCAGCGCAAGTGGCTCGCGCAACGAGCGCAACCAAAGCGCACTATGCGCCTAGCGACGATGCTGACGTGCTAAGAGCAAAGTGCGCCAACAAAATGCCACATTACGCCTCATGAGTCCGAGTCCGAGTTCGAGTCCGAATCCGAGTCCAAGTCCGAGTCGCTAAGCCCCTATGGGGCTTAGCTCCCATGGCAATAAATTTTCCAAGAGCAAAAAGCATGAATGCTTTAATTGTTAATTTTAGCCTTTTTCCCATTAGAAAAATAACCCACATGGCAAATCCATGTGCACCTCCACACCACATGTGCATCTCCAATAATAGCAAAGCTAATATATAGAGATACAACCTCTTTGTTTTTTCCGATGTGGGACTAAAGCTTTCTAAAGGAAAAAATCAAAAACACCAATAATCCCCCACATATCTCTATATATATGGGTATAAGTGTTTCCCACAGTAACTGTCCATCATACATTAGGAGAGATGTTGCTGACGACTTGAATCTTCTCGCATGGGTCAAAAATCAAACTATAATACAAGAATGGACTAAGCCTTGAATTCTGCATCATAGCTGAAATTCTTTCCACTCACATAATGTCACCCCCAGTTTTCACAAACAGGGGTATTTTGGTAATTTTCCACTTTAAAAATTATTTTGGAATTATTTAATTATTATTTGAATTATTTTGGGGTTATTTGAATCGGGTTCGAATTTCAACTCATTCCGACTTGTTTTGACTTGTTTCGGGGACCCGGGTAGTTTTGACCTTAGCGGGCCCACACACTAGCTAGCCATGGCCCACAATATTACCATCAAAAGTTAGAGGGTTTTGTCATGACTCCATGGATTAGGTTAGAGCTAATTAGAACACTAGATTTACATTTTTAACCCCCAAACCCTAAACAACCTTGTGTAGGACTAATAGAACAAATAGATGGGCAAACTTGTAAATACCAAAAAGGGGGAAATGGACATAGTTGGCCGGCCACTAGGTGTAGGGGTGGGGAGGAGAGAGAAACCACTTTCCTTTCATTCTCATCCACTTTTTCTTCTTCTTCTCCAAAGGCTCCTTCCACTTTTGAAAGCTCACCATTGATTTCTTCTCCAAACTTGGTAATCTTTTCTCCAAATTTGTTTCTCTTCTCATGTAGATTGGTTAGGAACCCAATAGGAATGATTCCCATGGTTGTGTCCCCATTAGAGACCATTTGGTGTCCATTTGGATATTTCTAGGGGTGTCCATATGTAGGATTGTGTCCCAATAGGAAAAATCCTCTTTTGGACACATGGATATTAATGTATATTGATTTTTGTGTTGTTCTTCCTATCATTCCAGATTTTGACATGTTTTGGGATGAGTTTCTCCATGTATCTTAATGTATCATATTTATTTCCTATATGTATATGTATATGTATATATATATATATATATATATCATTCTATATATATATATATATATATATATATATATATATATATATATATATATATATATATATATATATGAGGAAGGATCAAGATCGCCACACTTTTTGCATCCCCATGCATCCTCCCTATTTGCACCGTTGGATGGTACTTTAAGTCATTTAATCTTAACCGTTGATTTACCAATGGTTAAGATTATATGACTTAAAGCACATCCAACGGATGTGAACATGGGGATGCAAAAATTATGGGGATGCCTATCCTTCCTCTATATATATATATATATATATATATATATATATATATATATATATATATATATATGGTGGATAATTTGTGATGTGGTGTGTTATTGTTGTGCTTGGGGGAGAGCAGCCATGGTCGGCCATGGGGGTGTGTATGAGTGTTGTGTGGGTGTATGTGTAGTGGTGGTGTTTGTGGGTGAGTTTGTGTGGTTGTAGGTGTTTTAGAGTGGTGTTGGTAGTGGAATTGGTGGTGTATTAAGTGGTGGTTGTGGTGGTGTATTAAGTGGTGATTGTGGTGGTGTATGGTGGCTGTGGTGGGGTGTTTTGGACAGCATGTTTGCTGCCATTTAAGGGCAGCAGCAGCAGCCACAGTTGGCACTGCTGCACAGCAGCAGTTTGGCCTCCAAACCCCTCCCCCCAAATTCACATACCATTAGCCCCATGTAAACCACTATCTATCCCCCATATATACCACTATATATCCCACTATTTGCCCATTGTTTTAACCCCTAGAAACCACCTAAAATCAGTCCTGAAACACTACAAAATCTGTCCATATATTACCTATGTGTGTGTGTGTGTAGTTGTGAGTTTGTGTGGGTGTGTGAGAGTCTAGAGTGCATAGTTTAGTAACCTATAGGTAGCCTATTGTTTAAACAAGTAGGAAACCCATAGGAGAAGCCTATGAGTGTGAGAAATACCATGTGAGTGTTCTGTATGAGTGGTGTAGATGAGTGTGGTATGGAAAAGGGTAAATTCATGAGATAGAATAAGGAATAGGGTAAATCACTACCCCGTATCCTAACATGGCCTAGATACTTAGGATATCCAAATTTCTTGGTAGGTAAACCTTAGATAGGTTGATATCTAGCTACCCTAAGGAGCCTAGGCTAGTGTCATGGGTATTTGCGGGGTTTCCTTGGGTTTGGGCAAGGTATCGGGATTTACCTTAGAAGGGTAAATGCTAGTTTTGCCTAGAAATAGGGTATTTGTGTTAGAAGTCTAAGATGGTGTTAGAACTTGATTCCCGTGGTTGGTAATGATTAAATATGGTACTCTAAGACTAGTTTTGACGTCGGTTGACCTTTTTGACCAAAAGTCAACAAAAGTCAACCGAGAGTCAAACTTAGCCTTTAACCGACCCGATTTGACCGAAACCAACCCAAAGTTGACCAGTTGACTGGAAGTCCATAGTTGGTCAACATTAGACTAGTTTGACCTAGGGTTGACCTAGAGTTGACCAGAGTTGACTTTTTGACCAAAAGTCAACTGTAAGTCAACCGTTGATCCCGATTGACCTAGTTTGACTTAGAATGACTCCCAGTGACCTAGTATGACCTAGTATGAACCAGTATGGCCTAGTATGACTCAGTTTGACCTAGATTGACCTAGTATTGACTTAGACTTGCATTTATGAATTATATTAGTCTCCTTTTCAGTGTTAAGCCATGTTTGACTCATAGTATCTTATTTTAGGTCTGTGATCACTCTGAGCGTCTGTTCACTCTATCAGCTCAGGACCACAGGCGAGTACATTTACTGATAGTTTTCATTGTCTTGATATCTACTATATCCGATTCAGTGGTAGTGTCTTACTTGATTCTCGACACGATAGTTCACGGACTAGTATTATCGGATTTCGGTCATAAGATGTCATTCCTGGATTTCTTGGGATACTGGTACTTGCTTGGTCTTGATTTTTGTACTTGTATTGACGCCGATTCCTGAAGAGGACTTGCTCCCCTCTTAGGGAATCCTGCGTCATGCCGTGCTATGACTGGATCCGTTTTACTATTCGGGGATGGGGGAATTATTAGGGGTTATGTGATCAAGCCTTTCTGTAATTATACATTGCTAGCGTTACCCTCACCTCACGTAGGGTGTTGCAGACACCCATTACCAGTTATCCAGGTTGGACGGCATGATTCTCCGTTGAGTACACCGCGGATTGCCGGGCCAAGTGGATAACCATCTCTTGCTTCCCTAGCCGATCACATACCGCTCTAATAATTCAAAACACCTTTTTATATTTATTTGTCATGTCTTATATTCCAGTCTCATCTTTACTTACTGTACTTTTACCATGCTATGATTTATTCTCATTTGCTCTATCTGTCTTTTATACTGTACCATGGTTATGGGACTAAGTTCTGTTTGAAAGAAGGGTTACAACCCCGGTCCTTGTTTGGTTTAAGGGTTGTAACTCGACATTCAAATGGTTTCCAAGTTGCCAATATCTTTGTCTTGTATTTTATTATTACTGTCTCTTATAGTATTTTTCAATTCATATGGAACTGATGTTGGTGTTTTGTACTTGCTCATTTTCCTGACAGGATACCGTTGACAAATTTTACAGATAACTCTGAGACTGACTGTCCGACCTACTACGGGGTTGAGTCCGATGAGCTAGACTTAGACCGTGGCTTATTGGTAGAGCCACTGGACTTCGCTCACCCTGAGTAGCTTAGTTAGTTAGGTTTGCCTGGCCTGCGAGCCAGCTAGTACATTTTCATTTTGTAGTATCTTATACTTATATTATCTGAGACTCTGGATGTTGTGTTAGCTATGACTTGTGGATTTTGGATTTGTTTCCTGTTTTATTCTATCATATCTCTGTTCCATGCTATCTACCTTAGTTTTGATATATGTGATTGAGACTGTATTGCTATGTTACCTCCGTTCGGAGTGTATATACTGTACAGGTACATTTATCTGTTTAGTCGTAGTATTTACAGACCCTATATACAGCGTTCTACCGCCGATTCTGCGGCGTAGGCTGGACGTAACCACGTGCTCGTGCCCCTCTTCAGGGTGCGGGTCGTGACACGTTTTTGTGATGGCCCATGCAGGTCAGTGTCGCAACTAGTGCGAACTCGTAATGGTGCTCGACTTAGAGTGCTAATTACGAGCCTGCAATTAGGACGTAGGATTAGGGTATGATAGGAGTTACTCGATCACATGTTAGGAGATTCTGATCTTTTGATTACCATGACAAATTCTTTTGCATTGAATTTAATTGTCCGTCATTGATATTCCTATCATGTGCCATATTGATTCCTTGTTTCAACCTATCCTCAGGATGACGATCACTCGCTCTCAGGCAGCGGGTTCTAGCGCTGTACCAGGGAGGCCCGATCCGGCAGGAGGTCTTCCACCTCCGGCCGTAGGAGCAGCAGTGGCAGATCCGGCAGTTCTTCCACCTCCAGCTGAGGGAGCTGCTACCTCAGTTCCTGCCCTTCCGGCGGGAGCAGCAGCAGCAGCGACAATTCCGGGAGGTCTTACACCTCCAGCAGCGGGACCGTCTACGGTTATTCCTGATGTTCTTCTACCGCCGCCTCCGATACCGGCAGATGCTCAGGGTATGATGGCCCTACTGCAGCAGATGCTGCAGACGCAGAGAGCACAGGCAGAGGCACAGCACCGTCAGGCAGAGGTGCTGTGACAGACGATGGAGAACTCGTACCAGTTAGCTATGGCAGCAGTGGAGAGAGGTGCACCGGCTACAGTTCAGGAAGCACCAGCACAGCAGCAGGGCCAGGGGAGGCCCGGTACGCATCTCGACTTCAGGAAGATGAACCCGCAGGATTTCAGGGGTACCGAGGGTATCCTATACGCGGACGACTGGCTAGAGGATGTCCAGCGGAGTCTGGAGTTGGCAGAGGTTCCGAGAGCTCTGTGGGTACCATGGAGTCCATGGATTAGGTTAGAGCTAATTAGAATACTAGATTTATATTTTTAACCCCCAAACCCTAAGCAACCTTGTGTAGGACTAATAGAACAATTAGAGGGGCAAACTTGTAAATACCAAAAAGGAGGAAATAGACATAGTTGGCCGGCCACTAGGTGTAGGGGTGGGGAGGAGAGAGAAACCACTTTCCTTTCATTCGCATCCACTTTTTCTTCTTCTTCTCCAAAGGCTCCTTCCACTTTTGAAAGCTCACCATTGATTTCTTCTCCAAACTTGGTAATCTCTTCTCCAAATTTATTTCTCTTCTCATGTAGATTGGTTAGGAACCCAATAGGAATGATTCCCATGATTGTGTCCCCATTAGAGACCATTTGGTGTCCATTTGGATATTTCTAGGGGTGTCCACATATAGGATTGTGTCCCAATAGGAAAAACCCTCTTTTGGACACATGGATATTAATGTATATTGATTTTTGTGTTGTTCTTCCTATCATTCCAGATTTTGACATGTTTTGGGATGAGTTTCTCCATGTATCTTAATGTATCATATTTATTTCCTATATATATATATATATATATATATATATATATATATATATATATATATATATATATATATATATATATATAGAATGATATATATATATATATATCATTCTATATTAAAAAAAAAAATATATATATATATATATATATCTTCTTTTTTTATCATTCTATATATATATATATATATATGGTGGATAATTTGTGATGTGGTGTGTTGTTGTTGTGCTTGGGGGAGAGCAGCCATGGTCGGCCATGGGGGTGTGTATGAGTGTTGTGTGGGTGTATGTGTAGTGGTGGTGTTTGTGGGTGAGTTTGTGTGGTTGTAGGTGTTTTAGAGTGGTGTTGGTAGTGGAATTGGTGGTGTATTAAGTGAGGTTGTGGTGGTGTATTAAGTGGTGGTTGTGGTGGTGTATGGTGGCTGTGGTGGGGTGTTTTCGACAGCATGTTTGGTGCCATTTAAGGGCAGCAGCAGCAGCCACAGTTGGCACTGCTGCACAGCAGCAGTTTGGCCTCCAAACCCCCCTCCCATTTCACATACCATTAGCCCCATGTAAACCACTATCTATCCCCCATATATACCACTATATATCCCACTATTTGCCCATTGTTTTAACCCCTAGAAACCACCTAAAATTAGTCCTAAAACACTACAAAATCTGTCCATATATTACCTATGTGTGTGTGTGTGTGTGTGTGTGTAGTTGTGAGTTTGTGTGGGTGTGTGAGAGTCTAGAGTGCATAGTTTAGTAACCTATAGGTAGCCTATTGTCTAAACAAGTAGGAAACCCACAGGAGAAGCCTATGAGTGTGAGAAATACCATGTGAGTGTTGTGTATGAGTGGTGTAGATGAGTGTGGTATGGAAAAGGGTAAATTCATGAGATAGAATAAGGAATAGGGTAAATCACTACCCCGTATCCTAACATGGCCTAGATACTTAGGATACCCAAATTTCTTGGTAGGTAAACCTTAGATAGGTTGATATCTAGCTACCCTAAGGAGCCTAGGCTAATGTCATGGGTATTTGCGGGGTTTCCTTGGGTTTGGGCAAGGTATCGGGATTTACCTTAGAAGGGTAAATGCTAGTTTTGCCTAGAAATAGGGTATTTGTGTTAGAAGTCTAAGATGGTGTTAGAACTTGATTCTCGTGGTTGGTAATGATCAAATATGGTACTCTAAGACTAGTTTTGACGTCGGTTGACCTTTTTGACCAAAAGTCAACAAAAGTCAACCGAGAGTCAAACTTAGCCTTTAAGCGACCCGATTTGACCGAAACCAACCCAAAGTTGACCAGTTGACTGGAAGTCCATAGTTGGTCAACATTAGACTAGTTTGACCTAGGGTTGACCTAGAGTTGATCAGAGTTGACCAGAGTTGACTTTTTGACCAAAAGTCAACTGTAAGTCAACCGTTGATCCCGATTGACCTAGTTTGACTTGGAATGACTCCCAGTGACCTAGTATGACCTAGTATGAACCAGTGTGGCCTAGTATGACTCAGTTTGACCTAGATTAATCTAGTATTGACTTAGACTTGCATTCATGGATTATATTAGTCTCCTTTTCAGTGTTAAGCCCTGTTTGACTTATAGTATCTTATTTTAGGTCTGTGATCACTCTGAGCGTCTGTTCACTCTATCAGCTCAGGACCACAGGCGAGTACATTTACTGATAGTTTTCATTGTCTTGATATCTACTATATCCGATTCAGTGGTAGTGTCTTACTTGATTCTCGACACGATAGTTCATGGACTAGTATTATCGGATTTCGGTCATAAGATGTCATTCCTGGATTTCTTGGGATACTGGTACTTGTTTGGTCTTGATTCTTGTACTTGTATTGACGCCGATTCCTGAAGAGGACTTGCTCCCCTCTTAGGGAATCCCGCGTCATGACGTGCTATGACCGAATCCGTTTTACTATTCGGGGATGGGGGAATTATTAGGGGTTATGTGATCAAGCCTTCCTGTAACTATATATTGCTAGCGTCACCCTCACCTCACGTAGGGTGTTGCAAACACCCATTACCTGTTATCCAGGTTGGACGGCATGATTCTTCGTTGAGTACACCGCGGATTGCCGGGCCAAGTGGATAACCATCTCTTGCTTCCCTAGCCGATCACATACCGCTCTAATAATTCAAAATACCTTTTTATATTTATTTGTCATGTCTTATATTCCAGTCTCATCTTTACTTACTGTACTTTCACCATGCTATGATTTATTCTCATTTGCTCTATCTGTCTTTTATACTGTACCATGGTTATGGGACTAAGTTCTGTTTGAAAGAAGGGTTATAACCCCGATCCTTGTTTGGTTTAAGGGTTGTAACTCGGCTTTCAAATGGTTCCCAAGTCGCCAATATCTTTGTCTTGTATTTCATTATTACTGTCTCTTATAGTATTTCGTAATTCATATGGAACTGCTGTTGGTGTTTTGTACTTGCTCATTTTCCTGACAGGATACCGTTGACAAATTTTGCAGATGACTCTGAGACTGACTGCCCGACCTACTACGGGGTTGAGTCCGATGAGCTAGACTTAGACCGTGGCTTATTGGTAGAGCCACTGGACTTCGTTCACCCTGAGTAGCTTAGTTAGTTAGGTTTGCCTGGCCTGCGAGCCAGCTAGTACATTTTCATTTTGTAGTATCTTATACTTATATTATCTGAGACTCTGGATGTTGTGTTAGCTATGACTTGTGGATTTTGGACTCGTTTCCTGTTTTATTCTATCATATCTCTGTTCCATGCTATCTACCTTAGTTTTGATATATGTGATTGAGACTGTATTGCTATGTTACCTCCGTTCGGAGTGTATATACTGTACCGGTACATTTATCTGTTTAGTCGTAGTATTTACAGACCCTATATACAGCGTTCTACCGCCGATTCTGCGGCGTAGGCTGGACGTAACCACGTGCTCGTGCCCCTCTTCAGGGTGCGGGTCGTGACACATAATGTAGTTACATGTGCTTCTGGCTACACATTAAAGGCCCTGTGCCAGCCTGGTTTCAGTGTATAATTTTGGGCGTCTACAAGTTTACCCTCAAGAGACGGCCTGATATCTCTTTGTCCATATACTATAGGTGAGTTCATTATAAAGAGACATGGCATGAAGCGCTTTGCGCTTCCCTTGCGGTGCTACGTCGCCATGACATGGCTTAAAGCCGAGGCCTTACCCCGTACCGGGAACCTCATTATAGTGTCATACTACTGTAGCATGAGGCAACCGCCTCTTTGTAGTGCCAAACTACCCAGCATGAAGCCTTAGGCTCCCTTGCGGTGTTACGTCGCAATGACATGGCTTGCAAGGCCGAGGCTTTATCCCTAACCGGGTACCTCATCGTGGTGTCGTGTCACTATAATATGAGGAACTCCTCCTCTTTGTAGTGCTGACTACACCCTTCTTTATATTTAACATACAGTATTATGCTAACTGCCTATTTGCGGTGCTACGCCGCTGTGACTTGGCCTGCAAAGCCGAGGCTTTATCCTATTACTGGGCAGCACCCCACATATAGGAACCTCATTGTGGAGTCACCCCACTGTAGCATGGAGTTTCACTCCTTGTAGTGCTGCTCTACCGTGCCTCCTATAAAGCACACCAGGCATTCACTCTGCCTGAGAACTCATTAAGGCAATTAAGCCAACCTTCCCACAGGAACCGTTTTTTGCAGAAAACAACAGTAGACAACATTAGTTATAGGTCCGTAACCTCTTCATGCCCAATAGAACATGTACCCACCGTTCCTGATATTCTTCCGATTAGTGGTCCTCCCTTGAACCAAAAGCTAGAGGCCTAGTAGATAAATCTTTGAACTAATAGCATAAAACTTTATCATAGGAATACAATAATACAATATCAGAATGCCTTCAAGCCCATTTTACAAGCTGTGTCATCGACCAGCTGGCACTTGAGGCCCTTGGTGAACGGATCCGCCAGGTTCTTCTGACTCCGAACATCAATAACTGCAATAACACCTCTCTTGATAAGATCGTGTACTGCCCTGTGCTTCAACCGCACAGTCCTCTTCTTCCCGTTGAAGAGGTCATTTGATGCCACCGCCGCAGTCGCCTGGTTGTCGCAGTATATCGGTATCGCCGGTATTTGTGCCCCAACCATTGGAAGATCATACATGAGCTCCCGAAGCCATTTTGCTTCTTCGGCTGCGGTATCAAGTGCAAAGAACTCAGATTCCATGGATGACCGCGAGAACATAGTCTGCTTCTTCGACTTCCACGATATAGCAGCTCCACCTATTGTGAAAATGAATCCACCTGTGGACCTCTCGCTCTCCACCTCTGAGTACCAGCTGGCATCACTGAAGCCTTCCACTATCGGCAGATCTCCGCTGTAGTACAGTGCATATGTCTGAGTCTTCTTGAGATATCTCATAACCCGTTTCACAGCTTTCCAGTGTTCAGCACCTGGGTTGCTCGTGAAATGACTCAGCATTCCCACGACGAAAGCTATGTCAGGCCTTGTGGCATTAGTAGCATACATCAAACTTTCGATTACGTTTGCATATTCCAGCTGCCTGATGTCACGCCCCGAGTCGGCAACGTTCGTCCCCGATGTAAATTTTTGTCGATTCGATCGTCCTCGCTAAGGCGTGATGCCGCACGAGCCTGGAGTTGCGCTCGTGCAAGGCAAGATGACAAGTTCTCAAACGGTTATCTTTTGATATAAATACGCCAAGTTGAAACTTCACAAATCACATCAGAATTTAAGACGCAGTATAGGAAGATAGAAATGCTTTTCATTCATAGCTTGCAACGAAGTGCAAGTCGTAATTACATTGGATGCCGTTGCGGCTACATTGATTGAAAACATAAAGAGAATACATTCGACAAGTTGCCTGAACTACGCTTGCCGTCCCATACATTCGCCCCCTTTATACATAAGCCGTCGACTTGAATTGGCTTCAAAATACTTCAGTATAGGAAGAGCTTCAAAACTCCACTCCGCACTTCAGCTTCGTTTTAGGTTAGAGCGCCCGCCGCACCTGGGGAAATTGGGGGAGGGGATTAGCACACTTGCTAAGTGGACGAGACGAACCAACTCGTCTAAACCGACTCTGATTGTTAGGATAAGCATGCTTTAGAGTTGTCTTTCTATTAGAACTAAATGAATTCAGTTCATATTCGATAGCCATCCTTGAGTATTAAAGCATACACATAACATCGCAGTTCATCATATTTCTTACCCCGGCCGTGCTCGTCCCTGCATGAAAACAGAGATAATATTTACACCTGCATAAGACAATAGGTGAGCATGCAACTATCTTATATGCGGTCATTGGTGCTACGCACCACGAGGGACTTAATCGAAGTTGGCATGCGACGCTACCCTTTCAGCCTAGGTTGCAAGCCTTACTGAAGGTCCCGCATGCATCGCGCCGAAGCACGATAAATTATTCCCCCTAGGTCGAATCGGTTCCGATGCCCCGGATACCGTTTCGAGGAATCGAACTTGTGCACAAGCTGTCCATGACCATGCCTATGTGCGAACAGTTTAATGCATGCAAACCGTTTTGTATAGCGCGGACAGTATTCAACGACATTATCATTTATGGCAACTTATGCATCGATTCATTTTTCCCGAAGCCATACACTCGATTTAGCGTCCCGTAGGCACCAAATTGTCCGAGGCATCAAAACCCATGTTCAACATTTCATAATATTTTGCAGCACTTGAAATAGTCTATCTTTTTCTGTAAACCTTAAACTTTTTGGTTTATGTGAAAAAACTTGTATTTGTAAATCGATACGTTTTTTCCGAGTTCTTGACTTAGTGGATTGGCATGCAATTAACATGGCATCGTTCGATTTGAATGGATTCGAAGCAAGGAATAAGTTCGCGGGACAGAATAGAAAAGAAGGCCGAATCACCCACCGATTACTTGGCTTCGTGCAGGTCGTCGAAGCGCTACGCAACGTCAATCCTTAGTTACGCGAGCTCCTGCAATGAATCAACACTTTGTTAAATTTCCTTCTTTTCCCCTTGCATCGAAATTTGTAATTGCATCCATGAAAACGACGCGAAAGCACTTCAATCAAGCCCAGCGGCAAAGCTCCAAGAAAACCATACAGCGGCCCGGTCCCGTCGAAGGGACTCTTATAGAGAGCTCGCGCGCCGAGACGCAGCCCGCTGCATCTAGGACTTGTTCCAATAGAAGTCGTTCCATTAGTTGGATCGATTCTCGTATCTTCCGTCCAAATCGAATTGAATCGATGCCGCAAGGCGTTAACGTTTACCAAGCTTAGCGATCGAGTCAGATGGCCATCTAAGTTCCCGGCCGATCTGACTCGGCGCTAGCATATTATGAAGTTCCGTCGCCTATCGAAAGCGGGGCGCTACATAATATACCACTAAGAAAAAGTTTCGTCCCGAAACTTAAGAACAAGGGTCGGACCTTAATTTAGACGAACAACGCAGGGTACTTCTCCTTCATGTCCGCCTCCATCTCCCACGTCGACTCCTCAACTGTATGGTTCCGCCAAAGCACGCGGACCAAGGACATCGACCGATTCCGTAGCACCTTTTCCTTGCGGTCCAAAATTTGAATAGGCTCCTCCGAGTAAGACAAGTCAGTACGTAGCTCCAACTGATCGAAGCTAACCACATGACTTGGATCGTGCACGTATTTTCGAAGTTGTGAAACGTGGAAAACATCGTGTACATCGGCTAAGGCAGGAGGTAGTGCGATCCGATAAGCAACCGTCGCAACTCGCTCAATGATCTCGAAGGGGCCTACAAATCTTGGGCTCAATTTGCCTTTAACGCCGAACCGCATCACTCCGCGCATGGGCGTCACTTTTAGAAACACATGGTCCCCGGCCAAGAACTCTAGCGGTCGTCGACGAAGATCTGCGTAGCTCTTTTGTCGACTTTGCGCGATGCGGAGTCTATCTCGAATTAAGCGGACCTTTTCGACGGCCTGCTCCACCAGTTCCGGTCCTAGCACTTGTCGCTCTCCGACGTCATCCCAGCATATCGGCGAACGGCACTTTCTCCCGTAGAGCGCTTCGTATGGAGCCATCTGAATACTCGACTGATAGCTGTTGTTATACGCAAACTCCGCAAGCGGCAAATGCGTATCCCAACTAGTCTTTAGGTCGATCGCACACAGACGCAGCATGTCTTCTAGGATTTGATTCACCCTCTCCGTCTGTCCGTCTGTTTGGGGATGGTACGCCGAACTAAAGTTCAGTTTGGTTCCCATCGCCGCTTGGAGGCTCGTCCAGAAATGCGATAGGAATCGCCCGTCTCTGTCCGAAATTATTGAGGCCGGCACCCCGTGCAGTCGAACAATCTCATCGACGTAGATTTGCGCTAACCGATCGACGCTCCATCCTACTTTAATTGCGATGAAGTGAGCTGACTTGGTCAATCTATCAACAATGACCCAAATCGCGTCATTCCCCCGCGGCGTCTTCGGAAATCCCACAATAAAATCCATCGAGATATTGTCCCACTTCCACTCGGGAATGGGGATGTTCTGCAGCTCTCCGCCGGGCCTCTGGTGTTCCGCCTTCACCTGCTGACACGCCATGCACTGCGATACGAACGTTGCCACGTCTTTCTTCATGCCGTGCCACCAAAAGTTTGTGCGCAAGTCCTTGTACATCTTGGTGCTCCCAGGATGTAACGAGTACTTCGCATAATGTGCCTCCGTCAGAATTTCTTTTCTGAGTTCGGCAGTTTCAGGAATGCAGAGCCTTTTCTTTAGTCGCATCGTCCCGTCTTCGTCTTCCGCAAAGTCGGTCGCCCTTTCCGTTGAAATCAGCTCGCGCATCTTCTTTAGGAATGAGTCGTCCTCCTGTGCGGTCTTTATCTTGCTAAGCAGGCTCGATCCTAACTTCAGTTGAGCTAGGTGCAGGTGTCGATACTCAATTCCGAGTTCGATACCCATCGCTTCAAGGTCTCGCCGTATTTCCTTGTTTATGGCCAGTGTTCCCATAAACATTCTGCTGAGAGCGTCGGCCACCACGTTTCCCTTGCCTGGCGTGTACTCGATCGTTAGCTCGTAATCTTTTATGAGTTCGAGCCAACGTCGCTGTCGTAGGTTGAGTTCCCGTTGCGTGAACAAGTACTTCAAGCTTTTATGATCTGTGTAGATTCTGCATGCTACACCATAGAGATAGTGCCGCCATAACTTCAATGCAAAGACGATCGCCGCCAATTCTAAGTCGTGCGTCGGGTAATTTTTCTCGTGCTGCTTCAACTGCCGTGAAGCGTAGGAGATGACTTTGTCTCTCTGCATGAGTACGCACCCGAGGCCAGTCCCTGACGCGTCGCTGAATATCTGAAAGCCTTCGGGACCGTCTGGAAGTGCAAGGATTGGAGCTGAGACGAGCCGTTGCTTCAACTCTTGAAAGCTGGATTCACAGTCGTCGCTCCATTCGAATACTACTCCCTTCTGGGTGAGGCGAGTCAGAGGCGAAGCTAGTTTTGAGAAGCTTCGCACGAATCTACGATAGTAGCCCGCTAAGCCCAGGAAGCTTCGAATGTCGCTAGCCGAGACAGGTCGTTTCCAATCCACCACCGCATCAATCTTCTTTGGGTCCACCGCGACACCTTCGGCAGAGATTACGTGCCCAAGGAATGTCACGCTACTCATCCAGAACTCGCACTTACTCTGCTTGGCGTACAATTTGTTTTCACGCAGAATCTGCAGTACCGTCTTCAAATGTTCCGCGTGCTCTTCCCGAGTCTTTGAGTAGACAAGGATATCGTCGATGAATACGACTACAAATTTATCTATTTGAGGTCGGAAGACTCGATTCATCAGATCCATGAAAGCGGCAGGGGCATTCGTCAAACCGAATAGCATGACGAGGAATTCGTAATGACCATATCGAGTGCGGAAGGCAGACTTCGATATGTCGTCGGACTTGATCTTCAACTGATGATAGCCTGAACGAAGATCGATTTTTGAAAATATCGCCGCGCGTTGCAGTTGGTCAAACAAGTCGTCGATTCGCGGCAAAGGATACTTGTTCCGCACGGTCGCCTTGTTGAGTTCCCGATAGTCGATGCATAGCCGCAATGACCCATCTTTCTTCTTCACGAACAGTACGGGAGCTCCCCACGGAGAGACGCTAGGGCGAATAAATCCGCGATCTAGCAACTCTTGTAATTGCACCTTCAGCTCCTTCAGTTCAGCTGGAGCCATTCGGTAAGGCGCCTTTGATATCGGCCGCGTATCCGGAAAGGTGTCGATGCTGAATTCAATTTCTCGATCCGGCGGTATCCCGGGCATCTCGTCAGGAAAGACGTCAGGAAAATCTGCCACAACATCAGTCTGCATTGTGTTTGTATTATCCGTCCGCGTGTCTCGAACTGATGCCAAGTATCCCGCACAGCCGGAACGCAGCATACGCCTTGCCGAGATTGCCGACACCATCATCGCCGTCTTCGAGGCCGTACCGCACGAATATGAGAACTCTGTCTCGCCAGGAAGGCGAAACACCACTCTCTTCTCCGCGCACTCGATCGTTGCACGACAAGCGCCCAACCAATCCATGCCCAGGATTATGTCGTAGTCTTTGATGTCTAGCACGACGGCATCCAAGGATAGATATCTTCCCCCGACGCAAATGTGGCCATCCCTACAAATGAAGTTCGCAGGCATATCGACTCCCGACGGAGTGCTAACGCTAATATTTATATCTAGTGATTGCATGGTTATTTTATTTTCTTTCGCAAAATCAGCAGATATAAAGCTATGCGTCGCACCCGAATCGAATAGGACTCGTGCAGGTATACTTTTGTAGAGTAATATACCTGTTACAACAGTATCGGACGCGTGCGCCTCGTCCCGAGTTAAGGCATAAACTCGGCCTTGAGCCCCATGGCGTTGGTTCTGTTGGTTGACGGGCACCGCATTTGCGCCATGCAGTGTCGGCACTTTAGGCGAATTCTGAATGTTCCTCGGTGGGTTATGTTGATTCTGGACTCTCAGCGGGCAAAACGTTGCTACGTGGCCTAGCTCGCCACACTTGAAACATGTTCTCAGTTTACAATCGGGATCTCGATGCCCGTTCTTACCGCATCTATAGCAGTGTGGTCCGCCATGGCCTCGGTTATCAATTGTGTTTGGACGTTTTGATACTCCCGATCCCCCGGCGTCGTTAGGACGCTTGTTGAAGTTGTTACGAATACCTCTACTCGACATACGACCAAAGACGCGCTCACTATTTAGAGCGGCATTATAGGATTCACGGTATGTTCGGCACCTCTGATTCATGACGTCCCTTCGCAGTTCGTCATTCAGGCCTTGTTGGAAGCGTTCACACCATGCGTCCTTGTTGGGCAGGAAGGCGCCGGCAAACTTCGCTAGCTTTGAGAAGCTCGAATCATAATCGTCGACAGACATATTTCCCTGTCGCAGCATCATGAACTCGTCTTCTTTTTGTTGACGGACGGCGCAAGGAACATACTGTTCGAGGAAGGCTCCCTTGAACATTTTCCAGGAAATCGTGGCGTCTGAATCTGCTTCGTAGATTTCCTGCTTTTTAGCGGCCCACCAGTCATACGCCCTCAGTTGCAGCTGTAACGCCGCACAAGTTACCCGCTGGGACCCTTCGATGCTAAGCAGATTAAACAGGTCCTCCATCTCCGCGAGCCATCCCATGATCACATCGGGCTCCGCTCGGCCGTTGAACTTCGGCGGATTCATCTTGCGGAACTCTTTTGCCTTGAACAAGGAAGAAGAATCTATCATTTGCGGTTGAGTCTCTTCTTCCTCATTTTCTTCTTGGTTGCCTTGGTTTCCCTCGGGCCCTTCGTCCGTCGTCTTCGTGTTGCCCGCCATTCTGCTGACTATTTGAGTCAGGGCATTCATCTGTTTTTGTTGCGCTTCGAATTGGGCTTTGAATTGTGTCTGGAGCTGCTGCTGCTGCAGCTCCATCAACTGTAGCATTTTCTGCATAGTCGTCTCGCTAGGCTCGGTGCTTTTTGAGCTCGTTGTACTATCTACAGTTTGGGTTGGGGCGGGATTGTTCCTTTTCTTAGTCATTCCTACAAAACAGAGTAAACCCGTTAGTATTTTTCAAAAATATCTACGGGCTTACCTGTATGGAACTCGTATTTCACGCAGCATGCCGACAGGCATTCAATCAAGCCATCGCAACGGACATTCCAATAATGAAACATAATTTCAAAAATCCGAGGAAACATAACTGTGCTCTGATACCAATTTGTCACGCCCCGAGTCGGCAACGTTCGTCTCCGATGTAAATTTTTGTCGATTCGATCGTCCTCGCTAAGGCGTGATGCCGCACGAGCCTGGAGTTGCGCTCGTGCAAGGCAAGATGACAAGTTCTCAAACGGTTATCTTTTGATATAAATACGCCAAGTTGAAACTTCACAAATCACATCAGAATTTAAGACGCAGTATAGGAAGATAGAAATGCTTTTCATTCATAGCTTGCAACGAAGTGCAAGTCGTAATTACATTGGATGCCGTTGCGGCTACATTGATTGAAAACATAAAGAGAATACATTCGACAAGTTGCCTGAACTACGCTTGCCGTCCCATACATTCGCCCCCTTTATACATAAGCCGTCGACTTGAATTGGCTTCAAAATACTTCAGTATAGGAAGAGCTTCAAAACGCCTCTCCGCACTTCAGCTTCGTTTTAGGTTAGAACGCCCGCCGCACCTGGGGAAATTGGGGGAGGGGATTAGCACACTTGCTAAGTGGACGAGACGAACCAACTCGTCTAAACCGACTCTGATTGTTAGGATAAGCATGCTTTAGAGTTGTCTTTCTATTAGAACTAAATGAATTCAGTTCATATTCGATAGCCATCCTTGAGTATTAAAGCATACACATAACATCGCAGTTCATCATATTTCTTACCCCGGCCGTGCTCGTCCCTGCATGAAAACAGAGATAATATTTACACCTGCATAAGACAATAGGTGAGCATGCAACTATCTTATATGCGGTCATTGGTGCTACGCACCACGAGGGACTTAATCGAAGTTGGCATACGACGCTACCCTTTCAGCCTAGGTTGCAAGCCTTACTGAAGGTCCCGCATGCATCGCGCCGAAGCACGATAAATTATTCCCCCTAGGTCGAATCGGTTCCGATGCCCCGGATACCGTTTCGAGGAATCGAACTTGTGCACAAGCTGTCCATGACCATGCCTATGTGCGAACAGTTTAATGCATGCAAACCGTTTTGTATAGCGCAGACAGTATTCAACGACATTATCATTTATGGCAACTTATGCATCGATTCATTTTCCCCGAAGCCATACACTCGATTTAGCGTCCCGTAGGCACCAAATTGTCCGAGGCATCAAAACCCATGTTCAACATTTCATAATATTTTGCAGCACTTGAAATAGTCTATCTTTTTCTGTAAACCTTAAACTTTTTGGTTTATGTGAAAAAACTTGTATTTGTAAATCGATACGTTTTTCCCGAGTTCTTGACTTAGTGGATTGGCATGCAATTAACATGGCATCGTTCGATTTGAATGGATTCGAAGCAAGGAATAAGTTCGCGGGACAGAATAGAAAAGAAGGCCGAATCACCCACCGATTACTTGGCTTCGTGCAGGTCGTCGAAGCGCTACGCAACGTCAATCCTTAGTTACGCGAGCTCCTGCAATGAATCAACACTTTGTTAAATTTCCTTCTTTTCCCCTTGCATCGAAATTTGTAATTGCATCCATGAAAACGACGCGAAAGCACTTCAATCAAGCCCAGCGGCAAAGCTCCAAGAAAACCATACAGCGGCCCGGTCCCGTCGAAGGGACTCTTATAGAGAGCTCGCGCGCCGAGACGCAGCCCGCTGCATCTAGGACTTGTTCCAACAGAAGTCGTTCCATTAGTTGGATCGATTCTCGTATCTTCCGTCCAAATCGAATTGAATCGATGCCGCAAGGCGTTAACGTTTACCAAGCTTAGCGATCGAGTCAGATGGCCATCTAAGTTCCCGGCCGATCTGACTCGGCGCTAGCATATTATGAAGTTCCGTCGCCTATCGAAAGCGGGGCGCTACACCTGACGCTTTTCCCTGAATTAGACTTCAGCTTCAGATCATACCTATACGGCGTATCGATCCCTGGAAGATTCCGATACCCATAACGAGTGATTATTTTCTCAATATAATGAGACTGTGACAGCGCTAGTCCAGTGTCTGTCCGGATGATCTTGATCCCTAAGATCACATCAGTTTCCCCCAAGTCCTTCATACTGAACTTGCTTGAGATGAATTTCTTTGTCTCCGTGACACAGCTAATATCCGTACCCAGGATAAGCATGTCATCCACGTACAGACAAACGATCACACCTCTTCCATCAGCGAACTTCGTGTAAACACACTTGTCCGTATCGCTGACCATGTAGCCATTTGACCTTATAACTTTATCAAATTTCTCATGCCATATCTTGGAAGCTTGTTTAAGACCGTACAAGAATTTCACCAACTTGCAGACTTTGTCTTCAAGACCCCTGATGACGAATCCCTCTGGCTGTTACATGTAAATCTCTTCGGTCAGCTCGCCATTTAGGAAAACCGTATTCACATCTATCTGATGTATCACCATCTTATGTATTGCTGCGAGAGCAATCAACATTCTGATGGTGGTCATCCGGGCTACTGGAGCATACGTGTCAAAATAGTCAATCCCCTGCTTCTGAGAAAACCCCTTGGCTACCAACATAGCCTTGAACTTGTCAATAGTTCTGTCTGCTTTCATCTTCTTCTTGAAGATCCATTTGCATCCGAAGGGTTTCGCTCCTTCAGGAAGATCAACCAACACCCAAGTGTTATTTGAGGTGATGGAATCAATTTCATTGTCAATCGCCTCCTTCAAGAAAATTGTGCCTCTGGTCTTCATCGCCTCATCATAGGTAAGCGGATCTGCTTCCACATGATAGGTGACAAAGTCACTTCTGAAGTCCTTCGGCCTCCTCACTCGCTTCGTTGACGGCTCAGCGAGATCTGGTTCAACTATTGTTTCAACAACAATATCTTCTTGGACCACATCTTCATTGAAGACCTGCACACCCTCATTGTTCTTCGGAACATCCGCAAGAACAATATTCTTGTGCCTTGCAAATTTGTCTTCAAAATATTCTGCGTCGCGAGATTCAATGATATGATTTGACTCAATATCAAGAAATCTCCGAGCATCACTCTTCTCGGCATACCCCAAGAAGATTGTTTTAGTAGCCCTTGTCCCAAGCTTCTGAATCTTCAGATCTGGAAGCTTGACATATGCCAGACACCCCCACACTCGAATGACATTCAAGTTAGGTCTGACCTTGAACCAGAGTTCATGAGGAGTAACGTCTGAAGTTGCATGAGGCACTTTATTTAGAATAAAAGTGGCCGTCAATGCAGCTTCTCCCCAGTAGCACTTAGGAAGACCAGCAGTCAACAACATTGAGTTAATCATTTCTGTTAACGTCCTATTCTTCCTCTCTGCTACTCTATTTGATTGAGGAGAGTACGGAGCCGTAGTCTCATTGACAATTCTATGTTCTTTGCAGAATGATGCGAATCCATGAGACCTGTACTCCCCACCTCGATCACTTCTTATCCTTTTGAGTTGTTGTCCAGTCTGCCGTTCAGCTTTGGCTCTGAACTCCTTGAACTTCTCGAATGCTTCATCGTTAGCCTTCGGCAAGTAGACGAACGCATACTTTGAGAAGTCATCGATGAAAGTTATGAAATACTTCATCCCGGCCTTTGTAGAGAACTGTTTGAAGTCACAGATATCGGAGTGTACCAACTCCAGAAGATCTGTACTTCGATTAACCCGAAGAAAGGGTTTCCTTGTGATCTTTATTTGAGCACAAACTTCACATTTCTCTACCTTACCCCCACACTTGGAGATAAGTCCTAGACTAGATATTCTGTTTATTCGTTTACAATGAACATGTACTAGCCTATTATGCCACAACTCAAGAGTATAAGCAGAATGAGTGATTTTATTAATCACATTAATTATATTTAACTGATTTACAAGCTGAATTTTGAATATTCCTTCGGTATAAAAAGCTTTCCCGAAATATGTTCCTTTGATAGACATCACCATCTGGCCAGCATTGATGTCCATCCTGAGGCCTGCTTTGCAGAGTAGGCCTCCTGAGATCAGGTTCTTGGCGATAGCAGGTACGTGCTTCACGCCTTGAAGTGTCAGAGACTTTTCCGAAGTCAGCTTCAACACCACCGTCCCGATCCCGAGCACTTTAGTTTGTGCCTGGTTCGCCATTATAACCACTTCAGAAGTAGGTGTATAGGTGGTGAACCACTCCTTACTGGAGCAGACATGGCAGGAGGCTCCAGTGTCTACCCACCAGTCACAGTCAGTCCTTACCGCATCAACCTGTGCAATCATAGCAACAATGTCAGTGATCATAGAAACCTTACTAGGCTCTCCTTGCTCTGATTGCTTGGTCTTTGCTTTGTACTTATTCTTAAAGTGGCCCTTCTTGCCACACTTAAAGCAAGGCATTTGAGACTTTGGCTTCTTTTTCTTGATAGAAGTTCTCTTGACTTTTAGATTGTCAGGGTCCTTCTTCTTGCTGTGGGAAGCCGCCTGCTTTCCCCTTGGTTCCTTGGTCTGAACCAGATTGGCATTAGCCAATTGCTTGGACAGTGTATCCACCTTCAGTTGAGCCCGTATCTGGTCCTCAACATATATTTTCTGCAAGAGATCTTCAAGACTGATCTCAAGCTTCTTCTTATGCATGTTTGCATAGAACTTGCTCCATCCAGCGGGGAGGTTTGAGACAATCCCTCCAACAACAAACTTGTCGGGGAGGGGCATCGCCTCGTCTTCCAGCTTCTGTCGCAGTTTCAGGAACTCCTTCACCTGCAGCAGCATAGACTTTTTGTCCTCAAAGAACCACTTGTGATATTTTTAACCACAAATATTTTACTGCGGTTCTTGTCTTCTTCGTAGAGTTTTTCTAGAGACTCCCATATGTCTCTAGCGATATTCTTCTTAGAATAGGATTCTGCAAGGGAATCCTCCATAGCATTCAGGATAAGCAGCCTGCAAATGCTATTTTCTCTTATCCACTTGGCCTAAAGTTTAGTAGTCGTAGAGATTGCGGCAGCAGATCCAGTATCTGGAACGGTAGGTTCCTCTTCAAGAAGTACGTGATCCACGTCTCTGAGTTGACGAGTGAGAAAAACCTTCCTCTTCCAGACATGATAATGCTCTCCATCAAACTTTTTCTAATTTGCAAAAGTCACTATTGAGGAGTGAAGCATTAACGTTTTCCATCGTAGCAATAAAGCTTTGAGATTGTTAGTGCCGGGGCACAATTTTTTTGATGAAAAATAGAGAATATGAAACAATTGTAAAAATAATGTTCCAACGCAACACTTCTAGGAAGGTTGCGTAAGTATAACGAAAATCTAAAAAGATATCGTTATGATATTACGAGAATCTAAAAAGATTTCGTAATCACAGCAACGAAGAAGATGACAGGCGAAAGATGGAAGATGGCCTGCTGGGGTGAATGATCACCGTTGCTCAAAGTTTATTCGCCCTACACGAACAGCTTCCAAGAATCAGCAAATTTGTCGGAGAACTTGGAACACTCCTGCTCTTCTGACTCCTCGGACGAACACGAACTCCCGTGCAAAAGCAACGCTGGTGCGGCGCCTTTCCTCTCTCTCTCTCCCTCGAAGGCTACTGGAAGATCAGAACTGTGTTAAAGAACACTTCTGATTACTCTGTTTACTTGTGCTAAAAAACACTTGTAAACTTTCTGTGGTGGCTTCTCTTTCTATTTTGTAATGAGCCTTGAGAGAGAGGATGCCTTATATAGGCCCTGCAGCAACTGGTCGGTTGCCACAAAGTTAGGGACGTGGTAATAACCACCCCGAACATGTAGCAACCGCCCAGAACATGCAAACGCACGTTCTGTTGCCAACTGTGCACACCCAGCACTCCTTGCACTCTGCGCAACAGAGCGCACACTGAACTGCGCAACGAGCATCACTGTACGCACTACGCACACCGCACACGCAGGGCAACCAATGTGCCTGTACAACCCGCCCAGAACATGCAAATGCACGTTCTGCTGCCAACTGTGCACACCCAGCGCTCCTTGTACTCTGCGCAATAGAGCGCGTACTGAACTGCGCAACGAGCATCACTGCACGTACTGTGCACACCGCGCACGCAGCGCAACCAGCGTGCCTGCGCAACCCGAGCAACCCGCGCAACCCTGCACAACCCTGCACAATCCAGCACAACCCAGTGCGCACCTGGGCAGCGCAACTGGGCTTGCACAACTGGGCATGCGCACCTGAGCAGCGCAACTGGGCTTTTCCAACGTGGTAGCGCAAATGGCTCGCGCAACGAGCGCAACTAAAGTGCACTATGCACCTAGCGACGATGCTGACGTGCTAAGTGCAAAGTGCGCCAACAAAATGCCACATTATGCCTCATGAGCCAATGAGCCCTAGTCCGAGTTCGAGTTCGAGTCCGAGTCCGAGTCCGAGTCGCTAAGCCCCTACGGGGCTTAGCTCCCATGGAAATAAATTTCCTAAGAGCAAAAAGCATGAATGCTTTAATTGTTGATTTTAGCCTTTTTTCCATTAGAAAAATAACCCCACATGGCAAACCCATGTGCACCTCCACACCACATGTGCATCTCCAATAATAGCAAAGCTAATATATAGAGATACAACCTCTTTGTTTTTTCCGATGTGGGACTAAAGCTTTCTAAAGAAAAAAATCAAAAACTCCAACAGATTCAAAATTTCGCCCAAAGTTCATCGTAAACCTTTTTTATGACTACACTACAATATTTGGGCAAACCAAGGATTAGAAAGAAGATTTATAAAAATTAAATGAAAAATACAAACAAAGAATTAGAGATAGAGAAGATAAAGCAAAAAAAGGAAGAAAAAAATTGCCCAAAGTTCATCTCAAGAATTGATTAATGGTTGGAATTGGAAGATGTGGAGAAGGAAGAAGTTTAGGATTTTGAAGTTAATGAAGGAGGAAAAAGATTCTGAAGAGAGAGAGAGAGAGAGAGAGAGAGAGAGAATGTTCAGGTTTGGGGGATTGGAGTAGGGGAGGAGGGAATAGGTGGGTAGTCCATAGTAAGTTTTTGACATCCCTGAGTAAAAGATCCTTAAAATTTTGCTAGTCCTGAGTAACTTTTGAAGTGTCTCGATAAATCTCATAGTGTAGAATTGTGAAACTCGTCTCAGAGTATCGATATTTATATACAGATACATATTTTTTTGTACTATATTTCATATTTTCTTAGTTTCCAAAACGCTTTAAAAGTTTTCCAAATTATAGATTTTTCTCCTTGACCGGCATACCGACGGTATACCGGTGTATACCGACGGCATATTATATGAGTGATATTTTCACTTCTTAGATATTTTCAATTTTCAGATATTATAATGAATATTGTTTAGATATTTTTCATGAATAGTATTTATATATTTTCGTGAATAGTATTTAGATATTTTTCATGAATAGTAATGATATATTCTAATATCCATTGGTTTCTTGGCTTTCTTCTGAATGGTCGATATTAGTCTTGATCGAGTCGCGGATCGCGATCGGACAGTCACGATTAATTCACCTTCTCTGTATATACAAGTTTATTTTCTTTTAAAATTTCTTTATACGTACTTTCTCTCTCCATTCTTTTTCTTTTATCGTTTCCTCTCCATTTTTCTCGTGAGCTAGGAGCTTATTCTCGAGGCCTCAGAGTGTGGTTTCTGAAACCCTCTTGCTAGTGGAGTAGAAGAGTTAGGTTGGGAGCTATTATAGGCAAGTACATCTTGTCGAACTATTGGACGAAATAATGTTTTATTGCAGTTTTTGTTTCATATTATTTTGATAGTCCAGTATTGTCTACTACTTGCTTTACTATATATGCTTCTCTCGAAATTCTTGTCATTCTGACCGTCCGAAATTTGGTTTGAGCTAGGTTTTGATTTATTGCGTAGTATTGATATTTTCTTAGTAGGAAAACTCCATATCGAAAATGATACCGAGATGATTGCCATGAGGCTTAGTATTTCTATGCACGACCTTCCCTTAGTATTGCTTTCATGGTTATACTTGATTTCTACAACTTTTGGAACGAGATTTGGCTTGTAGAACTTTTTTCATGCTCTTAGTCATATTTTTCGGACATAAACAACATACCGTCGGTATACCGGAGTATACCTACGGCATACCAATTTATGGGCCCTTTTTAAATCAAGAAAATCTGTTGTGACCATTTTTGGCATACCGACGATGTACTAGTCCATACTGACGTTACACCAGTGCGGCAATATTTTCTAGACATAGAGTTTATGCAGTCACAAACCTGCATACTGTCGGTATACTGGACGTCAGGATACCCAAGTTTGTTATTTTCCTGATTTTGTTCCAGTTTTCTGATTTCTTCTTATTTGTTTTCCTATATATATGCCATGATATGTTTTCTTATTAATTTGTCCTTATATGCCATGATATGTTTTCTACCATGTGTTGCCATGTCTTTCTGAATTTATTATACTTTACAGTTTATGCCATGTCCAGTATTTCTTTGTTTTAGCCCATCGTGGCATACTTTTGTTACATGTCTTCTTTGATTACTAGATAGTGGCCCATCTGGCACATTCTTGTTACATATTTTTTCTTTGCTTACTAGATATAGACCCGTCGTGGCGCACTCTTGTTACATGTCTTTTTCTTGCTTATATGATAGTGACATGTCATGGCGCACTTCCGATATAGTGGCTTGTTGTAGCACTTCCAGCTTCCAGTTTATTATATTTTCTTGTTGTGGCAGTAGGATGTGGAAAATTATGACACGCTGTCATTTTTATCCATACGCTTAAAGACAGATGACAGTTGAAGACCATACGCTCAATTCAGGGTTGTACGCTCATTCAAAAGCCATACGCTCAGTAAATATTTTATTATTTACTGAAGTGACAGCACAGCATATGTTTAAATGAGGAATGAATCTGACACTTCATCTTTCGTGCAAAGACAGCTGTCACGAGAAAAGTAACCGTCGTATACGTTTTCGAAGAGCCGGTTTTATCTTTTACGAGGACAACTCAGCAGCCTTCATAAATGCAAAAGCCATCATTCCTGTCAGTTTTGACAGTCTGTCAGCCGTCAAATCCGCAGTCACGACGCTCGAGAAGATTTTGTCAGTTATGGGAAGATATGGTGTACCAAAGAAGATTGATGATAGCCACGTGGCCACTTCTCCAGTGAGCGTATCAACCTCACATGACTCCTTCTTCACATAGTCAAGTGAGCGTATGGACCTCACATGATTCCTTGCTAAATAAGCGAGCGTATGACCTCACATGACTCCTTGTCCACAAAGTGAGCGTATGGATTTCCTATGGCACTACGCTGTCCAAGTCAGCGTATAAACTCTTCTTCAACGAGGCAGCGTATTACAGCAACCATAACCAGGATTACAGTCAACACACGTTCTCACGTGTCCTGTACCAGTTATCCACTTCTCTAGAAGTTATGCAACGTGGCATCCAGGCCATCAATCTCTCTTGAACATGCTCCACTACTTTCAACCGCACGCTAATGTGTCTCCATCAGAATTCGCCACGCGTCCCTGCAGTTATGCACACGTCAAGTAACTACCTGAGCGTATGCTTAAGGACAGTTATCCTGAACTCTATAAAAAAGAGTTTCTTCACATTCATCAGAGACTACAAGTCATTTTCAGAGAGAATAGAGAGATTGCCCAGTTGCTGTCCAAGTTCTTCGAAGTTCGAGTTTTCTTCATCGCATCGTCCAAGGGATAAAGTAATCGTCTTCTAGATTAGATTCCTACAGTTATAATTTTCTCAGATACAAAATAAATAAAGTGAATTTATTTATGGAAAACAAATTGGCGACTCTGCTGGGGAAAGCTGTCTCCTCCAATGAGATAGCAACAACTCAATGCGATACTTCGTCGATCGGTTTGACGAAGAAGACGATGGTTGTACAATTCGACCAATCGGCTTAGAAGAAATGCTCAAGGCGAAGGAGGGCCGCACTGCTTCCTCCGCTCTTCCTGTTGCCAAGAAGAAGGGACACTCCGTCTATGTCCCTAAGTCTTCTGCAGCAATTCAAGACGCTTCTGTCACTTCTCATGCTGACAAGAACACGTCTTCAACTTCCATGAAGCATACTTCAGCTTCTCTGAACACGGCAACAGTGGTTTCCCCTAGTCACGCTGACAAAATTGGTTCTTTAACCAAGTCAATGTGTTCAAAGAAAACCATCTCTGGACATATCAAAGTCCCTTCTCCTTCTATTCTTACGACAGCAGTCGGCTCTTTAGCCATTGATGACTCTGAGCGTATGGCATTCAAAGGGCAGCGTACGGCAAAGGCAGCATACAAAAGCCAACATCAGGCAGCGTACGCTGAGCCAAAGCCAGTGTATGCTAATAAAAAGGCAGCGTATGACCAGAAGTCCAAACTGAAGTCAGCGTATGCTAACAAATACAGTCCTTTGACTGTTTCTGAAAATCAGATTGGGGGTTCTCTTCCACAGAACATACAAATGATTCCCCCTCAACTTGCACATCTTGTGCCAACCAAGGAGAAAGACTCTTTAGTCAACTCCTCTACTCCTAAGGTCTTTACCTCTGGAGTTAATTTGACTAGTACTCTTACTAGATCAAATAAAGGAAAATGCCTTTTGGCTAATTCCTCCAAAGATGGATTATTACCGACTCCTAGTCGGAATAATACTCATCTTCCTTCTCTCAAAATTTCTCGGTCTGAGAAAGGCAAATTACAAGTATCCAAGACTGATATTAGAGTCAAATCTCCTACGGATCTTCGTAATAAGCTTAATCAGAATCGGTTCGGTTCCACTGAGACAAGTATATTAGACCCTGATGCAGAATATGCCAAGAACTATGTGGCTCAAATTAATCAGTCTTTATACACTCAGGAACCAAGAAGACAGAAGAACAAAAGATAAGTTTCTACACAGAAACTATCTTCAAATACTTCCCAATCTGTTCCTACAGATCTCCGAGAATATTTGCAAAATAAACAGAGAATTGACACTCCATCTGGCTATGACATTGCCCATATTCGCCATGAAAAGCATGGTTGTGACTTCCAACCTCGGATTGTCATCCAATGTTGTTGTTCACCAAAAAGACAATCTGTTTTCGAACGGATTCAATATGAACCAATGTTGGATGAAGATGAACCTCTTTATGCTTCTGTCAACATGACTTCCAGAAACGTTGGGGGTAGCATACGGTCTGATGCTATATCAGACTCTGAAGATGGTGTTTATCTCGACACTCGATCCAGGACCGGAGCCTTGACCAGAGCCTCTTCTTCTTCTCATCCAAGTGGCAATCCGGAGATCACAGAAGACTTCCTTGGAGAGTCTAATTTTCCAGTATTGAATCCTGTAAAAAGCCCTGGGAAAGATACTGATTCACACAGTGATGATTCAGAACAGACTGTTTCATCATCTATTCCTCGAATGATTACCACTTATATGGCAAAAAGTGATCATGAACCTTCGACTAGCAATGAGGCTCATGAACAGAGGATTTCTTCTTTAGAACAACAATTGCAAGCTATGGCAGATACATTGAGTGCTATACACACTCTAATGCAGGCTCAACAACAGACAGCACCACCAGTGGTATTGAATACCCCTGTTGTTCCAAACCCTGAACCCTCTACTATTCCGGGGGTACAATCTAATGTCCCTGTACAAACCACACCAAGTCACTCTGGAGCTGGGGGTGGTACATATGCTGCAGTCCCTCCTCCCAATTATACTCTACAAGCCACAACTCCACAATCTTCGGGAGTTGTCTCTGAAGAATTGAAGAATCTCAAAACTCAATTCGAGGCATTCAAACAGAAGGATGGTTTACAAAGGTTAGGCATCAAACAGCCTTATCCGATAGAATGGAAGCAGGTATCGTATCCACCAAAATACAAACCTCCGACCATCTCTTTCTATGATGGGACAACCTCTCCAAGTCAGTTCATTAATCATTTTAAAGTAATGACTGATCAATTGCAACCAAGTGACGCCCTCCTTACTCGGGTGTTCATTGGATGTCTCAAAGGAACGGCTTATGAATGGTATAGAAGTCTCCCTGATGGGTGTATTACCTCATTTGCCGGTTTTAAGCAAATATTTCTTGAACGATTCTACGAAGGGCTCAATGATATGACCATGTCGGCCCTCATAAGAATCAAACAGAAGAATAATGAGACCACTGAGGAATTCATTGAGAGATTCAGAAGAGAAGCCCTCAAAATGCCTCTTGGAACTCCCGATGCTGTTACGATCGACACTTGCAAGTCGAACCTCTTACCAATTATCAGTATGTGGACAGGGTCCACTCAGTTCCAAGATTGGCCTTCTTTCATTATTAGTGCCAAGGCTGTCGAGGTCAGTGCTGAGACTTTCAAGGGTCTGGGGGTACAAATGGCTCCCAAAGAATCAAATCAGAGTGCTAGCAATAGTACTCGACCCAATAATCGCAAAGGGAAAGAAGCTCTTGAAGTCAATCTCCAAAACAGTAGTCAAGAGGTAAAAACTACCCAAGCTACTTCAGCTCCAACAAATCAACAACAGAGATCTCCTCGGCCGAAAGAAGAATATTCTTTTGATGATGACGATGTTCAGGATATCTTTGAATGCTTACTCAAAGGTAATAAGATTCAATTGCCAGAAATTAAAAAGCCTGATGAAGCCAATAAAACAGATTATCCAAAATACTGTCCATATCATAGAATGCTGGGTCATACAATCCGGTCTTGCTATGTATTAAAAGGGAAGATTCAAGAGATGATTAAATCAGGGGCTGTGACATTAACACCCAAAGACAAAACAGTCACAGCAAATGTAATTTCAATGCAGTTCGGTGACTTCCCTCCTTTAATGGTGGAAAGTGGGATTGTTCCTATCCCCAAAGCAACTCTCGAAGTTATAAACATCCCACCAGCACAGAATGACGGACTTGTTCCTGTCACAACTAAGAAGGGAAAAATCATGTGGATTTACCCAGACTTAAAAACAGAGTTTGAGACGTCTTCCTCTTCTCCTCGGAAGATTTCCTCATCTAAAAAGAAGTTCGGGAAGACTAAGTCATGCAATGTGACTTCTAGTTTCACACCCGATTTTTATCTAACCTCTACTTTCATCTCAGCAGGAAATTCACTTTCTACGAAGATAAAATCTGTACCTCAAATTGAAGATAGGTACAAACCTGCTTTTTATTTATACAGTTCACAATCTCGTGAATTGATGGCAAAAATGGGTTATGATCTAGCCACTGCCCCAGGTTTGAACTCAGGCAAGGGACTCCGAGCACCTTTGGCCATCACCATGAGACATAATCAATCTCGTGTTGGCCTTGGTTTTTGGAATGAAGCTTTCATCAAACATAAAAGAACCAAGAGCAAAATAAAGAATTGCAGCATGGTTTCCATAGACCTTGAACCAGAATCTGAAGTTGAAGTTCATGCTGGAACTCGCTCAGGAAAAGTATATTTGAAAGATTATGCTGAAGTTCCTGAAGAAATTTCTGACGTTCCTCCGGTTACAGCTTCAACTCCAGTCTCTACTGAAGAACCTTTAAATGTTCCTGTTGAGACAGTTCCTTCTAAACCAACAGCAGCTGACAAAGGCAAACAACAAGTCCGCTTCGACAAACCATTGAAGAAGTCATCTCCTACAGGACTTGAAAAGCCTTATAATTTTGATATATTGGCTCAACTAGCCAATACCCCAGCTAAATTATCAATCTTCGAGCTCTTACGCCTCTCTAAAGAGACTCGAGAAACTTTAAGTGAAGCACTGCTGCAAGCAGAAACCTGCTTAACTCTTCTCAAGAAGTTGGAAACAGGACCGATTTTTCATTGCCATAATGTATTGGAATTTATTCCAAACATTACTTTTACGCAGGACGATATGCTGCTAGAGGATAATCGACATGATCGTCCTTTATATCATACAGGATATATTGATTCTATGAAGGTTGATCGTTTACTGATTGATCCAGGATCCGCTCTCAGTATTATGCCAAAGGCTATGTTAGATGCATTGAAGATACCTGTGCATAGTCTCTCCAGCACTATCACTACCATCTTGGGATTCAATCAAGGAAAAAGTGAGCCTTTAGGCAAGATTCGCCTTAAATTTCAAATAGGCGATCTTCGTACTAAGGTTACTTTTTACATCATCGACAATCATGGTTGCTCATACAATGCTCTATTGGGGAGACCTTTCTTGCATGAACATAATGTCGTTCCTTCAACCCTTCATCAGTGCTTCAAATATGTTGATGATAATGGAGAGGTTCAAAAAAAGTGGCAGATCTTTACCCATTCAAAGGAGTCGAAGCTTACTTCAATGACGCTCGCATGTACAAAGATGAATACTCGAAAGTCTTGCAAGCTATGGATAATGAAGATGAGATATCCAAAGTTGACACTTTTGTTATTCCTGTAAAAGGACGTATCACTCCTCCACAGTCTGTTAGATCATCCGAAGAAGGCTCACTGATAATTCCGGTCAGTGGACGTACTACTTCATCATCTGCCCAGGGCTCACTGATAATTCCTGTCAGTGGACGCACTACTGCACCATCTTCCCAAGCTTCACAAAATTTGCTGATCATTCCTGTCAGTGGACTCATCACTCCCCCTCCATCTTCTCAGGCTAGATCAGATACTCTAGTCATTCCAGTCAGTGGACGCATTACTTATCCACCGTCTTCTTCAAGGGAGCTCACCTCTCCTGAGCCTTTTGTTATCGATCTTAATCGAAACAAAAATTCTAACTGTTCTTCTTCCTCCCCCTTTGTCATTAATTTGACTAAGTCTGATAAGGCTCAGCCTTCTGTTGTAAATACAGCATCTAGTATTAATGAAGCATCTCCTTTGCAGTATATTGATGTTTGTGGTTATGTACAAAGTTATTTACAATTGCTAAATAGCTTAGAGCCACTAACTATAGAGGTTGTTCAAGCTCTTCATACAGACGTATTATTAGACTCTATACAGAAATCATACTTTGTGGTCCCCAGTCGAAAGAAGGGAGAAAATCCAATATTTTTCTATAAAGGACCTCAGAATCCTCCTAACTTGGAAGAAGATGACATAAAAGATGATACTGGAAGGTTACAACTGCGTCGCTACAGTCAACAATCCAAAAATATCATCAAAAATATGGGTTATGACTTTAGAACCAGTCTCAATAATGGAAAAGGAAGAAGAATGCCTGTTCGAATTCCTCCATTAAAAATACGGAAGGACAAAATGTGGTTTAGGTTATATTGCTCCTACTTCTTTTATCAACATAATCCATGAAGAGTCAAAATTCAATAAAGACGAACAATCTGAAGATGAACGATCTGAGTCTTCTGATTCTCTCTCTTGGGATTCTGACACGAGTGTTGGCGATCTTCATCGCTCTATTCTATCCATCAATATGGTCTCTGTTGATGGCCCACAAGAAAATGATGAAGATGAGGATGATTTTGAAATATCACCTGAATCAGAACAATGGGCTCAAAGATTAGATGATCAATGGGAATTCAGGTTCGAGCAGAGGGAACCTCCTACCGAAGATAAACTGATCCAAATTGATATTGGTGAAGAAGGTTCCCCTAAACCAATATTCATCAGTGAGAGTCTTTCAGAAATAGATAAGCAAGACATGATCAAGCTTATTCGTGATTATGTCGATGTCTTCGCCTGGAGCTACGAGGATATGCCAGGACTAGATCCGAAGATCGCAATGCACAAACTCAATATCATGCCAAATGCTAAACCGGTCAAACAACAACAGCGACGATTTCGTCCAGACATTATGGATGCAATTGAAGCTGAAGTCAACAAGCTTATGGCTTCTGGATTTATTAGAGAGGAACAACATCCTGAATGGGTGGCTAACATTGTTCCTGTCCTGAAAAAGACTGGCAAGATCCGAGTCTGTATAGACTTTCGCGATCTCAATACAGCTTGTCCTAAAGACGAGTTTCCTCTTCCAATTACTGATGTCATGATCGACAATACATGTGGTTTCGAACGAATGTCATTTATGGATGGGTATTCGGGATACAACCAGATCAAAATGTTTCCAGATGATGAAAAACACACTTCCTTCAGAACGTCGATCGGTACATACTGTTATACGGTGATGCCGTTTGGTCTCAAGAATGCAGGAGCAACATATCAGCGAGCAATGAGCACTATATTTTGCGAACATCTCCGAAAAATAGTCGAATGCTATGTTGATGATATTGCAGTCAAAAGTCGACGAAAGGAGGATCATATCCAAGATTTGAAGACTATCTTTGATTTAATGCGTCAGCATCAACTTAAAATGAACCCTACTAAGTCCTTCCTGGGCGTCTCTAGTGGTAAATTTCTCGGCTTCGTCATTACCGCTAAAGGTATACACGTGGATCCCGAGAAGATCAAAGCCATCCAAGAGATGCGTCCTCCACGCACCTTAAAAGAGCTACGAGGATTTCAAGGAAGAGTTGCTTATATCGGGAGATTCATTTCCAACTTATCAGGACGCTGTAGACCATTCAACAAACTTCTGAAGAAAGGTGTATCTTTCATCTGGAACGAAGAATGTCAAAAAGCATTTGATGACATCAAACAGTACCTCATGAACCCTCCAGTTTTGGTACCTCCCATCTCGGGAATACCATTTCTTCTATATGTTCGAGCTATGGATCATTCTCTTGGTGCATTACTCGCCCAGAAAAATAAAGATGGTCATGAACAGGCCATTTATTATCTCAGTCGCACAATGACAGACGCTGAACCGCGTTATTCTCCAATCGAGAAAGAATGCCTAGCATTAATGTTTGTTGTTCAGAAAATGCGACATTATATTATCGGTCAAACAATTCATGTCATTTCCAGAGTGAATCCCATCAGGATTATGATGAAGAAACCTGGTATTCTCAACTCTAGACTAGCTAATTGGGGAATCTTGTTAGCCCAATATGACATACATTATATTCCTCAGAAGTCAGTTAAAGGACAGGTTCTTGCTGATTTTCTAGCAGCTCATGCAGTCCAGAAGATTCTAAATTATATGATGAGATTCCCGATGAAGTTCTGGATTCAAATCTGGTTTCTGAAGAAGTTCCTACCTGGCGTCTATTCTTTGATGGAGCATCTAGAATAGGTCCTAACGGCGATATTGTCGCCGGAGTTGGAATTGTTCTTGTATCCCCAGAGGGATTAACTATTCAGAGGGCTTATTCTCTGGATCAATCATGTTCAAATAATGTTGCAGAATACAATGCGTTGCTCATTGGTCTTCAACTCGCTAAACATCTGGATGTTCAATATTTAGAAGTTTATGGAGACTCTAAGCTTATCATTAATCAGATCAGAGGAACGTATGAAGTTCGTCATCAAGATTTGATACCTTATCATCGAACAGCACTCTCTATGGCCTCCTCCTTTGAAGGTTTCTTTATTGAACATGTTCGACGAGCCTATAATGCAGAAGCTGATGCTTTGGCTAATCTTGCTGCTGTATTAGCCATACCAATCAGACGTCAGCAAGTGATAGTGGTTTATAACCGAGAACTATTCTGCGTCGAAAATAATCTGGCTTTGGCTTTTCCCCATAATCCAGATGAAGATTCTCTCAACTTTGATGCTGAATTAAAATTTGACAAAGTGTCCTTGTCTTCTTCCGATTCTACTATGGAATATGTCTTTTCCAACAAAATAGACACCGTAACTGAAGACTGGAGACGTCCGTTTCTAGATTTTGTGTTGTATGACATACTTCCTGATAACCCGAGTGAAGCAGCATCTATCCGGCGCCGGTCTCTCAGGTTCTATTATAATCATACTACGAAGACACTATATCGTCGAGCCTATGATGGCCTTCTCCTTCGATGCATCGCTGGTGAAGAAGCACAACAGATAATCCGTGAAGCACATGATGGCGTCTGCGGAGCTCACCAGCCAGGTCCAAAACTTTAAGATCGTATCCGACGTATGGGTTATTATTGGCCCACGATGGTAGCTGATACCATTCAATATGCTCGAAAATGTAAAGCCTGTCAAATTCATGCAGACTTTATCCATCAACCATCAGAGTTCTTACACCCAACAGCAGCATCATGGCCCTTTGAAGCTTGGGGCATGGACGTCATCGGTCCTATCAATCCACCATCATCAAAAGGACATCGGTTTATTCTAGCAATAACTGATTACTTTTCTAAATGGGCTGAAGCAATCCCGTTATCTGAAGTCAAGACTTCTAATGTTATCAACTTTGTCAAACATCATGTCATCTATCGATTTGGTGTTCCTCGGCGCATTATCCATGATAATAGACCACAATTCGTCAGCCAGAAATTTACTCGATTCTGTGATGATCATAGGATTAATAATCTGGCTTCTACAGCATATAATCCAGCAGCCAATGGACTAGCAGAGGCTTTCAACAAAACAATCATCAAACTCTTAAAAAAGTTCGTTTCTTCCAACAAACGTAACTGGAGTGAAAAGCTTGGTGAATGTTTATGGGCTTATCGTACCACAGTTCGCAATGCGACCGGATGTACACCTTTCTCTTTGGTATATGGGTGTGAAGCTGTTCTTCCCTTAGAGATTCAAATTCCTTCTTTAAGGATAGCAATCGCTAATGAACTCACTGCAGAGAACAATGATCGTCTTCGACTTCAAGAGTTGGAAGCTCTAGATGAAAAACGATTGTATGCGCAACAAAATATCGAGCTGTATCAAGCCCGAATCTCAAAAGCTTTTAATCGGAAAGTCAAAGTCAGAACATATCAAAAGGGAGAATTGGTCCTTACTGTCAGACGTCCGATGACCATGACACATATGAGCAAAGGCAAATTTGACGCAAAATGGGAAGGCCCATTCGTAGTAAACAAAGTCTTCTCTAATGGAGCATATCAGCTTGTCTCTATGGACGGGAAAGTCACAATGATGCCTATCAATGGCAAATTCTTAAAGAAATATTATGTATAAATAATATTTTCATTACTCCCCGGCAAGTGTAAAATCAAAAATTTATTTCTCTCTACAAAAGCTATTTCGATGTCATTTTCCCCAGTGGAAACTGATATTCTACCATGTATCATTTTCCCAGAGAATTTGATATTTTGTCTTATTAGATTCTCAGTGGATTTAATAAAGATCTTGTATAGAAAATCATGTCCATATCACCGCTGAATTTTCTATCTCAGAAAATGATATCTCGTCCTTTTGATTTCTGAGTCTAAAAGATCAGTGAATAAAGGCAAAATAATATACAGCAGGAAGGATACATCATAAACAAAGTTTCCTTAAACAAAGTTTATTTGAGACAAATTCTTCAAGAAGTACATCATCATGGAAGATCACTAGTATCCCTTTCATACTTGGGACGAGGACCACATACATAATTAGCAAAAGAATTGAATACATCATTTCCTGACCGCATCAAGAACTGACAGGCAGTCAGCCTCATTGCTTCTTCTTCTTCGGTTTTTCCTTGTTCGACCAAGAAATCCAAGATATCTTTCGGCAGCTTGGGAGCAGACGAGCTTTCGCCCGTCTCCTTCTTTTGTGAAGTCGAATGCTCTTTAGCATTTTCATCAACTTTGGAGACGACTTCGCCTTTCTTCGTGTTCTCTTCGGAAGACATTTTTGAATAAAAGAGAATAATGTGTGATCCTTCTACTCAAAGAGATGCTCTATTTATAGGCATATATTTGCCAGGATCGAAGGGACGTATTCTTTCCCGATATTCAGTTCATCCATTCATTTCTCACATTCATCCGACGTTTCACATGTTCATTAATACTTGACGGTTCGTCCGTTCATTTATTACATTCACTCGACAGTTCATCTGTTCTTCATTTCCTGACGGTTCATCCGTTCATAATCTTCTATCAGTTCGTTAAGTGGGGATTCGTTATTGATCACGTTTTCATAACCTCTGAATCAATTCCGAATCTACTTACTCATTTGTCATGTTTTGACCTCTGCATAGACATCAATCTATTTTCTTTCGAGTTCCTATATATTATCATGTCCATAATACCTCTGATAATATCATATACTCTAAAACAGAAAAGATGATTTTATTATCTATTATGTCCACAATTCACCCACAAATACAAATCATTGAGCATAGAAGAATTGTCATTTCCATTCCCATTTTCATAAAAAGTCTATTACATTTCTTAGACTTTCCTACAAATCATAATGGAAATCTATTACAAATCTTAGATTTTCATTCTATGTACAACTGAGATCTATTTCTTCTTGGATCTTCTCTGGCAATCTCGTTGTTTGTGGCAATTCCTGGGTGTCCAGCAGGAATCAAACTCTGGTCTTATCTCTCAGACGAGAGGAGAACCACAGAGTATGGCAACACGATGGCGTGTTGCTGCCAATACAGCGCGTGGAGGAACGGCGGCACCTCAAGCAGATAGGAATGTATCCAAACCTTGGGATACAATTCCTAGTTCTGCCGTGAAAGGAACTCTACTACCCGATTTCTCGGGGTAGAGTTGACTCCACCATCCAACTCTCGTGTATAAAGGCTCTTCCTACCATCTGAGGAAGACCCTTCTATCTCACGAAGAGTTCTGAGTTGTCTGATATACGCGTCAAAAGCGTATGAGCTCCCAGATGTAGATGTCAGAAGAACATTGTCCACAGCATCCATATCACCAATGCCAGTTCTGAAGAAGGTTTTCAGCCAAAACTCTGCAAGAAACAGTAAAGAAAAATCAGTTAACAGAAACTGGCCAAGCAAAGACAGATGCATTCTGTTCATTTCAGGAAGATGAATTTGTCCTTAGCAAACAAAAATTTCGATGCGTGTATATTGAACTTACTGCTGAGTTTGCTGCTAAGGATTGACAGATCCATGTCTGGTAGCGTGCACAGAGATTTGACATCAGACAACATGGCTTTCCTATTTCATTCTCATAGAAAATTCATTCTCAGAAGAGAGGAAGAAGAATGAGAAGATGAGTTTGCGTGGAGTTCATCCATCTATTTAAAGTATGGAGCATGAACCTATTCTTGGAAAGGATCCGCATGAATAGCGCTCGTAAACGTGAAATGAATGACACGTGTACTTTGGAAACCAGCACAGCCTTGGAAATATTCAAAGAGTGCTATTCATTGGTATACGTTATTTAACGTAAATCACAATGTTAAAGGACAGCGTAATTTATAGCGTAACATACGTTGATATACGCTATTCAGTGGCATACGCTATCTAGCGTAACTTACAACTTGGAAGACGGCGTATTCTACAGTTATTCATCAGTGCATGTTGGTTTTCAACACAAAATTATACTAAACAGAGAATTCTTGAATATTCATTTTCATTAAAGGCACTGATGGCCTTACAAAACAAAAAAAAAGAGGGAAAGAAAAGGGTGTAACAAAGTCACGCTCTATTTTCCAGAGCGACTAAGCTTGACGCCTAACTCTTCTACGCTTTGGACCCCCATGCGGTGTAACAGAGCAACGAACATTTTGCGCTTCTCTGCAAGGCTCTGTCCATCAGAAGAAGAGGAGCCGTCCAGACCAAAGTAGCCCAAGAAATTCTTGGCTAAATGCATAGGGTCGTCCTTGAGCTCGATGACGACAGGTTCGGGTTCTTGGCCCCCAAAAGTGGGGTCACCATGGGAACAGAATCCCAACTTACGTGCTTCTTCTTCAGCAGCTTCCTTTGGAGTCATGGTTTCAAAAGATGAAAGTCAGAAATTGAATTCTCTCGATTTATATAATAGAGCTTGCTGGCTGTTCATATTCTTCCATCAGATTCAATCAATCTCGAAAAATGAAGAGTCATCATGACATTTAATGAACTCATGCCAGCGTGTCAGGACTCATTCCCACTTTCTGTTCAAAGTAATTTCGAACTTTTGAAACTCATAAAGTTCGAAAACTTTGAAGGGGGTCTTGTAGGATGTGGAAAATTATGACACGCTGTCATTTTTATCCATACGCTTAAAGACAGATGACAGTTGAAGACCATACGCTCAATTCAGGGTTGTACGCTCATTCAAAAGCCATACGCTCAGTAAATATTTTATTATTTACTGAAGTGACAGCACAGCATATGTTTAAATGAGGAATGAATCTGACACTTCATCTTTCGTGCAAAGACAGCTGTCACGAGAAAAGTAACCGTCGTATAGGTTTTCGAAGAGCCGATTTTGTCTTTTACGAGGACAACTCAGCAGCCTTCATAAATGCAAAAGCCATCATTCCTGTCAGTTTTGACAGTCTGTCAGCCGTCAAATCCGCAGTCACGACGCTCGAGAAGATTTTGTCAGTTATGGGAAGATATGGTGTACCAAAGAAGATTGATGATAGCCACGTGGCCACTTCTCCAGTGAGCGTATCAACCTCACATGACTCCTTCTTCACATAGTCAAGTGAGCGTATGGACCTCACATGATTCCTTACTAAATAAGCGAGCGTATGACCTCACATGACTCCTTGTCCACAAAGTGAGCGTATGGATTTCCTATGGCACTACGCTGTCCAAGTCAGCGTATAAACTCTTCTTCAACGAGGCAGCGTATTACAGCAACCATAACCAGAATTACAGTCAACACACGTTCTCACGTGTCCTGTACCAGCTATCCACTTCTCTAGAAGTTATGCAACGTGGCATCCAGGCCATCAATCTCTCCTGAACATGCTCCACTACTTTCAACCGCACGCTAATGTGTCTCCATCAGAATTCGCCACGCGTCCCTGCAGTTATGCACACGTCAAGTAACTACCTGAGCGTATGCTTAAGGACAGTTATCCTGAACTCTATAAAAAAAGAGTTTCTTCACATTCATCAGAGACTACAAGTCATTTTCAGAGAGAACAGAGAGATTGCCCAGTTGCTGTCCAAGTTCTTCGAAGTTCGAGTTTTCTTCATCGCATCGTCCAAGGGATAAAGTAATCGTCTTCTAGATTAGATTCCTACAGTTGTAATTTTCTCAGATACAAAATAAATAAAGTGAATTTATTTATGGAAAACAGTGGCTTGTTATATTACACTTTCTCGTAATGTCCAGTTTTGCGTATCATGTCTAGGATAGATTCTGCGAAAATTCACACCCCAAATCCAGCAATAAAATGTTAAGGACTAAACAACTAGCTTGATTATCTAGATGCATTGGGAGAAAATATTTTTTCGATTGTCCGCAAGCCCTTTATTCTGGCCCATACAATGGATTACGAGCTATATGTCATGATGAGCACATTTCTAGCACACCGTCGTGTGGGGCAATTCCAATTATACTTAGTCTACTATACTTACCCCGTTGTATTGTGGAGCTTACATCTTAGGATACACGTCTCTTACGGCGGTGTATCTGCTATATATATCCTTTACATCCTTGACCTGGATAAGTTGGGTAGTCTGCAGGACTGGCAACCGGATTGAATTTGTTAGACTGTATATGTTAGTAATTAGGAATGTGATAACCCTAGTTAGCTAATGTATCAAGCCGTACTTATTGTTTAGTCGTGATTGATGGATGGAGTCCAGTCTTGTCTTTTCTTATCTTGTCTAGCTCGACTTTGCTTTACTTATTCTGGTGAATGATTAGAGACTAAGTTATATTCAGAAAGAAGCGTGTCAACCTCGGTCCTTGTTTGGTTTACGGGTTGTAAGTAAGTTCCGGAATAGTTTCTAAGTTATCTTGTCATTTGTCGTTCTATTTAGTTCTCAATGTTATACATTATCCCCATGCTTTACATGCTTGCATGTCCCGGATACTTTACATGGTCACATGTCTCGGTTACTTTACATGCTTACATGTCTCGACTCTTTACATACTCACATATCCAGTTTAACTTACATGTCCACATGCTCCTATTCAGGGCCGGCCCTGTCCCAGGGCGGCCAGGGCGACCGCCTAGGACCCTATGAAATTTGGGGGCCAAAAAAATTAATTTAAATGTATATATATTAGTAATCTTATCTTGAAAATAGAACTAATATATAATATGATCCTCATTTATCACAAAGCATTTGTGGTGTAGTGATAGTTTGTTATACTTGTGCACAATAGGTACTAGGTTCTAGCCTTGGCTGTATCATTTTTTAGTTTAATTTTTTTATATTATATTTGGGCCCCATTTTAAAATTTTGCCTAGGGCCCCCATTAACTCAGGGCCGGCCCTGCTCCTATTTATTATATATGTCCACAGTTTACATTATATTACATGTTGTTTACTTTATGCCCCCATATTGTTTGCTTATTATCATTTATGTTCTCGAGATAAGTGCATTGGTAGTGCACGAGTCTCGATCCATATTTACTTATTTCTGTCTTTATCCGTAGTTGTGTTAATTATTGTTGGTTTTAGTTCATAGTTTGGCTTCCTTTGTGGTACTTGTTATTGGGGGTCTAGTCTCACTCGTTTTGTTTGGCTAGATTTTGTAGTAGAACCGGAGGATCTTCTGTACCTTCCACTCGATGGTGATTATCCGGAGCACCAGAGTACCTGAATGGATTTCTTATTTCATTCTCCTACTAGTTATGTACATTATTACTTTTGTGACATTTAGCCTCCGAGTACGTGTTTAGCTCGTGTTTTGGATTTTAACATTTAGTATACGGACCTAAACATGATTTTACGTTATTCTAGACTATAGCTACAGCTGATCATGTATTACTATCACTCTCGCTACTTCTTCACTTTGTATTACTAGCTTCATGATTATCTGTGTATACATAGTTTGGGACGCTTTACTATTTTATGTCTGATGATCATACTTCTTGTACTTTGTATATTTGTCTGTGATTGAGATACGTAAGATTGCTTTACCTACATTTGATTGTTGGTTTGTAGTAGTAACCACAGTGTCTATACAGTTTTGAGCGTATCTCGGGGTACTAAAGTACTCTGGTATATGTAGCTGGTCTAGTCCGTCCCTACTTACCAGCATTTTAGCCCTGGAGCGTCACAAGAATCCTTAACCAACGTTAGTAACTCTAGAGTTTTGGAGCCCGAACCTAACTACTAACTCTAGATTACTAGTGTGGTGACAGAATTTTGATGTTTCCTTGTAGCAACAAAGACTACAGAAAAAGAAAATTAAGTAATATATCATTGGGCTTCATCTTTCATACAACTCCAGAAATCTGGGAAAAGAACATGGCAATTTCTTACGAAGTCGGGTATTGGTGTAATATAAATGTGCAACAAACTCGGACGAGGGTCATTGCTCTCTCCTTTATGCAGACATTGTGTCGATAATTGAAGATAGAAACTTTGCATCTCATCCTTAGCAACAAACAAAATGGACCCACCAAGAATCGAAAGGTTTTACAAGTTCGAGTAAAACACATCCAATACCCAGAAACACTGTTATTTTAGTTCAAGAACTAGCTACAAAAGAAACAAAAACTACAACAGAGCAAATTTTCTACCAATACCAAACTCTTCAACCTTTCTTGTTTCTCTTGCCTCATGCATTTTACAACTAGGAACACTAGATGGAGCTCGCCTTCGGACTCAGCCTCGTAACGCAATAGCTTGGCTCTGAAGGATTTGGTTGTCTTCCAGGAGGCGGTCGTACTCGAGAAGCAACTCTTCAGACTGGCTCTGGAGGGAAGTAACATGGGCTTCAGCATCGACTGCTCGTTTCTCCTGCTTTTTCAACTCCGACGTGAACTCCTGTAGCCTTTCGTTCAAACTAGACACTTCATTCTGCAGGCTTTTAACCTCTTTGGAGTGTTTCTCCTCCATATCTTTGGTATGGAGGTGATGTTTTTTAAGCCTCTCAACTTCATCTCTGGAAGATGTGACAGTTCTCCTCAGTGTGATCAATTTTGTGAGGTAGTGATGCAAGCGATCAATCACAAATGCAAGGAAGAGAGTGAAACCTGCACAGGTTAAGCAAAAGATAAATAGCCAATTCAGAATGAGAGATTCATTTAACTTGCTTTCGTTGGCTCTATTTGTGGACTACCACATTGCAGATTGCCTATTATACAACTTTGTTCTTCAAGTTAAGTCAAATATCAGACAGGTACCAACAAAAAACATAACATGGTGGTATGACTAGAGAAGAACTCTTTTAGCTGTCAAATTCAGTACCAGGCAAGCCACAAGTATGACCAGTTTGCCGGTTTTGGATTGAGCAATAACAACTAATTAGCTGGCTGGTATCAGACTAAAGTCCATCCACTATTACTTATGAGCTTGAAAAAGTACAAATTCTACTTTATCAGACCCACTGCCACCCGTAGAATCAAGCAATATCAGGAGTCCACAAGTCCTAATTTGATGGATGCGAGACCCACACTCAGGAACTCAATATAGAACACATACTTCTAACTAGTGGTGCAGATGCATTAAATCCAGCACCTTAAATTTCCAATAAATTGTCTACATCCTAAAAACTAAGATGCAATAATTAGGCAGGATCAGTAAACAGTAGCCTGAAGGCATGGGCAGGACACGGTAGAAGAACACTCCTAGGGCGCTAGCAATAGACTCTGAGATTCATGAAGCTGACCAATTTCCTTGGGATAAAAACACTGTTGTCGATGTTCTTCTTATTGTCACAGTTGTTATTCTTGGTATTCAACTGCTATTAAGGATGCAAAATATATATGGTTTATCAATATAAAATTACTTTCCATTTTACAAGAGGATTCGAGTCATTTGACTATAAAATCAAAATTTTCCGCACTTGACAATGCAAACTTGGAGGTTAAAGCATAGTGAATAGTTAATTTGCATAGGATATACAGTTTAACAAGAGTAGGAATGCACAGATAGGGTTAGGGTGACCCATAAAATGAAGACATGGTAGATCATAGGACAGTACAGGGCGTACAAGTACACAGGGACAGTGTATAGGGCAACAGCTCATCTTGCTATGCAAAAGCACGCAATGCGCCATCAACAGATCATTCACGGTTCATGCAATTTGGGAGAACTTATATCTTACATTCACTCTTGATCTCTATTTGGTAAAATTCACAATGATAAATCATGTAGATTGAGAGCACTTAAAGGGGCATCACAAGGTTGCATAAATATCATCCTTGATAATTAAAAAAAAAAAAAAAAAACCTGATGATTGATCACAGCATCAATTTTCAGTTACTAAGTTTTAGGGCATAGTGATCATGATGTATGGGTGTGGAACACCCAGTTTTAGGTGGCTGATCACCATCTCTATCATTCTTCATTCTTTTTCTTCTCATTTAATTCAGCAGCCTCCTGCCGCACTAGGGGCTCTGCACAGAAGCAGTCTGCACGAGCAAAGCAGCCCACATAGCAGTAGTGCAGCCTTGCTGCTGCTATCTGCCCACATACAGAAGCCTGTGTGCAACCCGCACGCGCACAAACAGCCCCCTGGCTGTCCATTCCCTGTGTGCAGCCTTGCACCATCATAAGAGCAGTCCCCTGCTGTCCAGGGAGCACCCAAGCAACCCGTGCAGCCCCTGTGCACACTACGAGCAGCCGCACGGCCACTGGCTGCTGTCCGCCAGTGCAAACAGCCCCTGCGAACAACCTGCAGTCCTTCGTGCAACAGATCCATTGCTCCCCTCACATCCTGCGAACAACCTGCGAACAACCTGCAGTCATGACCAGTAATAATGGGCCATTATGGCAGGCCACCCGTGAGTAATGGGGAACGACAGCAACTCAGCTGCTAGCTCCATTGTGGGATTTTGAGGCTATTGAGCCCCGCATATTAGCGGACTAGCCTCACTAAATATCCCCACTTCGGGCTTTGAAGGTTTTCTAGCCAAGTTTTCAGACTCGCCGCTGCTAAGCCGTTACAGGGGCTCTAATGCCCCCAAATAGTGATGGTGTTTTTGCCTTTGGACTAGTGTAAAATAGTCCCACATCGGCAACATCACCAAGTGGGTATCTTAATATATTGCTTTGCATGTGTTGAGGTGTGCACATGGGGTGTGGTGGGACATGTGGGTGCCAAGTGGGAGTGTTTACCTAGAAGGAAAAATGATTAACTCCCAAAGGAAGTAAGTTGCTTTTTGTCGTTCGGACTCGGACGCGGACACGGTCTCCAGGATGCCTCGGGGGGTAGGCATGGACTGGCACATGACTATGGTGATTGTGGGATGATCTAAAATATCAAACTCTATTTTGAGTATTGGTATTTTAGTCCCACATCGGATAGAAGAAAAAGTGAAGTCTCACTCCTCTATAAATAGAGCCCTCTGGCCTCCTTTGTAAGATGCACCAAATAAGAAAGTAAAGGAAGCCCGTTGAATCTAGAGAGGCCGTTCGAGTCACAAAAAATTGGCTAACGAGCGTTCCAGAAGTTCTTTGAGAACTTGCTAGTTCCTGGGAGAAGATCGCGGTGGGCGAATCTTGCTTTAAGCAACGTGATTTTTATTACCCCAGCAAGGCTGTTGAAATCTTCTCTTTCTTTCTTCTTCTTCTTCTTCTTCTTCTTCTTCTTAGCGGGGTGCAGAATATTTTGGAGAGCAAACTTATTTACCGGAATCTCCAAAATCCTAAAACTCAATTCAGATATTTTTGGAGAGCGAAGTCATTCATCGGAATCTCCAAAGTACTGAAACTCAGTTCCGGTTGCAGGAAGTCTCCGAAATTCCAACTTAAGGAAATTAGGAGAGCAAACTTGTTTGCAGAAATTCTCTGAAATCCTATAAAATCAGAATAGGGAGTAAAATTTATTTTGCAAGAGGTCTCTTAAATTCTAATCGTTCTTCCATCTAAATCTGTTTCGGGAGTAATAATCTCAAAGCAAGATCCGGATCAGATGGAGAACTTCCGTACAATCCTTCTCGATACAAGTTTTAACGAACTTGAGAAGATTGACGGACAATACTTCCAACATTTGGATGAGGAAAAGTTCTTTGTCAAATAGTTGTATGAGTGTTGGGCCTAAGGAGGCTGATGCACATTACATGGCAGATCGGATTTGCCGATAGTGCATGGTGATTACAACTTGTGCTAGAGCGGACGAGAAGTCTCTCATGGAGCATCTCAAGACAAATGAGAAAGAAGACCAAGGTATTTGTGCGCACAAGATTTGTTCAAATTATGCGTATGTATGCACATGTGTCTGCTCAGATGGTGCGCATAGATTTTATTCATTTCATGCGTACGTGTGCTCATGGATTCTGCTCGACATGGTGCATGGGTTTTGCTCCAACTAAGAGCATGGCAGTGCATGGTGATCTCGGCGCATGATTGCATATGCGCATGGTAGAGTCTACGCATGACTGCATATGTGCTATCTATATATGCACGTAGGGTGCTTCAAATCTTGGTGCACGGGTCCGCTCGGATGAGGCACATAGCACAGCTCGGATGATGCGCATTGATTGGTGCATAGGTTTTGCTCCAATATACGCATGGTTTCGACTGTATTAAGCGCAAAAATTCTCCAGAATGTAATAATCCTATATGAAGATAGTTTTATTTTGGTGGGGTTAGTTACGGCTTTGGCTTGGAGGGTCATTTGAAGGAGAATTACAAAACCAAAATAGCAAAGTAAAAGTAGCTGACTAGTGGGTGGACGCTGGTACATCTAGCCACACGTGCAAGGAGCTGTTCACCTTGGACGAGCTTAACTGTGATGAAGGCCTCGATGGCGAACATATTGCTAGCAGAAGATCTGAAAATCGGAATCATAGTTTTGGACTTTCAAAAAATTGCTGACACTTGTGTACGTGTAGCACGTACCAGTTTTTTCTGAGGACCTGCTCTCAGGAAGTCTATTGTTCGATACGGACTTAAAGATGAACATTTATGCTGGCAAGATGTTGGATTCTTGCCAGGAACATGCTTTGGAAAGATGTTCAGTATCAAGCGAATATTCGAACTTCTGCTGATGATACAGTTTCTTAATTGAGTTGTGACGAATGGACTAGGACATGTGCTATGTAATAGCAGACTCAAGATGTCTAGTCTAAATCTTATCTCTAGAATGTGGGGGTAAGGAGGTGGAGGGATATTAAGTCCGTGCAGGGACAAAGACTGTCAGGGAACTGTTCTGGCAATTGAAACAAAGTACAGATCTTCTGGAGTTGGTACACTCAGATATCTATAACTTTTATCAATTCTCCACTGAGGCCGGGTTGAAGTATTTCTCGAAGGACGGAACGTTCGAGAAGTTCAGGGACTTCAGGACTGAAGTTGAACGTCTAGCCGGTCGACAACTCAAGAGACTCGGAAGCGGTTGAGACGGAGAGTATCGTTTTCTTGGATTCACATTGTTCTGCTGTAAACATGGAATTGGCTATGAAACGACTGCTCCGTAGTATCTCTCATCCAATGGAGTTTCAGAGAGGAAGATTAGTGCGCTGTTAGAGATGATGATATCTTTATTGCGGGTCTTCCAATACACTTCTAAGGAAAGATTGTGCTTATGACTACATTTATTTTCAAGTAAAGTATCGTTTGCCACATCTGTCATTGCTTCTCATAAACACTGGTTCCAGATTAGACCTGACTTGAATATCATTCAAGTGTGGGGGTGTCTGGTGTACGTAAAACTTTTGGATATCATGATTCAGAAGCCAGGGACGAAGACTAAGAAAACTATATTTCTAGATAAAATGTTGAAAATTACGCTCGAAGATCCTTTGATATAGTCAAGGTAGCCAAAGGCGCACTTGACGCGCAAAGGGTCCATATCGTCTGAGGCGCAAGGCGCGCGCCCGAGCGAAGCGATACACAAAATTAATTAAAAAAAATATACATAAATAAATAAATTAGTAATATAAGAAATAAAACTAAATAAATATTAAAACGAACAAAAACATGTTAAAACATAACCAAGTGAACTAGCAGAGCAGTAATAGCAGTAGTAATCAACTGAACCAACAAGAGTTTGTATTCTCCCTACCATGTTTTTAGTAATTTTTAGTTTTTCTAGCTCAACTGTAACCAACTTTAGCAAACGTGGAAAGGGTTATCTCCCTCCCATTTGTATGAGGTAAGGATTACTTCCATGTCTCAATTTTATATATATATATATATATATATATATATATATATATATATATATATATATATATAAACCATAAGGCGCGTCTAGGTGTGCCTTTTCTTGGTTGCGCTTTGCTGAAAGGCGCGTCCTGGATGCGCCCGGAGAAATGGGCCTCGCCTAGTGAGGGGCGAGGCGCAACTGCTGCGCCTTTCTGCAAGGCGCGTCTTTGACTACCATGGATATAGTCTCGCGACGCGAAATTATTTGAAGACAAGTTTGCTAAGAACAATAACATTTTTCTCGTGGATGTTCCGAAGAACATTGTTGGTCCCGAAAAAACAAAGTACTTCCAAAAAAGTAGTAGTCGAGAAGGTAGTTGTCATTGATGAGACAACACTTGAACCAGTATTCACTAAGCTGTTAGCAAAGCGAGTGAGAATGTCGAAAGACTATAGAGATGACTTTGTCACCTATTACATGTTGGCTGATGAGGCGATGAAGACCAAAGACGCGATCTTTTGGGGGAAGTGAGTCAATGGTAAGATTGACTCCATTACATCCAATTACAAGTGGGTGTTAGTTAGTCTGCCTGAAGGAGCTAAACCTATTGAATCTTCAAGAAGAAGAAGACAAAAGTCGAAAGAACTAATGATGAGTTCGAGGCTAGGCTGGTTGCCAGGAGGGTTTGCTCAAGAACAGGAGATAGATAAGGTTGACACATATGCTCTAATGGTTAAGATGTCAACGTTGACTATCATGATGACGATGGCCGTAGCTGTTATTCATAAGTTGTTCTATCATCAGATGGATGTCTAGACAGTATTTTTTGATAGAGAAATGACAGAAGAGATTCACATACAATCACCAAATAGATTTGTCGTTCAGGGTCTTGAAGACGAGGTCTGCAAGTTGGTGAATTCTATGTACAGTTTGAAGTACACTCCCAATCTGTGGCTCGAGAAGTTTGACCAGGTTATTAGGTCAAAAGGTTACAGGGTCAGCGAGACTGTTAAGCATGATTACACGAAGTTCGCTGATGATAGAGTCATCATTTGTCTCTATGTGGACGACATAATGATGTGTCACTAGAACAAAGATGTTCCTCACGTGTAGACTCAGTATGAGGGGCATGGAAGAAACGGATGTCATCTTGGGAATTTAAATAATCCAGACGAAAGTTGAGCTTGCTCTGTCACAAGTTCACTATGAAAAGTTGCTCACACGCTATGGATATCAGGATCTTCCAGGGATCGATACTCCTTACAGGTGTAATCAAAAGCTGAAGCCAGATCCTGTAGAAGTGCCAGACAGTTGTTGTACTCGAGCATCATCTGGAGTTTAATGTAGGCTACAAGTACCATCAAGCCTGATATAGCTTTTGTTGTAGGCATGATGAGTCGATTCACAAGCAATCCAAGTGTTGATCTTTGGAAAGCTGTGAAGAGTAATAGGATCTCTCAGGGACTCATAAGGAACACTACAACGGTTACCCTGCAGGGATAGAAGGCTTCAATGATGCCAGTTGGTGCTCAAAATGAGAGAAAGAAGAAGTCACATCTTCTACATGGATATTGCTGCTATATCGAGGAAGTCGAAGAAGTATATCCATGGGTAGTGCTGCTAGATCGAGGAAGTCAAAGAAGAAGAAGACATTTCTCTCACTATGGAATCTGAGTTCTATTAGCTGCAGCGAATGAAGCAGAATTACTTCGGGTATAAAAAAAAGAATGGCTTCGAGAGCTCAAGAAGGATCTTTCTGTGGTTGGTACGCAAATCCGGATGATGTCGATGTATTGTGACAACCGGACACGATCTCCTTGTGGTTGGTACGCAAATCCGGATGATGCCGATATATTACGACAACCAGGTGGCTGCAACAGTGGCATCGGATGATCTCTTCAATGATAAGAAGAGAACTGTGCAACTAGGGCACAAGGTACTAAATGGGCGCATCAAGCGTGGATCATTGCAGTAGTTGGTGTTTGGAGTCAGAGAATCTGACGGATCCGTTCACTAAGGCCTCAAGCACCAGCTAGTCGAAGACTGACAAGAAAATAGGCTCGACGGACCTCTAATATTGTGTCTACAATCCTACCATAAAGTTTTTATGCTGATTGGTTCAAAGAGAAATCTACCAGACATCTAGCTTTTGGTTCAAGGAGGACCATTGACTGGAAGAATATCAAGTACAGTGGGCAGTCCTTTGGGATATTACGGGATTATGGACCCAGAACCACTGATTAGTAGACAGTCCTTTGGGATATTACGGGATTATGGACCCAGAACCACTGTCAGTGGACAATCCTATGGGACATTGCGGGTTTATGGAACCAGAATCACTGTTGTCTATTGTTTGTTCTTTATAGAGAACAAAGTCCTGTGAAAGGATGGCTTGGAAGCCTTAATGAGTTCTCGAGCATTTGAGATGTCCGACGTGCTTTACAGGAAGCACGGATGGCACATCACTACAAAGGAGCATAGCACTCCATGCTACAGTAGGGTGACACCACATGAGGTACCTAGTGAGGGTAAAGCCTCGGCATCGAGCTAAGTCACAGCGGCGTAGCACCGCACATATGCAAATGGGCCTAATGCTATAGAATGAAGAGTGGTAGACAGCACTACAAAGAGGTTGGACCTCATGTTACAGTGGTGTGACACCACATGAGGTACTTACAAAGGGTAAAGCCTCGGCTTCGCGGGCTATATCACGGCGGCGTAACACCGCAAGAAAACGAAAGGCTTAATGCTGGATAGTTTGACACTACAAAGAGGCTGGGCCTTATGCTATAGTGGTATGACACTACATGAGGCAGTGCCTCGACTTTGGGCCATGTCATAGCGGCATAGCACCGCAAGGAAGCGAAAGGTTTTATGTCAAGACTTTATAAAAGAACTCACCTAGAATATATGGATAGAGATATAGGTCGTCACTTGAGGAAAACCTTGTAGACACCCAATATACATACACTAAAACCAGACTGGCACATGGCCTTTAATGTGTAGCCAGAAGCACAGTTGATTTCATTATGTGAGTGGAAAGAGTTGCAGTTACGGTACAGAATTCAAGGCTTAGTCTATTCTTGTATCATATTGTTATTTAACCCATGCGAAAAGATTCAAATCGTAGCGACATCTATCCTAATGAACAATAGAGAATCACTGTAGGGAACGCTCAACCCACATATATTTAGATATGTAGGAGATTGTTAGTGTTTTTGCCTTTGGACTAGCGTAAAATAGTCCTACATCGGCTACACCACTAAGTGGGTACCTCAATACATTACTTTGCATGGGTTAAGGTGTGCACATGGGGTGTGGTGGAGAACATGTGGATGCCATGTGGGGGTGTTTACCTAGAAGGAAAAAGGATTAACTCCAACAAGGAAGCAAGTTGCTTTTTGTCGTTTGGACTCGGACTCGGATACGGTCTCCAGGATGTCACGCCCCGCTCCCGTAGGAGCGATCGTGCTCGCTAAGGCGTGATGCCGCACGAGCGTAGATTGCGCTCGTGCAAGGCAGATTCCATAACGGCCGATTACAGCGGCTGCGACGGGGTCGTCGCACAGAAGTCCCAAGCAAAGACATTAAATAATAGCAGCGGAAATTTGAAGCAAAGCACAAGTTATTCAAAAGAAGCTCTTTATTGATATTGAAACAAAGGTTATAATGGGGCGCAAGGCCAAGATTACAAGTCACTCAAGCCCACTATTCTCACATTACAAGTCACTCAGCTCTCTCTCGTCTCTCAATATATGTCTCGAGCCAGCAGATGCTTCGGATAGGCGATGTCCATACATTATGTCCCGTATAAGTCTTGACTCCACTCGGCCGCACGCTACGAATCGCCAAGGAACTCCGTGCCTCGACGCATCCAAGCGAGCTCCGCGCCACGAGCTTCTACCTGTGCCTGTACATGAAAACTGTGTGGATGTCAGTACTCAACTGTACTGGTGGAATGAGCTCCTCGCCCACCCATACAAAACTAACACGTTAATTTACTTTGTGCAACATAGTCCCTTCTTTTCAATTGTCTTTCTAGTCTTGCCTTAGGATCAGTTTTAGGACAGACACCTTGGTCTATTTTGTGTCTCTAGACCATCCCGTGCAAGCGACAATAATGACAACTCATACTTTGCCTCTAGACCCTTCTCGTAACAACAACGTTAATCTATCAAGTCGTGCTTGCCTTTCGGCCAATACTCAAGACGCAACTACACGATAGTGTCCAATTCCCATGTAACCGTGCTACAATCCATATTGGGGTCGTGCCTCGTAAACTCAGTGTGACTTAACCATATCGCCGTCTCGCGGCCCTTTCTACTTTAATCACCAACTGATCCAATTAAGACTTGTGAACTTATTGTCACCCAACCGACTTTGCCTTGCGACGTTTCCTGACTTAAACTCGAAACGACTAAATCCAACTCATGCAACTTATATGTCAACAACTTAAGATTCGACGCCACATCTCGTGCCGAAGCACGTCGCCTACGTTGAAGCCAAATCTTAGGCCCAATATTGTGTTCTAACTGTACACACACATTCAACTCGACTCAATCCAAAGGCACACATGCAGGTTGCCGCCATGCCGACTCATCTATATGAACTGGTCACTAACGTCCAGCGCTATCCTGGACTCTTTAGCTTTTGTTAGACGGACGCTCCTTCAGCGCAAGGTAGCGAGCCTCCCGCTGACAGTCCCCGCCTAACCCGTGCGGTCATCCAGCAACAAGCTATACATGTTTCTCACGAACCGGTCCCTTTGGCCGCCTGGGTCGTCGATCGAGGAAACTCCACCTTGTCGACAAGTTGTCCATGACCATGCAAGACTCGACTCAAACTGACGTCTCACACAGTCATTCTACCTCTAGTGTTACCATCTCTTTCAGTGCCTAGTTCAATACTTCTCACATCTGAGACCGCCTCGACGACCCATAGTCGCGAACATTCTTCTTTCATACCCTATCATTTACTTCAACTCGGGAATAACTACTTGAAGCCCTTTTTCCAAACTCAATGAATCGACCGTAGCCCGTGCCTTAGAAATACCAAGTCCGTGACATCGTACCTTACGCCAATTGGTGTTCTGGATGAGACTATTGTCCAAGACACTCTATACGACGGGCCTTAAGGTCGTAAAACCAAGTAATTTCGATGACCGCAGAAAACGTGGGACAGTGCTTAGAAAAGACTTCGATAGCCTAACATAACTCAGCCTAACTTAATCGTGCAACAACTTGACGAGCAAGGACTGCGCCAAGCCTTGGACGATGGGACCGTGCATGCTTTATGAAGCGTTTATACGGACGACGCCTATGACTTAGGCTAACTCTTAGCTTGTGGCGAAGACCAACTTTTTCTTCTCCCAAGCCACGGAACGAAGGACCGAGTGTCATTTTCAAAGCACGACGTGCACCAACTCTAAGCCGACCGTTGGACCTTTCCATATTCTAACTCAATTCGACCTGTCGGGGTTATTCCCTTATCTATGTGGATTCGTCTTTTTTATTATCAAGCCTATTTGTGCAAGTTGAAAACATGCGATTTATTATGTGAAGGCTAAGATGAGACGAGTTCACCGAAACTACCCCACCTGAGCAAGGAGTCGCCTCGACCGAGCGATGTCTTCGAGCAGCTGTTGCAAGGCTAAGTCCGAACGCCGTCGGCGTTCCGATTCCTCCGATTGACTGAACGGGACGGGGCACTACATCATACACCATCCAGAAAAAATTTCGTCCTCGAAACTAACTGAGTACTTACTCATCGACTTAACCCTCGAATGTTTAACGACTCTCGCACACATTTCTCCTATGCATTTCTCAAATTCGAGCCACGCTCGTGCTACCCACAATCTTTTCTTCAAAACTCACGATCTCAAAATCCTCGACACTTTCCCGTTCCTCAAATCTTACTTGAATTCAACGTATCACTTAGTTAGATCGTGCACATATTTTAGGCGTCCCCAAAATACATACATTTCAGCCAAGTCTCGTGATAGAGAATTCGCCATCACCACTCGAGTCGGATCGTGCACATATTCGGGCGTCCCTGATATACATGCATGTCAACCGAGGCTCATGAGTGGTGCCTCCACAATTCCTACGCTCCGCACCGGGACGTCTGCCCAACAGTTAGGCTATGTTTTTATGCTAAAGTCATCCGTCAGTATTGGAATCATAGTTCCCAAACAACAATATCAACACTGACCCCATCCCAAGGTCAAACCAAGTTGATAGTACGGGATTTTCTACCCAAGCTCGCAGCACTCTGATTTCTAAACATCGAGCATCGATTCCCTACACACATCCCAACATTCGTCGCACGGGGTCTGAGTCATTCAGCAAAGTCATCCTACGATAACTCACATTTCAACCAATTTCTCGACATATCAATCTCACACGTTCATCAAGGCATTTCGCATAGTCTATCTCTTCGAACACGTTCGACATAATCCGCCTATCAATCCTTCCAAGTCAAGCACGCTACGACACGATTCATCGCTAAACCATAATTCACATTTCATACTCCCTAAGTCATTTATCCCAATTCACGTAATCGATCATAAGGTCGTCTAGCTTAACAATATATTGCGTCCCGATCTCACGCGAGTCAGATTATCTACGGTGGACATGAATCACCATGCACGCTCCCACGGGATAATCATCCTCATCGGGACGTAACTCATATTTTGCGTCTAGACTAATTCATTCTCGATACGTAATTGGATCTATTCAATCCTCAAGTTTACTCAATCATCAATCGCAAGTCCAAACATTCTCGAATTTTCCTTCGCATCAAACCAACAAGTCGAGAGAATCAAAGTTGCCGCGTCCTAATTTTTCGAGTTCGATCATTCCCGCGACATGAATCACCATGTCAGCGCTCATGCGGAACGATCGCCCCAAATCCGACGCGACGCATGTGCGAGGCTGGAGTTGCGCTCGCGCAAGACAAGATCGTCGACGTTGTGGTTATCAACGCAATCATCAAGACACGATTGTGTTCATCCAACATTCATTTCAACCAAAGTCCTAAGTATTGCATTCATCAGAACGATAACACTTGCACGATCATCATTCACGGAGTCAGAGTACCCTCGAGTTATCGCATATCGGTCTTTGATATGCCGCAATACCATCGATGATATGCGTAACCTGACGATATTCCTTTGCAACGAATTTTAAGTCGTGCGACTGATGCTATCGTCTGCCTGGATAATCTCCCCGACATTCAGGATCAAATTCGATCATTATCCCTCGAATCATTTACGTCATCAATTTTCTCAAACCAAATTCACGTATTGTTCATCCATCTATCTTAAGTCATTGACCAACGTATTTCCTCAATTCGCATCATTCATTGCTAACTCAAATCATCGAGCAACATTCATTCCAATCCTTAGTGTCATTTTTGTAACTTCAAAATCAAACCTTTCATGCACGCTATCTTTTCGTCGTGCTAACTTTTCGTATACGATCCGTATCGATTTCCTCGATCAAGTCATCCATTCGTACACTCTAACTTTTTCCTCGATTCGATTTCACCTACTCAATCATTTTGCATTTCATACTCGCGCAATCACTATCCCGTGCGCGTCATTTCTAATTTGTTTGAATCGACTCGTCCAAACCTTCAAGACTACAATTTATTCAACGACACTCAATCTATGGCTTTGCATACACGACGCTTGCTAATAGACTCATCGACACCCCGCATCCTCAATCGATCGATCGACATCCCTGAAGCTATCGCATACACCACTCGGGGATGAAGTCATTCGACAAATCCTCAAAACCATTATTCAAATCAAAATCGACTTCTTCAAATTTTTCGTTCGAAAATCGAACCTCTCGAATTTCAAGCACACTCATCTATATCGCATCGACGATATCGTCGCTCGATAGCACCCCTATTGATAGTCATCCCCCTTTACTCAATCAAGTCCAAATCATTCCATTCGACACAATTTGAATCCCGCACTCGACTTTTCTAAGGTCGACGCAACTTTGGTGTATATGCCCAGCCTGACTTAGCCAATCGTGCTACGTGAACCATCTTTTGTTTCTTGTCAAAAACTGTTTTCCTACGTTTTGCAAATTACTTAGACTTATTGTATGGACATCCCGTGGGACATTTGAGAGAGAGCACACCAACGATATCAACTTGCGGAAGCAACAAAGTTAAGAATTCAATCGATAGTCCAAGGACGTAAAGCCGTGCTCTGATACCATTATGTCACGCCCCGCTCCCTAGGAGCGATCGTCCTCGCTAAGGCGTAATGCCGTACGAGCCTAGATTGCGCTCGTGAAAGGCGGGTTCCATAACGGCCGATTACAGCGGCTGCGACGGGGTCGTCGCACAGAAGTCCCAAGCAAAGACATTGAAAAATAGCAGCAAAAATTTGAAGCAAAACACAAATTATTCAAAAGAAGCTCTTTATTGATATTGAAACAAAGGTTACAATGGGACGCAAGGCCAAGATTATAAGTCACTCAAGCTCACTCTTCTCACATTACAAGTCACTCAGCTCTCTCATATCTCAATACATATTTCGAGACAGCGGATGTTTCGGATAGGCGATGTCCATACATCCGTATAAGTCTTGACTCCATGCGGCCGCACACTACGAATCGCCAAGGAACTCCGTGTCTCGACGCATCCAAACGAGCTCCGCGCCACGAGCTTCTATCTGTGCCTGCACATGAAAACTGTGTGGGTGTCAGTACTCAACTGTATTGGTGGAATGAGCTCCTCGCCCACCTATACAAAACCAACACGTTAATTTCCTTTGTGCAACATAGTCCCTTCTTTTCAATTGTCTTTCTAGTCTTACCTTAGGATCAGTTTTAGGACAGATGCCTTGGCCTATTTTGTGTCTCTAGATCATCCCGTGCAAGTGACAACAATGACAACTCATACTTTGCCTTTAGACCCTTCTCGTAACAACAATGTTAACATATCAAGTCGTGCTTGCCTTTCGGCCAATACTCAAGACGCAACTACACGATAGTGTCCAATTCCCATGTAACCGTGCTACAATCCATATTGGGGTCGTGCCTCGCTAACTCAGTGTGACTTAACCATATCGTCGTCTCGCGGCCCTTTCTACTTTAATCACCAACTGACCCAATCAAGACTTGTGAACTTATTGTCACCCAACCGACTTTGCCTTGCGACGTTTCCTAACTTAAACTCGAAACGACTCAAATCCAGCTCATGCAACTTATATGTCAACAACTTAAGACTCGATGCCACATCTCGTGCCGAAGTACGTCGCCTACGTTGAAGCCAAATCTTAGGTCCAACATTGTGTTCTAACTATACACACACATTCAACTCGACTAAATCCAAAGGCACACATGCGGGTTGCCGCCATGCCGACTCATCTATATGAACTGGTCACTAACGCCCAGCGCTATCCTGGACTCTTTAGCTTTTGTTAGACGGACGCTCCTTCAGCGCGAGGTAGAGAGCCTCCCGCTGACAGTCCCCGCCTAACCCGTGCGGCCATCCAGCAACAAGCTATATATGTTTCTCAAGAACCGGTCCCTTTGGCCGCCTGGGTCGCTGTTCGAGGAAACTCCACCTTGTCGACAAGTTGTCCATGACCATGCAAGACTCGACTCAAACTGACGTCTCACACAGTCATTCTACATCTAGTGCTACCATCTCTTTCAGGGCCTAGTTCAATACTTCTCACATCTGAGACCGCCTCGACGACCCATAGTCGCGAGCATTCTTCTTTCTTGTCCTATCATTTCATTCAACTCAGGAATAACTATTTGAAGCCCCTTTTCCAAACTCAATGAATCGACCGTAGCCCGTGCCTTAGAAATACCAAGTCCGTGACATCGTGCCTTACGCCAATTGGTGTTTTGGATGAAACTACTGTCCAAGACACTCTATACGACGGACCTTGAGGTCGTAAAACCAAGTAATTTCGACGACTGCAGAAAACGTGGGACAGTGCTTAGAAAAGACTTCGATAGCCTAACATAACTCAGCCTAACTTAATCGTGTAACAACTTGACGAGCAAGGACTGCGTCAAGCCTTGGACGATGGGACCGTGCATGCTTTATGAAGCGTTTATGCGGGCGACGCCTATGACTTAGGCTAACTCTTAGCTTGTGGCGAAGACCAACTTTTCCTTCTCCCAAGCCACGGGACGAAGGACCGAGTGTCATTTTCAAAGCACGACGTGCACCAACTCTAAGCCGACCTTTGGACCTTTCCATATTCTAACTCAATTCGACCTGTCGAGATTATTTTCTTATCTATGTGGATTCGTCTCTTTTATTATCAAGCCTACTTGTGCAAGTTAAAAATATGCGATTTATTATGTGAAGGCTAAGATGAGGCGAGTTCACCGAAACTACCCCACCCGAGCGAGGAGTCGCCTCGACCGAGCGATGTCTTCGAACAGCCGTTGCAAGGCTAAGTCCGAACGCCGTCGGCGTTTCGATTCCTCCGATTGACTGAGCGGGACGGGACACTACACAGGATGCCTCGTGCATGCACGGGGGTATTCGGGGGTAGGCGTGGACTAGCACACGACTATGCTGATTGTGGGATGATCTAAAATATCAAACTCTATTTTTGAGTATTGATATTTTTGTCCCACATCGGATAGTAGAAAATGTTGAGTCTCGCTCCACTCTATAACCCCCTGGCCTCCTTTGTAAGATGCACCAAATAAGAAAGCAAAGGGAGTCCGTTGAGTCCAGAGAACCCGTTCGAGTCACAAAAAGTTGACTAACGAGCGTTCCATAAGTTCTTTGAGAACTTGCTGGTTCCTGGAAGCAGGTCGCGGTGGACGAATCTTGCTTTGAGCAACGGTGATCTTCATCACCCCAGCAGGGCTGTTGAAATCTCTTCTTTCTTTCTTCTTCTTCTTCTTCTTCTTCTTGGCAGGTTGCAGGATATTTTGGAGAGCAAACTTATTTGTCGGAATCTCCAAAATCCTAAAACTCAGTCCGGGTATTTTTGGGAAGCGAACTCATTCGCCGGAGTCTCCAAAGTACTGAAACTCAATTCAAGAAATTAGGAGAGTAAACTTGTTCGCAGAAAGTCTCTGAAATTCCAACTTAAGGAAATTAGAAGAGCAAACTTGTTTGCAGGAAGTCTCTGAAATCTCAACTTAAGAAAATTAGAAGAGCAAATTTGTTTGCAGGAAGTCTCTGAAATCCTATAAAATCAGAATAGAGAGCAAAATTTATTTTGCAAGAGGTTTCTTAAATTCTGATCGTTCTTCTATCTAGATCTATTTCAGGAATAACAAATAGTCCACAAGGGGTTGAATGGAGGAGACCCTCACTTTGGCTATTAAAGATATACTATTATATATGCACGTGCCTTGTACGTATTTTATAATACTTAGGAAGAGCAAACAACCTCCTTAATTATTCATTTTCTATACATGATTACATAACTATCCATATTAAATTTATTGAACAATTTTAATTAGTAAATATAGATGAGGGCATTTTTGGAGGGGAAAAAAACTTTAACGGTGAAGCCTACTTCTCTCATTGTATAGTAGTATAGATAAGAGAGAATTTCCCTCTACCTTTCAAAGTACTGCAACAAAGAAGTAGGAGATCAAATCTTGAGTACGTATCGACAATGGAACAAAGTGGTCGCGCCCTGATCAAGTTTCCACCGTCACACTTCCTAACTTTTTGTTGAAGTTGTAGAGATTCATTGAAGACTCGTAATCCGTCTACATCAATATAACTTTTCCTTTTCGTCTCGTTGACTTTCTTAAGGAAAACACAAGAAACTTGAAGAACAAGCACTCAGGTAACATTTTGGGAAACAAGTAGATAATAATCTAAAAGAAATAAAAAAACATATCTTAGCAAATAACAATGAAAAGTAAGATAATAAATTTATACAAACTGCTAAGCCTCCTATTCCCCAACAGTAAAAATTTAGACATTTAACTTAGTAAAGCGGAAACAAAGAAAGGTTAAACATAACTGATAATTATTACCTATGGTGCAAAGACACAAATATGAGTCAGTGCAATATAGTCATGACTGCAGACACATCTAGCTTTTGGCATTATGTATGAGACTGTCACTTTGGGTACTTAATACTTTGATGACATATGGCATATATTGCATATATATTATCTATTTCACACAGACACACACACACACTAAATATATATATATATATATATATATATATATATATATATATAAACTCAAAATGATCAATCCGACTAGTCACCGACTAGTCCCCAATTAATCCCTAGTCCCCGCGAACCAAATAACGGCCGACTAGCAATTTTTATAACTTTGGTGTCTGTACTCGTGCAACATAGGTACCTTTGTGGCTATTCAAAAATGTCCCTATGTAGTATCCATATTGTGTCCATAGTCGTACTCGTATTCGTGCAACAAAGGGTTTCACTGAGAGGCCTCTATATAGAGATTACACTCGCATAATTCAGAGAAACATGCGTGATCAAGTGCACTTTTGAAGATTGCTGATGATTGGGTATTCAAAATTCAACAAGTTGTAACCCAATTAAGATAGGGAGTAGTTGATTTCATTCACTCATTAAAGAAGAAAATGATGTGACTGTTGGCTCTCCGCGTCTTACCCATGTCCCTGTCCGTACTCGTGCAACATAGGCAACTACCTTTGTGGCTATTCGTAAACGTCCCTATACAGTATCCATATTGTGTCCATAGTTGTACTCGTTTCCGTACTCGTGCAACAAAGGGTTTCAGTGAAAGGCCTCTATATAGAGATTACACTCACATAATTTAGAGAAACAAGCATCGATCAAGTGTAGTTTTGAAGCTTGATGATGACTGGGTATTCAAAATTCAACAAGTTGTATCCCGATTACGATAGAGAGTTGTCGATTTCATGCACTCGTTAAAGAAGAAAAGGCTGTGATTGTTGGCTCTTCGAACCATGTGTGGCAACTCCATGGGAACCTCTTTTATAGCACAAAGGGTTACCAGATTCTCTAAGACCCCTGTATTTTGCACGTCCCAGAATGTATGGGGACTACCCCTAGCATACCGCTTAAACTAACATATACTAAACCCATATGTATCGCGTATTGAAACATACCACGAATCCAGTAGCATTGACTGGACATGACAAACCACGTAACTTAGAGAGGAAATTATTCAACAATAGAATAATAACCAAAACTGTCAAAATAGCTCGAAATGTATGTCTCCAAGCCCCTTCTTTGAACAGTCGAATGACTTACAATTGTACATGCAATGTGATTGTTAAGTGTAGACGAATTACATCTTTCTACTCGACGCAAGCTTAAAATAGCCTATGAATCTTTGACCGAATATTGAACAAGCTTACAAAACAACTCTAATGGAGAATCACTTGGGATTTTCAGTTATTTTGGATTCTTTAGTTTGTTTGTTAGGATAAACCAAAATAAAGAGAATTTTATCTCTTGAGTTGGTTGGGGTTGGTTAGAGATTGGCTTATCTCATGGATAATAATTTAAAGATTTAGTTTATCTTATTTTGATTGTGTTTGTAGCTTATAAATAGTTTATAATTTCATAAGCTATAGATGGAAGAATTGAGAATGAGAAATCTATTTTGAGTTTATATGGTGCGATGCCAAAAACTTAAAGTGGATCTCTCTACCTTAGTAGCTTATCCACTTTCGACGTTGACGTCTTCAACGTAGCTTCTCCGCTTCCGAGCTCCAACGGTAATCCTAATTATTATTTTCTATTTCTATCATAATTTTTGTGAAAGATTTATAATAGTTATTGTTCACTATTCAATTAAAGCTTCCACATCCAAATATTCTCAAATCCGGTCTCGTTTGGTTCGCGGAATCTTCGGGTTGGGAAAGGAAAGTGATTACTTTCCTATGTTTGGGTGTCAAAGGAATTGAGGAGGAAAGGAAAGTGATTCCCAATTGAAGGAAAATTAGGGGGGAAAGTGATTCCATCCATCCAAGCAAGGAATCACTTTCCCACATTGAAGTAATCACTTTCCTTTCCGAATTCCTTGGCGTTTACAAACATCGGAAAGGAAAATCAATGGGAAATAAAATTTCCCAAAGGAAAGGAAATTACAAGGAATTGATTTCCTTTCCCTTCCATTCCGCGAACCAAACTAGGCCTAATTTCATACTAATAATCTGTTTTTGGGTCTTCGTCCCGCGTCAAACTCCTTCCAAGAAGATAACTATTCAAGCATGAACCCATCTCCTACGTGTTCATACACATTTGATTTCCATACCACGCGTTCGTACTGGTACTTTCTAACCCACTACTCCAGAAGCCAATCGACATGTTACAAACAAATTACGCAGACGACACTGAAGTGATTTTAGAAAGCGTCGGTGCTTCCTAGCTTCAAACAAATGAAACTAACAGAACTCGGAGTAAAACAATGTCGGTATTCTTAGGGGGACATTACCTATAAGCGAGGCCTCCAGGAGGTGGGTCCGCCAGAGGACCTGGTCCATCGGGGTGACGTTCCCGAGCTTGGCCCCCCGGTTCTGGATCTTGGCGATGCTCGCGACGCTCGACAGCAGGAGGACCGACATGGTGCAGGCCAGGGTCTTCACGGTGGCGGGGCCCTTCCCGGTCTTGAGCTGGTCCACCGTCCGCATCGCCAGCTCCCTCAGCGGCCCCATTTTCACCATCAGGAGCAGCGCCACCGCCCCCTCCGCGAATATAACCAGAAACAGCAGCTGTATCATCCTCCGGCCTCTCTTCTAAAAATCGGATCTTTAGTGGAGCAGACCTCTCCTTCCCGCTTCTTGGTGGCGAAAGCTCGAAGGTTTTTGTTTTAGGAAAGCTCGAGTTTCTATGGCTAAAATCTCGTAAATTTTGGGTTTTTGAGAGAGACCCACATACTAAATCTTCTATTTCTTCTACTTCTTGTTGGAAATGAGAAAGGTTTATGGGTGTAGGAGGAGGAGAAGAAATTCCAGAAGCGTCAAAAAGCAATTCTTTGTTAGATAGTTGATCCCTTGGGGTTTCTTCAAGAAACCCACACTGGGGATTGGATGCTAAGACCATCTCCAATGGGGGTTTCTATCTTCCCTATTTCTATGGAAGAAATCCATTTTAGAAAAAACTTCTTCCAATGGTGATTTCTATCACCATTTCTATCCTAGGTGGCAATGATGTAGGATAGAAACTTTCTAGGAGGGTTTCTACATGTAGAAACTCTCATAGAAATTCTTCTATCTCTCATGACAATTATTATTGGGCCCCACACCATTAAATTGGTCTTTTTACTATGTGACACATATAGGATAGAAATTGAGAACCATTGGAGAGCATTTTTCTATGTCTACAATTTCTATGTAGAAACTCTTCCAACTAGGATAGAAATCTCCTTAAAGTACAATGCCAAGTAGGATAAGAACTCAATTTTAGAAATCACCATTGGAGATGGTCTAAGATTTAGAGGAAAGAGAAAAGGAAGGGATTTTTGTTTTTATTATTGTCAATGTGTTTTGTATGTACTAGTATAAAGATTAATTAACATTTAGGCATCATTTGATTCGCAAAATGGAAAGGAAAGAAATTTTTTTTTTTTTGGAAAATTTTTAATTTTTACCGATTTTTTTTTTGGCGTTTGGAAATACTAAAGAAATTGGAAGGAAGAATGAATCTATAATATAAAACACAGTGAATTTTTGGTCCGACCCATGTGCTTTGGTTCAACGATGATGAAAGGACTAAATTGTCCCCCTCTCTCTATAAGAGAGGAGGAGGTCCCATGTTGGGTGCGGAGCAACCGGTTGTTCCAACAGCACCCCCGCCTCCAGCTCCTCTTGCACCGCTCCTCCCTCCGCCGCCTTCGCTCCATCCTCGTCCACGCCGTCGTCGCCGGCCTCTTCCGCAACCCCTTCGTCGCAAGCAGCCTCCTCCACCGCGCCGCCGATGCCGACCCTCTGCCATGACCAACCCCAACCCCTTCTACTTCGACACCGCCATCGCCATCTCTACCAACCCACTTTCTATCTACTCCGCCGTCGCGTCCCTCCCAACTCACACACCTTCTCTTCCTTGCTCAACACCACCGCCGCCGCTGTAAGCCCCCTGAATTTCAGGGTTTATTTTTATTTTTTTGAATGAATTGTTTTCGATAAATATATTATTATTTAATTGTTTTAGATAATTAATGTACCTTTCCATGACTTTGACTTCTGGAGCGTCAGGGATGCCAATCCTTGGAAACTCTCTTCACGAGTTTTGAAGTAGACAAGATTATCTTTCCGTTGATATATCGTGTCCCACTTGAATTCGTTCCCTTGTGCTCTTTTTGTATCGCGCAAGTTTGGGTCAACTTAGGCCAATTAATCGTTGAATATTATTCCCACTTTTATTTTTGATCTTCGTTTGCACGTTACCGTTGCTTTTAATTTAGGAGCACCAGATCAGCCATTTTCTCGAAACTAACTTCTTATAAATGATCTACTCGAGACGCTCTTCACCCATGACCTTCGTATCCCACTCAGACACTTCATTTTGTGCTCCATTTTCTTCGCACAACTTCCGGGTCAATTTAGGCCGATTTATTTTCTACCATGAAATCCGATTTAATTTCCAATTTAATTTCCGGGCCCGACATCGGTCCAATCCAGTCGACCCAATATATGGCCCTGGCCTGTTTTGAGTCAACTATGTCGGTGCCACTTGTGTGCCACAATTTCGATCCCCCTTATGCTCCTATTTCATCCATGATTTAATTTGGTTAAATTTATAAATTTATTTAAATCTTGGCTTCGACCTTGTCCAAACTTGGCCCAACGCCCAACCCAGTTTAGTGTGGGCCCTGTCCCGACTGCCCATACACCCCACTGGTGTTTTTCCATTCTTGCCTACTCGAAAATATAATTCTTTTATTTTATAAAATATCTCATTTTAATATCCCTTATATATATATACATATATATATATATATATAAATATCTCTCTCTTACACTCTCTCTCCAAACAAACACCACATCACCCCCTCCCCTCTCTCTTTACAGCAAAGAGCACCCCCCCCTTAGCCGACCTCCTATTCCTCTCTCTCTCTATAATATCTCACTCTCTCTCTCTCTCACTTTATATACACACACACACATACATATTTCTCTCTCTCTTTCTCTCAACACACCACCACCCTCACCATAGCCGATCACCATCCCCACCCCCTACTCCACTTGGCCGAGCACCACCACCACACACCAGCCACCTCCTCCTTCTCCTCCTCCTCCATCAATATCATCACCATCTCCACCACACACCACCCTCACCAACACCATCTTCATCACCAACTCCATCACCACACACCACACCGCACCACCACCACCATAGCCGCCGCCACCCACCGCCGGGCCTCCGCCGCGCTCCGCCGCGCGTCGCCGCGGGCACCCCCGCCGGCGACCGCCGTGGCAGGCAGCGCAGCAACAGCAGCAGCAGCTGCGGCAGCAGCTGTGTGCGCCTACACGCGCATGCAAGCGCGCGTTGCCGCGTGGCCGTGTGCCACTTCGTGGCCGGCCCGCGCCCCCACGAGCACCCCCTCGTCCCGACGACCCTCCGGCGAATCCCCCTGCACCACCACGCTCCTCCTCGACGTGCCGCCTAGGCGTTTCGTGCGTTTCGCACGGGTTCCCGCCGTGACGCGCGCGGGAACGGAACTCAGAATAATGTCTCGAAACAGCGACTTTGTGCACGTTTTCTGGGAGATCCGACCGTTGGATCGGCGAACTCTTTGCTCCGTCTCAATCTCGGTATATCCATCTTCACTCCTGTCAATTTTCGTCCGTTAATTATGTCGTTTGATACCTCAAAACTGGCCACCAATTTGACACTTTAAATTGAACTGTTTTTGGACAGTTTCGTGGAGCCGACTTCGTCAGCTCGTAACTTCGCCGTCGCAGCTCCGTTTTGCGCACCGTCAGTTCCAGTGCACAGCTGGTATAACCATATTCCTGTCTCCTTTAGATTTCATTTCGTTTTAAGCACGTTTGGTCGGTTGAATTCGACGCCAAAGTTGGCCGTCCAAATTCTTTAAATCGCACTTGTTAAATTTCATTTTTGAACCCGGGACTCCGGATTCAATTTCTGACACCACCAGTAGACTCGTGGCGTCGTTCTGGCATGTTTTCATATAAAATTTGCTTGATTTGGAGAAAGTGGGCCCTGGCACGCATTTCGGTGCAAAGCGGGTCCCACTTTTCGAGTCAACGGGTCACTTTGAGATCGGCTCATCGGAATCCAATTCCGGATATACCGTTGAGTTCGTATCGCCATTCTGGACTCGTTGACATATAATTTGCTGAGTTTTGAAGACATTTGCTCCGGCACGCATTTCCGTACAAATCGGATACCAAGTGTCGCGTCAACATATCATTTTGAGATCGGCACATCGGAATTCCATTTTGGACATACCGTTGGGTTCGTATCATCATTCTGGATTCGTGAACATATAATTTGCTAGGTTTTGTAGACTTCTATCCCGACACGCTTTTCGGTGCAAAGTGTGTCCAACGGCGGACATCATTTTGACCCGAAATTACCGTTTTGCCCCTGTGTCCAAATTGGACTTATGGGTAGGCTATCCTAGCTGATTTGACCGTTCTGGACACGTTGGTGATATTTATTTTATCATCCGACAACATCTGTAGATTTTGATTATGTATTATCCTTAATTTATAATTAATTATTTTTCTTGATATTGTTACTTTCTGGTTTTGAATTTTTATATATATTTTAATTGCTGTAAAAATCTTAGAAAAATTATATTTAAATACTATGTTAATTTAGATAATTTATTATAATTTTTCCAGTATTTAATAAGTACTTTTGGTATTTTATAAAAATGGGAAAACAGAACTCATTTTCAATATATTTATGTTTGCTAATTTTTAATAAATATTTATGAGGGTTTATAAATTCCAGAAAAATTAGTATAAATTTCTATAATTAACAAGGATTATTTTGGTACTTTATTTTATATATATTTAAGCTTTTTGTCTATCTCTAAAATTGTTGGAACATAGTGTACAGTAGATTTAATTATTGAATAATTACGACTTGCAACATTTTATGTTGTTTTGAGTTATAGGCATATTGGACCTCACCCCGCACTAGTGTAAAGACCCTAGAGAGTTAGTTTGTGTATAGTGGCACTTCACATTAGACTTTTATGCTAGGTCCCCACTTGGCTAGTATCCAGTTAGGAGTCGTGTCACACCACTAGTATATTATTGAACATAGCTTAGAACTGAGTTTGTATATCATTATTGACAGGATATCGGACATCTATATCTTCGTACTAGTATTCTTGCTTTGCTCGAGGCAAGTACATCTACACACTCATTTACTGTCTTTTAATGCTAGAAGATGTATTAACCCTGTTAAAATACTGCTTTCTGAATAACTGCAAGTTAAATCTTCACATGTTACATTAAATTGGTCCCTACCATGCTTAGGACAGTTATCATATCTTCACATGTTCCTTACTGGTTCTCAGTACATGTTTTACTATGCTTTATACTACTCGGAGTATTCACATGTTTCATATTGTTTCCAGTACCGGCTATGCTTATATTACTCCCAGTGTCTCTCACATGTTTTTACTGTTCTTGTATCTCTCACATGATTAGAATATGGGTTATGGGGAAACTGATAGTAGTGTACGTGATCACGACCCCCCTATAGTAGCGAGCTTGGTCGCATTTTATATGCATACCTTGCCGCAGGTAAATATCCCGCATTTTCTGTACGGATGTACACCTATGCTTGTCTACTTGTACGTATGTACATTTTATTATGTGCCATAGCGCATTGTACCTCTATTGACCGATCACGTGCCTGCTACAGTTTTAAACATTATATATACATCTGTCTCTATGACATATATATCCTTGCCATGATAGATTATGAGATATACCATGATTCCAGATATGCCATGTTCCCAGTGTTACTATGATATTGTGATCCCAGTTGTACCATGAGGCCATGTTTCTAGTATTTCCTGTTTTATAGACTTATCACACCATGTTTCTTGTTATACATCTCTTTCATTATATGTTCAGTACTTTAGTTGTAGAGGTTGTACTTGCTCTCGTCCTGACAGGATAACGTTGTAGGTATACTTTTCGAGGATGAAATGCTAGGTGTTACATATTGGCTCTGATTTTGAGGACCTGGCCTTAGCTCCAGAAGAGGCCCCAGCGGGGAACCTTGCTTAGTTATTTTTATATGTTTTGAGACTGAGACTTTGGTATGTTCTTATATTTGGATACTGGACTTTGTCTCCAGTTAGATACTTTGGTTATGTATTATTAAGTCTGTGCTTATGTTACCCTCGCTTATAGATGCTGTGTTGTGATGAACATCTAAATGTGATTTTAGAACTGTTAGTAGCTTGGATCATTTATTGTCTAATTCTTAGAACAGCTTACTGCGCTTTAACCAAGCGTAGGCTGGACATGGCTCGGCTCGGCCCAATAATTTGGGTAACGGGTCGTGACATGTTTTTTTTGGCGGCCCATGCAGGTCTCGACTTAAGTTGTTTGGTTACGTTATTGTACCAAGCATGCCTGCAATTAGGATCTAGGACAACTTGTTAACACTAGGGATAAACATTTAGAACACCTAGAGGATATCTAGGATTACAACATAGGAAAACTCGTCACAGCATAGGACCGTTAGCTATAATTAGCCTCTTGTTTGTATTTCAGTGGGTCAATTTAGACCAAGTTTGTACCCTTGGGATGACCCCTGAGGATCTCACTCTAATCTTACCTAGAAATCTGTTTTCACCTGTTTCCATTTACTCTCCTTTAAATTCGTTGTTGAATTTAATTTCTGATTTTCGTTGTTAACTTTGATCTTGCATCGTGATAAATTTTGTGGATTAAATTATGATATATCCTGATAAGGTAAACGTCTGCTTTAGTTATGGAGTTTAGAATTTATCGCAGCCATATTAGCTAGTATGACAAAACATAGAGCCTGATTTCGGATATACTATCCTATTCATAGAATTTAGACTTTCTCGCAGCCATACCGGTTGGCGTGGCGAGGATTCCAGATAATATGATTTTAGGGAGTATACCTTAGTTATGACTCTATCGTTTATTGCATCTAGGCTTACTGGTGTGGCAAAAATTCTGGCAACATGATTTCAGGAAGACGTATATGGTTATCAGATCATATCTCAGCTTGGTTCACTTCGTTATGACCGATGGAGCAAGAATAAATTCTTATTATCATTCTTCTCCGTCTTGATCAACTCTGATCTATCTACATTTACAACTAGAATTACAGGTTCTCTAGGACTCTCCAATAGCATTGCTTTCATGTTATCTTTTGGACATAATTATTTTTGTGTTACATCTTTCCTATGACTTGACTAAACTCTTTTTCGTTAACCTCTTTGGTAATTCTTCCCGTTATGCATCCCATTGTCTCCGTACCATTCTTGGAGATTTTCAGATAAACTTTTCTGTCTTGTTTGACCCTTTAACTTGTTTGGATACTGTTATGGATTGCTTGACCCAGTCTTAGGCCTTGTAACCTTCTATTTGATAGACGACCGAAATAGCCAAACCTTGTTGACTGATCCTGTAGTATAACTATAAATGTATGGTGTGATTATGATAAGTACTTTTCCTAGGGATTGGTTAGACTAAGCTTATGGGACAAGTATGAGTGATTGACTGTAGTAGACTTGAAAACCATTAAGAACGATTGTATTGATAGTATGACTTGATGATAGGGTATCTAAGATGGAGAAATGAGATAGTATATTGCTGTGACTACAGAATGAGGATCCGAATCATGTATTTACGAATTGAGGATTTAGCATTTGTAGAATTTTGGTTGGTTATCTATAGCTGATTACACGTGATTAGAGGGTAGATCGATATGTGGATTGATATAGAATAAATTAGAATGAGTTATCGTATTGCGTACGAGATCGAAAAGATATCAGTTAAAAGATAAGGAACAAGACAAAGACATATGTACATTGGTAATTAATAAATCGGGAGTTTTGAAATCGAGAATTTGTATTCGGAGGACTTGTTGAGTAAAAAGAAGAAGGCTCTACGCCAAGAATAAGAATTGAACGTATAATTTCAAGGAGAAACTGTAGGAAAGGATTGACGATAAATGATGCCAAGGAACCGTGGATTGATGAAATAAGGATACTTAGGATATGATAAGGAAATCCAGTATTTACAATTGAGGTTGAAAATATGATTGATGATTAAGCATTATAGGCTTATAGACATACCCGGAGAATGACCTATAGTTTAGGGTATACATAAATGTTTCATGTTAGTGTGGATGATTCTAAAGGATATACGACGTAGTTTATGATAGAAGTACCTTTGTTGAACCAGAACCAAAAAGATTGTAAAGAGAAACAAAAGAGATGATTGCAATGGTAGCAGATTGAGTATTGTAGCCAGAGTAGCTACATGTTATAGTTTGACCGGTTGGATGATTTTTAATTTCGAGGACGAAATTTTTGTAAGGTGGGTAGGATGTAAGCCCCCTGAATTTCAGGGTTTATTTTTATTTTTCTGAATGAATTGTTTTCGATAAATATATTATTATTTAATTGTTTTAGATAATTAATGTACCTTTCCATGACTTTGACTTCTGGAGCGTCAGGGATGCCAATCCTTGGAAACTCTCTTCACGAGTTTTGAAGTAGACAAGATTATCTTTCCGTTGATATATCGTGTCCCACTTGAATTCGTTCCCTTGTGCTCTTTTTGTATCGCGCAAGTTCGGGTCAACTTAGGCCAATTAATCGTTGAATATTATTCCCACTTTTATTTTTGATCTTCGTTTGCACGTTACCGTTGCTTTTAATTTAGGAGCACCAGATCAGCCATTTTCTCGAAACCAACTTCTTATAAATGATCTACTCGAGACGCTCTTCACCCATGACCTTCGTGTCCCACTCAGACACTTCATTTTGTGCTCCATTTTCTTCGCACAACTTCCGGGTCAATTTAGGCCGATTTATTTTCTACCATGAAATCCGATTTAATTTCCAATTTAATTTCCGGGCCCGACATCGGTCCAATCCAGTCGACCCAATATATGGCCCTGGCCTGTTTTGAGTCAACTATGTCGGTGCCACTTGTGTGCCACAATTTCGATCCCCCTTATGCTCCTATTTCATCCATGATTTAATTTGGTTAAATTTATAAATTTATTTAAATCTTGGCTTCGACCTTGTCCAAACTTGGCCCAACGCCCAACCCAGTTTAGTGTGGGCCCTGTCCCGACTGCCCATACACCCCACTGGTGTTTTTCCATTCTTGCCTACTCGAAAATATAATTCTTTTATTTTATAAAATATCACATTTTAATATCCCTTATATATATATACATATATATATATAAATATCTCTCTCTTATACTCTCTCTCCAAACAAACACCACATCACCCCCTCCCCTCTCTCTTTACAGCAAAGAGCACCCCCCCTTAGCCGACCTCCTATTCCTCTCTCTCTCTATAATATCTCACTCTCTCTCTCACTTTATATACACACACACACATACATATTTCTCTCTCTCTTTCTCTCAACACACCACCACCCTCACCATAGCCGATCACCATCCCCACCCCCTACTCCACTTGGCCGAGCACCACCACCACACACCAGCCACCTCCTCCTTCTCCTCCTCCTCCATCAATATCATCACCATCTCCACCACACACCACCCTCACCAACACCATCTTCATCACCAACTCCATCACCACACACCACACCGCACCACCACCACCATAGCCGCCGCCGCCCACCGCCGGGCCTCCGCCGCGCTCCGCCGCGCGCCGTCGCGGGCACCCCCGCCGGCGACCATCGTGGCAGGCAGCGCAGCAACAGCAGCAGCAGCTGCGGCAGCAGCTGTGTGCGCCTACGCGCGCACGCAAGCGCGCGTTGCCGCGTGGCCGTGTGCCACTTCGTGGCCGGCCCGCGCCCCCACGAGCACCCCTTCGTCCCGGCGACCCTCCGGCGAATCCCCCTGCACCACCACGCTCCTCCTCGACGCGCCGCCTAGGCGTTTCGTGCGTTTCGCACGGGTTCCCGCCGTGACGCGCACGGGAACGGAACTCAGAATCGCGTCTCAAAACAGCGACTTTGCGCACGTTTTCTGGGAGATCCGACCGTTGGATCGGCGAACTCTTTGCTCCGTCTCAATCTCGGTATATCCATCTTCACTCCTATCAATTTTCGTCCGTTAATTATGTCGTTTGATACCTCAAAACTGGCCACCAAGTTGACACTTTAAATTGAACTGTTTTTGGACAGTTTCGTGGAGCCGACTTCGTCAGCTCGTAACTTCGCCGTCGCAGCTCCGTTTTGCGCACCGTCAGTTCCGGTGCACAGCTGGTATAACCATCTTCCTGTCTCCTTTAGATTTCGTTTCGTTTTAAGCACGTTTGGTCGGTTGAATTCGACGCCAAAGTTGGCCGTCCGAATTCTTTAAATCGCACTTGTTAAATTCCATTTTTGAACCCGGGACTCCGGATTCAATTTCTGACACCACCAGTAGACTCGTGGCGTCGTTCTGGCATGTTTTCATATAAAATTTGCTTGATTAGGAGAACGTGGGCCCTGGCACGCATTTCGGTGCAAAGCGGGTCCCACTTTTCGAGTCAACGGGTCACTTTGAGATCGGCTCATCGGAATCCAATTCCGGATATACCGTTGAGTTCGTATCGCCATTCTGGACTCGTTGACATATAATTTGCTGAGTTTTGAAGACATTTGCTCCGGCACGCATTTCCGTGCAAACCAGATACCAAGTGTCGCGTCAACATATCATTTTGAGATCGGCACATCGGAATTCCATTTTGGACATACCGTTGGGTTCGTATCATCATTCTGGATTCGTGGACATATAATTTGCTAGGTTTTGTAGACTTCTATCCCGACACGCTTTTCGGTGCAAAGTGTGTCCAACGGCGGACATCATTTTGACCCAAAATTACCGTTTTGCCCCTGTGTCCAAATTGGACTTATGGGTAGGCTATCCTAGCTGATTTGACCGTTCTGGACACGTTGGTGATATTTATTTTATCATCCGACAACATCTGTAGATTTTGATTATGTATTATCCTTAATTTATAATTAATTATTTTTCTAGATATTGTTACTTTCTGGTTTTGAATTTTTATATATATTTTAATTGCTGTAAAAATCTTAGAAAAATTATATTTAAATACTATGTTAATTTAGATAATTTATTATAATTTTTCCAGTATTTAATAAGTACTTTTGGTATTTTATAAAAATAGAAAAACAGAACTCATTTTCAATATATTTATGTTTGCTGATTTTTAATAAATATTTATGAGGGTTTATAAATTCCAGAAAAATTAGTATAAATTTCTATAATTAACATGGATTATTTTGGTACTTTATTTTATATATATTTAAGCTTTTTGTCTATCTCTAAAATTGTTGGAACATAGTGTACAGTAGATTTAATTATTGAATAATTACGACTTGCAACTTTTTATGTTGTTTTGAGTTATAGGCATATTGGACCTCACCCCGCACTAGTGTAAAGACCCTAGAGAGTTAGTTTGTGTATAGTGGCACTTCACATTAGACTTTTATGCTAGGTCCCCACTTGGCTAGTATCCAGTTAGGAGTCGTGTCACACCACTAGTATATTATTGAACATAGCTTAGAACTGAGTTTGTATATCATTATTGACAGGATACCGAACATCTATATCTTCGTACTAGTATTCTTGCTTTGCTCGAGGCAAGTACATCTACACACTCATTTACTGTCTTTTAATGCTAGAACATGTATTAACCCTGTTAAAATACTGCTTTCTGAATAACTACAAGTTAAATCTTCACATGTTACATTAAATTGGTCCCTACCATGCTTAGGACAGTTATCATATCTTCACATGTTCCTTACTGGTTCTCAGTACATGTTTTACTATGCTTTATACTACTCGGAGTATTCACATGTTTCATATTGTTTCCAGTACTGGCTATGCTTATATTACTCCCAGTGTCTCTCACATGTTTTTACTGTTCTTGTATCTCTCACATGATTAGAATATGGGTTATGGGGAAACTGATAGTAGTGTACGTGATCACGACCCCCCTATAGTAGCGAGCTTGGTCGTATTTTATATGCATACCTTGCCGCAGGTAAATATCCCGCATTTTCTGTACGGATGTACACCTATGCTTGTCTACTTGTACGTATGTACATTTCATTATGTGCCACAGCGTATTGTACATCTATTAACCGATCACGTGCCTGCTACAGTTTTAAACATTACATATACATCTGTCTCTATGACATATGTATCCTTGCCATGATAGATTATGAGATATACCATGATTCCAGATATGCTATGTTCCCTGTGTTACTATGATATTGTGATCCCAGTTGTACCATGAGGCCATGTTTCTAGTATTTCCTGTTTTATAGACTTATCACACCATGTTTCTTGTTGTACATCTCTTTCATTATATGTTCAGTACTTTAGTTGTAGAGGTTGTACTTGCTCCCGTCCTGACAGGATAACGTTGTAGGTATACTTTTCGAGGATGAAATGCTAGGTGTTACATATTGGCTCTGATTTTGAGGACCTGGCCTTAGCTCCAGAAGAGGCCCCAGCGGGGAACCTTGCTTAGTTATTTTCATATGTTTTGAGACTGAGACTTTGGTATGTTCTTATATTTGGATACTGGACTTTGTCTCCAGTTAGATACTTTGGTTATGTATTATTAAGTCTGTGCTTATGTTACCCTCGCTTATAGATGCTGTGTTGTGATGAACATCTAAATGTGATTTTAGAACTGTTAGTAGCTTGGATCATTTATTGTCTAATTCTTAGAACAGCTTACTGCGCTTTAACCAAGCGTAGGCTGGACATGGCTCGGCCCGGCCCAATAATTTGGGTAACGGGTCGTGACAGCCGTCGCCACCAGGTCGCTCCACGCACACGCCCTCCTCCTCGAATTCCGGCCCGCCCCCTTTGTGCAGACCGTCCTGCTCACCGCCTACTCCCGACGCGGCTCCGCCGACCACGTCCTGCGGGTGTTCGACGGAATGCTGCACAGGGACGTCGTCTCCTGGACCGCCGCCGTCTCGGGCCTCGCCGCCCTCGGACGCCCCGCGACGGCCCTGCGTGTCTTCGCCTCCATGAGTCCCCACGTCGCCCCGAACGCCGCCACTGTGGTCTTTGCCGTGTCCGCTGTAATTCTCCGCTCCGCACGAGGCATTTGGTTGGCTTATTGGATGGGATCAGAATATTGGACCGTGACTTATATTGGGAATCGGAAGAATTGAGACTGATGCAGTCTCTCTTAGCTGGTTAGACGGAATGGATATTGGAATGTGGCTCGCTGGTGGAGCTACGCATAGTAGAATTGTGTGATCGGAACAGGAAGATCCTCTTATTGCAAGTGAGTGGAACTGTCCTTCCTCCTCCTTACTCCTTCATGCTTAATAAATGAAGTATTAAAATGCTATGAACTGTCCCTAAATGTCCCATATGTTAGTTGCTGAATAATAGAGATGCTTATGCTGAGAATTATTGAAATGTACAACACATTGAACTGCTAATGTGATTCGATGCCTGAGCTTGAATTGATAACCTTGTTCCTTATGTTTAATGCTGCTGAAACGACAAAATACTTGAATAATGAGATACCTTGTGAATGATAGAATAAGAAATGAACTGGCTGTGCTATCGACCCAATAAACTGAATGAAACACTAGAACCATGTACTCTATGTATATCTGTTGCAAGAATGTGAAATGCTGCATGTCCCTTATAAGAAATGAATGAATGAGTAAATGTCCCTATGAAATGAATGAATGTTAAGTTCCTCTTAAGAAAGGAATGATATGAGATACGTTGCAATGAAGCAATGAATGAGAAACGATAAAGCTGGGATCGTTGAGATCACCAAATGAAATGATGGTAATGATGAAATGAATAAGTCGTTGAATATGACTAATGATGCACTATTGCCTTTACTTTCCTTAATATGTTTTACCATGCGATTTTGTTCACAATCGAGTCGGACACGCATTCGCATGGTCATGGACAACTTGTATACAATGTTTGAGTAATAATTTTCTCGAACGGTTCCTAGGGCCCTGGGGACCGATTCGGCCTAGGAGGAAATAATGATGAGTGCTATGGGAACACGGATAAGACGGGGTGGCATAGAGGCTCGCCACCTACTATGCTGACCGCATTATCTTAAAATAAAATGAAATGAAAAGAGTCCATATGGTTTAACAACACCAGTGACCATGTAGTCGGGATGCATGCTAATGAATGTTTTGTGCAGGCAGAGTAAGTATATCGGATAACCTGTATTTGATGCAGGTACGAGAAGTCGGCTATCGGTAAGAAATCACATAATTATGATATTGTATAAGTTGGTTTAACTTGCTTGCTTAACATGTTCCATTCAAGTATGCTAGAAAGATGCCTTACTATAAATAGTGTTCAAACATAACATCCATGCTAAGTGATGCTTGAAGTGAGAATTATCATAACATGCTTAAGATGTTAATGTTAACGATGCCTCAATGACGCCTTTGTATGATAACACCAAGAATGCTAAAATGATATGTCACATGAATGCTACTAAGAATATGTTTTCATGCTTCACTCTGATTATTGCCCATGAACTGTAAACTGATGTTAGGCCCCAAGTAGAAAGATCACTCTAATAAATGCTTGCTTAAATGATCACTTTAATGTTGGTTTATGCGAGTGGGTTGGATTCTGCTCGCCAGTACATAGATGATGTGCTGACCCACGTTTTGTGGGCAGGTGCTCGTGCTTGGGATATTCTACACACGAAGATTGGCTTGATTAGTCCCGCAGCATCGAAGATTTGTTGGGCATACAGAAGCTCTCCTTGCACAAGATGAAGTCTTCTGTTTATAAAGGGCATAATGTATGGAATATTGTAATCAGTTGTACCAGTGAGATTGTAAGCCAAATCGGTATATTGAGTTGTAATCCAATGTATCCAAGTATCAAATGTAAGCTTTGTAGCATTGTTCAGTTGGCTTCCAATGTAAAGTGGGATTTGTTGTAAGCATTGTACTTCAATACAAGTCCTGTACTCTTCTTCAATTATCAATAAAGAGAATAAAGTTCTATATATCTCTGTGTGACTTCAAGTTATCCTTTTATCTCCGCTGCTATAAATAAAGTGATCTATTTCCATTCAATGAAAAAGATTGTCCTTATTAACTTCAATTTGTCTGCTTCTGCCGCTGCGATGTGTTCCTATTTGAAGATAATCGATTATGTACCATCTTTGCATTGTACAAGTGCAATACCAGACTTGTACGGCATTACGCCCAAGCGAGGACGATCGATTCCAAGAGACAAAATATGTCAATAAATGACTTTACGAATCGGGACGTGACATCCGCGGTGCAACTCGGGCGGGTTGGGTCGGGTTTGAATTAAGCCCAAGACCAAGTCCGGAGGATCGGGTTGGGTCGGGTCCATCGGGTTTATCGGACTCTAATATGATATTTGAAATAATTTTAAACAAGAGTAATATTAAATGCATAATCAAATAGCAATCAAGCCTCAATCATTACAAAATAAAACTGAAATGAGATTTAGGACAAGGAATTGAAGAGTTCGGGTGAAAAAAATTATAGTTTAAACTTTTTATTTAAGTAGTATGAAACAATATATATATAAATTATATGTATGTCGGGTTTCGGGTTCTTCGGGTTACCCAACACATGAACCCAAGCCCAACCAGATTTTTGATCGGGTTCAAATATTTTAACCCGAACCCAAGCCCGAGCCCGAATATCTTCAACCCTAACCCAACCCATTAACGGGTTTACCCGATCGGGTTCGGGTTTAGCCTGCCCGAGTTGCACCCCTATCCGCCTCCACCGGGCTCGGGTCCCTGACGCTGGCCCGGTGCCTGCACGCCTATGTCGAGAAGGTCGGGTTCGGAGGCCGCGTCTCCGTTCGGAACTCTCTGGCGCTGGCCCGGTACCTGCACGCCTATGTCGAGAAGGCCGGATTCTTGTCCGTGCCATTATGGCACGGGTTATCCACTAGTACTTAAATGTGTGAAGGTGAATTATTGTTTGGATGGATGAGACCACTTTTTTCCTAATTTTCTTTCTATTGAAAATTACTTTACTTTCCAACTCAATTCCTTTAGCACCCAAACATAGAAAATTAATCATTTCTCTTTCCCAATCTCATGAATTTTGCTTGGTTGGATGGATGGAACCACTTTTCTCCTATTAAGTCTCTGAATTTTACATTAGTTTAGAGTTTAATTTTGACGTGTCCAATTGTATTGAAAATAATGTTTGACAGCTCACATCCACATAATGCTTTCAAATTTTTTTTCTTTCACAAAACTTTTTTTCTTTCAGAAAAAGAAAAATTAGCTTTTCCCAACACAAATTTCAAAAAGGTGGCAGACCCTTTCTCTTGTTAATCACACCCTCATGTCTGATCTCTCTTTCTCTCCCGCTCTCACCAATTTTGGCTACTAGCTAGGTCTTCTTCCCCATTGGAGACGGCTACCTGGGTCTTCTATGCCATTGGTTCGGCGAGAAAGCCTCCACTGCCTCCTTCTCCTATTCTCCCTTGGTCTCTCTCTCTTTCTCCTTCGCCTTAGGGCTTCACCGACGAGCGAGCTAGCCTAGCTTGGCTCGAGCTCCACCGTCCAGAGCGCTTGAGACTGAGCTCGTTGGTCGAGCCTTCTCCGCGGCAGACCCCCAACATCATGACCGCCTGACCTCGATCGAGCATCTCCGTCTCTCTCTCTCTCTCTCTCTCTCTCTTTCCTTTGTCGAGCACCTCCTCTGATCCGCGAAGGTCGGCACCAAATTTACTTAACTCGTGAGGAATTCATTGTACTCATTTTATTTTTATTTTAGTTATGGGTTGAGCCAGAGTACAATGGACTTCTAGTCCAGGACTAAGGCTATCGACCTTGGGTCAAATCCAGATCACATCATACATTCATAACTAAAGAACATGTTCAAAGTTTCTAGGATGCCAATACTCCACTACTGTGCTGAGTGCTATTGTGCTGAAGTGAGGATAGTAGTAAAGGAGCGGTTAGTAAGCATATGACTGATGGATAGTGCAAGGAGATGGTGAAAGGAAGATAAATAGTTACTCAATCAGTCAAATATACTATATTATTTTCTAATCATAGCTAGTAGTTTTAGATTAACTTTCATAATAGGGGGTCTTCATTTTCAAGAATATCTTTCCATCTTTAGCGAAACGTACAAGGTCCTCATTTTGCTCGTTGGCCTGCTTGCTCATGCATCTGCCAACATATTTGCATAGGTATTGAAGGCGTAACCATAGAGTGAAATTAATTAACAACGGCTGATATGATACTCCCTCATCTTGTGAAGTCCCAAGTCCCAACCAAGTACTCCAACATTCCTCTCAGGTCAAGGATTTCTTAGAAGTAGACTAATGCTGTGTCAATACTTCATATTTAGGCAATCTTGGACATATATCTTAGAGAACTTGTCCTCCCCTTTCTAACCATTGCACCACATTTTTGTAGAGCATAGAAAATTACATTCTTAGCCTCTACTTTTAAAACAAGTCAGAAGAATGCACTTTAATCTTTATGACTAAATACATGCATATTGTCATGCCCTAGAACCAGAATACTGGTAAGTAGGGACGGAACATGCCAGCTACGTATACTAAAGTACTCAAGTACCCCGAGACATGGTCAAAGCTGTATAGATATGGAGGTTACTACTACAAGCCAACAATTAATCCTAGGTCAAGCAATCCTAGATATCTCAATCACAGTCAAAGAAGTAAAGTGCAAGAGTATGATCATCAGGCATATAAGACAATATCCAAACTATAATATATAGATGATTATGAAGCTAGTATATATAATACAAAATAAAGAATTAGCAAGAGTATAAGTCATACATGATCATCTTTAGATGCGTACTAGTAAATACAGCCCGTAGGCTAAATGTCCATGTCCATAACACCTAAACATGTGCTCAGTGGCTAACGTCGCAAAAAGAATATGTACAAAATCTTGTGGATAAAGGAAAGAAAATCCACTCAGGCACCCTGGTGCTCCAGATGGTCACCATCGAGTGGAAGATTCAGAATATCCTCGGGCGCTTCTACTAGATCTGGCTAAACAAAACCAATAGGGTTAGCCCCCAGATAGCAAGTACCACAAAAAAGCCAAACTATGAACTTAAACTAGCATGCAACCATAACCATACTAAAGTAAAAACAATAAAAGTAAGCATGAATAATGTAAAGGTAATATAGGAATATGAAAGAAAACTGTGAAGTCGGAAATGTGAGTATGTAGGTGAAAACGAACAAGTAATATGTAAGTGAAGCCAAGCATGTGATCATGTAAGGTGAAACAGAGCAAGTAAACATGTAAGTATAACTGAGCAAGTGATTATGGCAGGAGTAATAAACATGTATAACAACAATGAGATCTAGATTCAGAAAATAAATAAGCTGGAACAAGACAAGACTAGACAAGACAGGAATGCACTCCATCCATCAATCACGACTAAGCAATAAGTATGGCTTGATACATTAGCTAACTAGGTTATCACAATCCTAACTACTAACGTATGCAGTTTGAGAAATTCAATCCGGCCGCCCTCCATGCAAACTACTAAACTTATCAAGGCCGCGGACACAAGGATATATATAGCAAATACACCATCCAAAAGATGTGTATCCTAATAAGTATGATTCACACGACGGCGAGCTAATAGAAGTACAATATACTGGATATACTGGATTGTCCCACTCGACGGTGTGCTAGAAATGTGTCCCTCACGACGGAGAACAACAAGTCCATGGTATAGGCTGGAATAAAGGGCTTGCAAGCAACCGGAAAAATCCCCCCCCCCCCCCCCCAAATGCATCTAGATAGCCAAGCTAGTTGTTTAGTCCTTAACATTTTTGGACATAATTTCGGGTGTGGCATTTCGCAGAATCTATACTAGACATGATATATGCAAGACTGGACAAGACAAGCAAGAGTGCACTATAATAAGCTAAAAGAGGAATACAAGTCTCAGAACAGGAGTGCGCTACGATGAGCCACTATATCAAGATAGACATGACAAGAATCAAGATTGCACCATGACGGGACAATATAAGGTAAGCCATATATGTACGAGAAATCCAGGCAGGCATGGCATATACAAAAAAGTAATAAGCATGAAGATATCAAACAACTAAAACAAAATCAGGAAAATATGCAACTTGGGTATCCTAACGGTATATCGACGATATGCGAGTCTGGGACTGTAAAAATTCTGTCTAAAAAATGTTGTCGCACAAGTGTACCATCGGTACGGACCAGTACATCATCGATATGCCAAAAATAGGACCACAAAAGTTATTGTCAAAATAATGTACGGGATCGCTATACCGACGATATAGACCAGTACATCAGCGGTATACCGATAAGTGTAGCAGCAACATTTTATTCTAAAAAGGACCCATAAACCGGTAGGTCGTCGATATACTTCAGTATACCGGCGGTATGCCATTTCTATCCGAGAAGCAATACCAAGGACATGAAACAAGTTCCGATATTCAAATCTCATCCCAAAAGTTGCAAAAATCAGTATAACCATGAAAACAATACTAGAGGAAGGTCGTGCATAGCATATGTCATACTCACTTCTTCTAATTATAGGTATTGTAGTTATTGTGCATTATTTTGAATTTATTTAAATTATTAATTAAATTGATTGTTGTGTAGTTTGGATTGGTGTTTTTGTAGGACCAAGATGGTATAACCTTAGTCAATCATGAGTAGAAGACTAACCATGAATTTAGAATTATCCTTGGACTTTTAGATTTTATTTTAGGGCCAATGTCCAAATTAGGAAGCTATTAAATCATTTTTAAAGCAATTTTCCATAAAGCCTTTTTAGCCTTTTTGACATGGGCCTTTTTAGCAACTTGAGGAGTGCAATTGGCCCATGAGCAAACCCTAACCCTAATCAAGCCCCCTTGGCCGGCCACAGCAACCCTCCTTCATATCATTGTGCTTTGGTTCGTAGCCGTCACAAGTGCAAACCCTAGTTTCTCTCTTCTCCAAAAACCCTAACTTTCTCATCCGGTATCCGATTCATCTCAAACGAATTACGTTGTGACCGTGGGGAGGAGGAGAACTTGCTGGAGCATTGCTAGCAAGGATTTGGAGAAGTTTGCTCGGAAGAAACTGGTCGTCAAAGCGCTCGAGGATTCCCTTTTATCGAGATTCCAACTCTCAATAGGTAAATCTCGTTCTTCTATTATTTGTTCTGATTTTTCTTCATTAGAGCATGTATCTAGGTACCCTCGACCTGTAGGATTAGTTTTGTTTGATTTTGTGTCCGTTCGATGTGCGTATCGGACACGTATCAGAGCTACAATGTAGGTGTTCGATGAAATTACTCAATGGATTGAAACTTGATAATTTATGAAACGATTTATATATTTGGATAGCCCTAGATGTAGGAATCACGATACCATAGTTTGCGCTTCAAATCGGGCTTGTGTCCGTGTCCAAACAGGATACGAACACGCTGCACGTACAGGCCGCGCGCGTGCCCTGCTGTCGCGTGTTGTTTGCACGATGCACAGGCCACGTGGTCGCGTGCCACTTGGAGTGTAGGTGGGGGCAATGTCTGTGGACACGTCCCCTAAGTTTTGTGTCATCTTGATTCGAATCGAGTGAGAGATCGCGACCGCACAGGTCGACACACGTACGCGCGCGCACGCATAGCCGCCGCTGACACGGCCCTCGTGCCGACACGTGTGAACATGTGTACTCGATCCGATGTGTCCTACGTATAGCCCTATACCTAGCCTATCCTAAGACACGACCACGACACGTGTGGTGGGACACACGAGTCCATAGACTCGCCGTCCCGCATGCACGACGATGTGCACTGTTCTTTGCACACGCGCACAGGCCGTATGTGGACACGGGCTTTCGTACACGTCGAACATGACACTTGGCCGCATTCTAACTTGGCTAGTAGGCCGGGGACGTGTTAGCCTAGGTGTACGCGAAGTTTCACGAGAAACGGTTCGGAATCGAGCGAGAAATCGAACTCGCACCGATTCATTTGACACGCGTATCGAGTTTTTCGATACTCACTCTGTGGACACGGTTTCGACTCGGTGAGTACCCGAGCACGTCCCACATACCGAGACCATCGTATTTGCCAAGTTTTGCGGATTCTAGTTGGGTATTTTACGATTTGGGTCTCGAGTTGAGATTTCGGGTTTCGAATATATAAATATTGAATTGATTTTTGTCATAATTTGATTTCCTGAGATTTTAGTGATAATTTCAGAGTTTATAATAGGTTAATTAGGTTCTGGACTTACGGGGAGTGGACGTTGGGTTTATACCCTATTTTATCTACTATTTATGTATATATATATGGGTTTTTCCTCTTTATGTATACACACACACACACACACACATACATATATATTTTTATTTTTTTTAATTCAAACCGTCATTTTATTCATTCAAATGACAAAATGTCAAGTACAAATCCTTTGTCACACTACATACGAGGAACTCCCAACTAATGCGAATACTTGATTGAGGCCTTAGAAATCTGTCTATGTATCTCCTTCACCAGCACCTCCTTCGACAACTTGTAACCTTCATAGCGCCATTTGTTACGATTTTTTCACAAAACCCATATTATCGCACCAACTCCTATCTGTCGTTGGTGAAGATGCTTCCTACGCCACCATTTGTGCAATCTTTGCATCAATGACATACTCCTTCCCTTGATCTAAAATCTTTGCTGCATAGAAATCCATATCTCCCTAGCCAGCTCGCCTTCATGAAAGTTATGCTCCATTGTTTCGACCGAACTAAGTGTGCAACAACGGCATTTAGAAGCCATGCTGTATCCAATATTCATGATATGCTCATCCGTAGGAAGTTTACAATGAAGCAACCGCCACAACAGTATTGACCATTTATAAGGGATACAAGTTCCTCATATATGAACGAATGATGGATTGAGCGGCCATTGTCTTCGAGAAATATCCCACGCTGAAGCCAGAGTAAACCTTCCCGACACCCTACGCAAATGCAGCCCCATCTCCTCTTGCACAATATACTGCTCAGCCATCTCTCTTCCAGCCAGTAACCTCTTCCAAATATGTGAAGAGTTCGACGTGATCATCACATCAGTCGGGTTCGCCTGGGAACAATATTTCATCATAAAAAATTTAATCCAGAGACTCTCTTATGTTCTAAATTTCCACAATAACTTAATTGTGAAAGCCTTCATAATGTCTTCCAATCTCTTGATTCCCAAACCACCCTCCGACTTAGTTCGAGCAATAGCTTCCCAACCCAACCATTTTCTTTTAGGAGCTTCATTGCTTGAACCCCAAAAGAAAGTGCTAAACATAGCCTCAATGCGCTTTATCACTAAACACGGGGGATTACACGCCGCCAATGTGTAAACAGGTATTGATGTGAGCACCAATTTTAGTAAAACTAATTTTCTCCCAGGTGATAATACTTTGTTGTGCCAACCATCAACTCTTGCCCGGATCTTGCTGAGGAGTTCTTCATACATATCTGCATTTCTATGGCCAGCTGCCATAGGACAACCAAGATATGTAAAAGGTGGTGAACCAATGTCAAACCCAGTTCGATCAGCCAGCTTTGTTATTCGATCAGGATGAGTCTTCTCTGAAACATAAAGTCTGGTCTTGGCCACATTTAGTTTTTGCCCTGATGCTTCTTCATATCTGCGCAGAGTTTCTTGAACCAATGATATCGAACGCAAATCACCTGCTGAGAACAACAAAATATCATCAGCATATGACAAATGGGTTATAGGCATGCATCATCTAGGAGAGATGAACGGTGTGAACCCTTCAGTGGAAGGCAAAAGCTTCAAACTGTGAGAAAGAGCCTCAGCTGCTAGGATGAACAAAGCTGAAGATATGGGATCACCCTGATGAACTCCTCTATATGCCTGGAAATAGCCCGCAGCTTCCCCATTGATCAGCGAAGAAAACCAGACATTGTTCTGCAATCGTAACATCATGTCAACCCATTTGTTATGAAAACCAAACCTACGCAACACCTTGAGCATAAATCTCCAATCCACTCGATCGTATGCCTTCATCATATCCAACTTTATCGCAATATTGCCACCCCAATGCTTCTTATTCATCTTAGCAACTACTTCTTGAGCAAGGACAATATTGTCCACAATTTCTCGGCCTCGAACGAAGCCACTCTGTTCAGGAGAGATTAGCTTGGGAAGCAAAGGAGCCAATCTCATGGCAAGGGTTTTTGAGATTATTTTGTTGAGAACTGAACACAGACTGATCGGTCGATAATCTGAGAAATATTTTGGTTGTTTGATCTTAGGTATCAACACTAATTATGTATTTGTAATGGCTCGAGGAAGCGAGAAACCCTCAAAGAACATTCCTACAGCCTCGGTTATATCATCACCAATGATCTCCCAACTGCTCAGAAAAAATTTAACACTAAACCCATCGGGTCCCGACGCACTATTCATATCCAGTGATTTAATAGTGTCAAAAAGCTCCTGCTTAGCCGGAAGGGCTATGAGACGGTCATTTTCATCATCCTCGACCAAACATGGGATCACCGAGAGTAAATCATCATCTTCTTTGATATCCCTCTCTGGTACAATGCCGAGTAGTAATCAATCGCATATGATTGAATATGAGATTTATCAGTCAATAATACATCATTAGAAGTGAAGATCGAGTGGATTCGGAGAGCTTTCTTCTTGAAGTTAACACATTCATGAAAATATGACGTATTCTTGTCTCCTTCTAGATCCCATT